>CM043118.1:68884642-69317320 GCA_023701765.1 Hylyphantes graminicola | reverse complement strand
ATGCTTTAATAATTGTATCCGAAAGGTTAATGCTTGTAAACATTAGCAACGAAATAAAAATGATTGTTGTGTGAATTTCCTAAAGCTGTTTCGACTTTTTTTGATGAAAATTACATATTTATAAATCAAAAATTTAAAAACAAACACAGCACATGATAACTCGCACAGAATAAAAAAAAAACTAAGCCGATTAATTATTTAATTATATATTTTCTTTAATTTGCTTAATTTAAAAGTTCTTCCTGAAAATTTATCCCCTAAAATACATGTGAATTACGTAAAATGCGTGACAAAGTGTGAGAAAGAGAATTTAAATTGAACTGATCAACAAACAAATCATTGAAGTTGATGGATACTTTCAATGTTGTACGTTGATTTGAAATGTTTTACTTCTTTTTATGGAGGGCTGGGGAGCCCAGTCGGTTAAGCACTCGCTTAGCATGCGGAAGGTCCCAGGTTCGGGTCCGGGCATCGCCAAAATAGCAGCCGACCTATAAACGGCCCGTGCAGCCAAAAAATGTCCGACAAATAATACCACGTGTAAGGGAATGCACTTTAAATATCCTTCAAAGTCCTAACGATGCGTACGATGTCGCCGTTAACGGTTGCGTTGGGTGCCTATTCAGGTGTTGGCTCGTCACCTGACTGTGGTTCTAAAATACGACGCCCTTCGCCAATAGCCCTCGTGTAGCTCTAGTGCGACGATAATTCAAACCTAACCTACTTCTTTTTATGGGGGAATTGGTGCGGTGAACCGGGGGCCTCCAAACTCAAGTGCCTCAATGTTATTCTAATGGGGGAAAAAACTATTTTCTCTACCACATTTCTCCGGCTGTATTGAATATTTTTGCAGACGTTTTTTTTTTTAATAATAAATGTATATTACTTACAGGTCTCTATAATCCCAATTTTTAAAATTGCTTCGAATACTTTTTGTAAAATTATTTATTCTAAACTTTAAAAAATATCGAACTAATTTCAAAAAGTGAGATTGTCAGGACCTGTAATTCAGCTACATTTATCACACAAAAAAGTCCGTTTCTTAAAATGTTCAATACAGCCGGAGAAATGTGGCTGAGAAAATATTTTTTCCTTCGAAACATAAGCAAATTTTGAAATCAGTAAGCAATAATTATTGATTTTTTTTGTGTGTGAAAAACTGTTTAAATTTGACGTTTAAAATTTTGATGTAGAATTCAATACAGTACTTGATACTTTTTTAGACACATACATATGGAAGCAGTTCTAAGTCTAATTGACATTATCTGTTACAAAACTACTTCTTTCTATGTAGCATTTGGATTTTTTTTAAACAGTCAAAAGGAGGACATGTCTTATCTAATTTATTATAGACATGAAATATGAGTTTCATATGGCAAATGCATTCCCGCTTTTAGAGGGTTAAGGGTGCCATTTTTCACCCATTTTTTTAAAAATAATGTGGGGGGGGGGGCCCAAATAGCTGCAGGAATGTCGTGAGAGAACCCTCACTATCAAATATAATTTCTCAGTTTTGGGCAAATATTAATTGCAAGAACAATTAAAGATTAAGAATTAATTGGTAATTGTAACCACAACAACTAACAATTCATCAATTGTAATTGTTAAAAATTACAGTTAACAATTGTTTAATTGTTATAATTGTTATATGTAGCATTAACAATTAATTAATTTTAAATTGTTTTGTTATTAACTTAAAAATAAGTTGACTAAAATTGGTATATTATGGGGCCAGTGTTTCCACCACTTTAAGAGGAAAGTGATTACAAAAGAACAAAACTTAATTCTAAAATTTCCAAAAAAGTACCATAAAAATACTAGCTGCATTTTGGAATATTTTTAGTGACTTTAAAAAAAACGTGAAACGCTTTCTAGTATTCTTATATTTTTTTTGAAATTTTAGAATTAAATTTTATTTTTTCGTAACACGGAGGTCACGTGATCTGCCGATCTGATACTTTAACTATGACATCTATGGTTTCGAGACTTTCTAAACGCAAGCTATAAAACAGGAAACTTAATTCATGTCCTTGATTCCTATTTCTTTCTTTATGGTCTTGTGTGACTATCGTATAATAAATGAAGTACTTAATGCACGCGTTCGTATGGAAATTGGTCGCATGGTGCGAAGGTAATGCGCATTAAGGTGCGCATCGTTGAGCGCTTACGCATGCACTGAGGTATTTATTATGGCATTAATTTTGGGTCGTTCTTGAATATGCATTGGTATCATACTTTAGAAAATTCGATTCGAAAAACAAATAGTTTTGCAACAGGCATTAATCTGTTAGTGCTATGGCAGGCGTACATCTCTGTGGTGACTGGGAGAGGTGAATTTTCGTTTTTTCTTTATTATTTGTCTGTTCAAAAACAGATTTTGCGATAAATTACAAAGTTATTCGTGTAAAATTAACAGATTATCTTTGCAAAATAAACAGATTATCTTTTTTAAAATAAACAGATTATCTTTGTAAAATAAACAAATTATCTTTGTAAAATAAAACGATTATCTTTGTAAAATAATCGGATTATCTTCATAAAATAAACGGATTATCTTTGTAAAATAAACAGATTTTCTTTGTAAAATAAACAGATTATCTTTGTAAAATACAGATTATCTCTGTAAATTTTAAGGTATTTTTATTGGCACATTGCAGATGACATTTTTTTTCTGCAAAAACAACATACTTTTTGTTACAGTGTATGCGTTAATCTGTGATGCCACAATCCGAGCAACAAAAAAATCTATTTCGCGTTCCATTTCGTTGGAGTTGAGAGGTCGAGAAGGAAGTCGAACGCATCGAGTCGTCTGCCGAACAAGGATATCTTTTGTAAAAGAATTTTTTAAAAAAAGGTCAAACACTTTCACTGCCCATTGTATCATTTTCTCCTTTACTTTTTTTCCATATATCTCCGTCATTTAATCCGATATTCGTAATCTTTATAATTAATCTGGAAGCGTGAAGTGATATTTCCTCGTCTTATATTTTCCTTTTGTTTGCTCTCTTCAGTTCATTTCCATTTCATCTTCGTTGTTTGATCTTTCGTAGGTGTTGTGGTTTTGTTTGTGACCCACAATATCTGCTAACTTAAAATCTGATTTTTTTTTTGTTTTTTAAAACATATATTTAAATAAAATCACTGTGAAAGTATTTTTTTTTTATTCTTTGAACCTATAACCAATGTAGATTAAAAGAATTTTTCTTTCTATGCAAGCTCTCTTTAACAAATGTTTTGATCAACCAACAACACATCAATAAGTTAGCATTTAAAAATTTTTAAAAGTAAAATATTCTTAGAAAACTCATTTTCGAATACTAGAACGAAAGTAATTCCAGGCAACATGACAACAAACAGTTGTAGCTGTTGCCATCTCCGACGTGAAACAACCCCATTCGCGTAAATTCATATGACATAATGTTTTTTCCCCTCAAAATTTGCCGCCTTTGTGCTGCCATAACTCAATTAGTAATTATTGGTAAAACCAAACCTTTTACATATTTAGGTCAGTTAAAAGACTTTCAGCTTATAAATTATATTTCAATTAACAATGGGTCAAAATGAGTAAGGTTTTATAATTGGAATTGAGTCTCAGTCAATCTCTAAGCGTCTATTTGACATTTAAGTTACGCTCCAGATTTTTCACTTTCAATTACCTACTATGAAATAAAAGGTAATGAAAATATTGCGAAGGGGTCCAAAATCCAAAATGGAGGTTTTGTGTTTTCTGCACGTTTTGAAGGGCTTTCTCCATATAAAAAAAGAGGATTTTGAACATTGGTACGTCTGTCAGACTATCTCTCTTTAACCTCTCTACAGATCGAACTACAAGAGTTTCCGGCAAAATTTTGGTACGTTAAAGTTCCTAGTTCCTCTCGGATGTTATAATAAGGATTTTCGAAAAAAAAAAAAAAAACCATGCGCAAAAGGTAGCTGCCGTCTAATTTTTGGGGTTTTAAAGTTTTTGTGATTATCTTTTCGGATATTTAACCCTTTCAGTCCCAGTGATGCCATTTAGCATCATCATGTTCCTGATCATAATTTTAAAAAAAGTAATAGGGCTGACATCTATTGGGATTAATAAAAAAAAAATCTAATTGAAAAAAAGTTTGAAGAAAGGAATGATGTGCTTTTTGATATCATGAATGGCTATACACGATAAGAATTTTTTTTCTAAAATGATGATGGTAAATTGTCATTGGGACTGAAAGGGTTAATTAGTACCTCTAAATGTGTATTGCGGGGCAATTAATTTCGGTTAGGCTTGAATTATCGTCGCACTACAGCTACACGAGGGCTATTGGCAACGAGCGTCGTATTTTAGAACCACAGTCAAGTGACGATCCATACCTGGCACCCAACGCAACCGTTAAGGGCGACATCGTAGGCAGCGTTAGGACTTTGAAGGATATTTAACGTGCACTCCCTTACACGGGGTATTATTGATCGGACATTTTTGACTGCATGGGCCGTTTATAGGTCGGCAGCTATTTTGGCGATGCCCGGACCCGAACCTGGGCCCTTTCGCATGCTGGGCGAGTGCCTAATCGACTGAGCTCCCCAGCTCTGAGGGTTAACTAGTACCTCTACTGTGTATTGCGGGGCAATATTGAAGGTCGTATAGTTTTATACACACCCTAGTTGTTTTTATTTATCGTAGGATATCCAAAAGATAAATATTTCACCATTATAAACAGAATTAACTAGTTTCCATGGGTTTTTTTCTTCTTTTAACCAGTGTGGTTTAATGTTTTCAACACACGGCATTCAACCAGTCGTCGCATAAGCACTCTTCAAGTTAATGGTTTGATGACTCCACGCCATAAAATATGGTAATCTTCACGACCAATTCTATTTGCATTAGGACAAGTGTTTGACAGTTGTGAAGCTTTTAACCACGCTGCAACAGATTTAATAGTCACATATACCTGAATTCCGCTCTATGCATCTTGATGAAACATTCACATTCGATGGCAGTTACTATTTTGTATGTGTTATTCTCTCAATAAGTTGATTTTTCGTTACAGATTTTCGTCTGAAGTAAGTGGTTTTGGCTTCATGTTCTATTTCTAAAAATAATTCAAATATTTAATTAGATGTTTCGATTTTATTACTGTTACTCTTTTTCTTTTAAATTTACTGTAAAAATGGTGGGGTTTTTTTTATCATGCATTTGTTTGTTTGTTTTTAAAATTGTATAGCAGTTTTAAAAATGCCTTACATGTTGTTTACCTGAAATTGAACTGTCCCATAAAAAAATATGAATTTTCTTCTCCATAATATTTAAAGCAGATCAGTACCATATAATTTTCAAAAAATCGATTTTTTGATTTTGTGCAAAATACGTTTCAAGGGCTTTCCAACGATGCCCTTTGTATGTCATTCGGACAACTTTAACCTAGTTAAATTTTTAATAAAATATAGATCAGAAGTATTTTCATAATGTTTTAAACTTTAAACCTCATTTTTCCCAGAAGGTTTTTTTTTCAGGTTTATGTACATTTTTTCTCAAAAACTATTTATGTATAGACCTAAATTTTTTACAGGATAACTGTCTTAGGGTGTTTTTGCTTACAGAAATGAGCATTTCTCAATACTTGAAGGAGAAAAAAATATGGCTAATTTTTTTATGTAAATTTGCTTTTTTTAATAACATCTCACCTTAAATTATATTTAAAAAAAGCTACTTTATACATTGATAAAATCTTATTTCAGTGTATTGTTCAAAGTGCATATAATGCACATAATTTTTGGGGGTTGTTTTGTATGTTACTTTTAAAGAAAAAAATAACATGAATAGGTATACAATTTAACATTAGACTTCATCAATTTGCCGACCTGCCTTAACTTAGTTACTATATTTGCTTTTTTGGATCGCACACGATTTCTTACAGCAGACCAAAGGATTTTTTATTACTTGAAATCAGCTTCGTCTGTCAATTTTACCGAACAGCTTTTTGGAAAAAACGCGTTGTTATTCATATGATATCATTATTCCAAATACTGTCGTGCCTGTGAAATTTTGGCAAAAGCTGGACCATTATTTATACATTTTATACATCACGCCAGCGGATAATGTCTACCAACAGTGTTATCCAAATAACTTGGTACATTGTGATATTATGATATGGGGTACGTGGTAGCCAAAAAATTAAGTCCAGTATTTTTATCCCTAGCATGCAAACTGTTTTTTACAAAGAACTGACCTTTAATGACAAATCCTAAAATTGATAAATATGTTATTGAAACATGAGTTTTTTTAATTTTATCTGATTTCATAATACTCCTTCTACGATTTAAATTTTTTGAATGTTTTGTTTAAATATTTTCACGACATTTATTAATAAAAAATTGATGATAAAGCTATCATTTAAACGAGAACAGTTATGTAGCTTTATGTATGAAAACAATGGCAACCATTTTTTTTATTTTTAACTTTATTTAAAAAAAATAAAAACCATTCACGCTGTATCAATTTTTCTTGCATTTAAAACCAGTGGATAGTTTGAAAAATCTACTTAAAAAATTCTTATTTTATAATATAATGCTCTAATAATACAAGCATGCAATTAGTAATTCAAAGGGGGCGTGGCACATTTGTTTATTTTTATAATTTAAATTTTGGTATGGTATGGTATGATACATATAGATTCCAGCTTGTGTGCTTGTTCAGAGAACCGCTTATAAGCTTTCGTCTAGTGGGACAGACACAGAAAGAAATTTTACAGTCACAAAGAAATGAATAACACATAGACAAATAACATTTATTGACTGTCACAAACATCCATGCCTGACCGGGATTCGAACCCGACCTCAGCAGCTCCAAAGGCTAGTACACTAACCATTCAGCCACCGAGGCGGCATTTAAATTTTTTACAAGAAATAATTAACCAATCGATACAAAATTGTTCTCATTCTATAGATCGGGCTTCCATCTATCAGAAACTACTGGTTTCAAAAATTTTAGTTTTTTGATAATTCTTAACCCTCTAATGCATACTGTTGCCATATGGCAACAAGTAACATAATCCACTTCATTCTATTAAAGTAGAGCTCCCTCTCGACAAATCTGTGTTTTTTTTCATCTATTACATTTCATTTTGAAGTTTTAGTTACTAATAACCCTCATAGATGACAGTAGTAAAAGTGTATTCAAATTAAAGAGTGAAGTTATTAGCTTTTGTGAAATTACGTCTTTGGCAGTATTCAAATTATATTAGTACTAAATACAAATAAATTGCATTGAAAAAATTATTATAGTTCAAGAAGGTTATTTTAAAATATATTTAGTGGTTTCTAGACATTTTTATCAAAATTGGAATTTTGTTTCTGATTTTTGCCATATGACAAAAATTTAAAAAATTTAAATTATTTATAATGTCAATGCAGTTAATTTTTTTTCAGTAGTTCCCCATAATATATGAGTATATTAAAGATACAAATATTTTTTCGGGAAGAAAAAAAAACATGCATTACAGGGTTAACTATAACCTCCCTTTAAAAAAAAAACAATTTTATGGAGTCTCCAAAGCGTGTAGAAAACACAATTTCCGTTTCGGTTTTTCAACCCCGTAGCAGCACTTTCACTACAATTCAAAGAATGCTTTTAATTTCATTATTTTATTGCATAGAAAAAATCTAAAAGGATAATCTAAACGAAAACTATAAGAAATCTTATGTTCCTGAACTCAAAGTGTTTTTAAGAGTCTTATTTCCTTTTGAAAACAAAACTGAAGATTTTTGTGTATATCTTCCTTCAATGAAAATTCTTCATATGAAAGAGAGCAGTTTTGAAAAAGAGTTAATTTTAACGTAGCCATGAAATAAAAAGTTAATTCCGAAAATTAAATTCTTTTTGCGGTCTTCAGAGTTCGTTGATTCTTTCCTTCGGACATGTTTTTTTTTTCATACTTGCCTTCAACCAAGGAAAGTGGTCATTGCATTTAATAGAGTAATAACCTTTTAATGTGTGTCTTCATGCTATATTCTTATCTATATAATAAAAAAACTAGGAGTGTGTAGCACTACTTGACTTTCAATGATCACTCACTAAATCAGTACATTGAAATGGTAATTATATAACCTATAAGGGAATTTCCCGGGATCGGAAAGTTACTTATTACAAAAGTAACTATTACAGTTACTTAATTACAAAAGTAACTATTACAGTTACTTAATTACAAAAGTAACTATTATAGTTACTTAATTACAAAAGTAACTATTATAGTTACTTAATTACAAAAGTAACTATTACAGTTACTAAATTACAAAAGTAACTATTACATTATCACTTTATTACAAAAATAACTGTTTAAGTTACTTAATTACAAAAGTAACTCTGCTACAGTTACTTAATTACAAAAGTAACTATTACATTTACTTAATTACAAAAATAACTTACATTTACTTAATTACTAAAGTAACTCTCTTACAGTTTATTGCAAAAGTAACACTGTTACAGTTACTTAATATGACGTAACTAGTTAAGTTACTTTCTGCAAAAAGTAACCAATCACAGTTACTTTTAGAAATTTCAAGTTGTAAAAAAAAATTAAAATTTAACTATATCTTACCGCTTTTAGAGAGAACCAAGACTAAAGAATTAGTGACACTCGGATAAAGTTAAGAACGAAAATTTGGTCTTTTCAGAAGCTAAATTTTAAATAATTAAATTTGAACACACAAAAAAAAAACGTCGGACTGTAACGAAAATATACGTCGTGAAGAGCGGCATGAGAAGTAACGGAAAAGTAACGAAATTTTTCGTTACTTCTTTACCGCTATAACTAAGCTACAGTTAGTTTCATTGTAAAAATTCTAGTGACTGTAAAGCCCTTGGTTTGTGAGAACACATAATAGAAGCTGTGTATCTGAATTTCCTGTTTTTTTATCGGCCCCTGCTGTCACGTGAACAAAAGCTCAAAATATAACGTTGATCTCACCGTTTGTAAATCTATAATCAGTCATGGTTTTATTAGAGCGTCCAAAACGTGCGAAATGGTCGAATATACATTGCAAGTATCAACGTAGGGTAGACTAACCAGTGAATGAACGCTTAAGACGTCACGTTCGCCAGTGAATGAACAATAGGATATAATGACCAGGACAACCCACCTTTGTCAGATAGCTTCCTACTACATGGAAGGAAGTCAGTGTTGCCAATCCATATAGTGGAATGATTTTCAATCTTTATTTTTTTAATTATATTCACTAAATGTTCATTCACTGGGGCCTGTTCACTCACTGGTCAGTCTACCCTATTCGGAAGATAAAACAGTAGCCTTCGCTCACTACGCATGCGTTAGATGCGGACGCATTGCTAGACGTAAATTCTAACAAACCACCCAAGCCAAGATAGGACGCTGACATCGCGGAGCAGGGCGTTTTTTAGAGCCTTGACGTGCGTTTTCAATCCTTACAAACCAGGGCTTTACAAGTAAAGCGTTATTCCATTCCTTGGTAATTTCAATAACTTAACACCCCATCTAACGTCTCTCGAACACGCTTACCAAATTCGTCCGTGTGTTTTAGTTCGAGCTGTAAGGTGATTTCAGATCTTTAAAATCACTGGTCAATTTTCAAAAACCATTTTTAGAGTCAGCACCTTCTAAAACGTTTATAAAACACTAAGTCTCCATTTCAGATTTTCGACTCCATATAGCCAACACTTTCATTGCCTTATAATTACATATCTCCAGGTAATTTGAAGTAAAAAAAATATTCCAAAATCACGATTTATTTTTCTTCTGTTTTTCCCATTGTTCTTCATACCATTAAATTACGCTAGCTTTTCATTCTTTTTTTTAATTCCGTGGTACTTAGGGTTGTTGAATTGATGCATAATACTGCAATAAGTAGTATTTTTGTATAAAATGGCACTGTTAATTTATATATCATTGTTTAGTTATGTATATCTAGTTACGTTAGTTATGTTTTGGATCAGTAGATTGTTTTTTATCCAATGGTGCGGGAGAGAACCTTATGTTATGATTATGATATCATCGTTTTTATGCTGAAAATATCTGTTTATTTTACGAGAGAAAACTGTTTGCCACGGTTACAAACCGTTACTTAGTACGGGCTGTTTCCTTTTTTTTTTTTTTTTTTTGGTTTTAAACTTACAAACCGATTGCCAATTGTAAAGGTAAATTTTACCAATTTTTTAAATGTGAACTTGAAGATAAAATGAGGAAATGGGCTTATTTCAGGTCTTGGTGGGAACAGAAATATTGATGGAAATAAATTCTTTCAAGAATTTCGATAGGTAAATCAATGTCATGTGATGATGTCAACAGAGCTCGAATCGAAGGAAATTCAGGAATGAAAGCGAAAAGGAAAGGTGTCACCTGTAGCAAGCCTATCGCAGCTTTTTTTTTGCTTTAAATCGACAGCTTATATGCTCATAAATTACTTTTCCAAAAAAAATTCCAAAAAATACTTTTTACCATTTTTCTGAGAACTGTTCAATATTAAAATTTTAAAACATTTTTTTTTATCAATTTAGGTTATGTATTTAACTTCCTTTGATTGAATATCCAAGCCGAAGATCCTGAATCGCATCATAGCTCCGCATTATGATTTGTTTCTGATCGCTATTTGAACTTCATTCGCTGCATTCCATTGTTATAGCTGTTCATTGTGAGCCAATAATTACATCAAACACGCGCAAGGTCCGTTAAAAAGTACATCTTAATTGTCTATAGATTTTTATCTACCTAACCATGCATAGGAATCTAACACAGTAAAAAAGTCTTCACAAAAGGTTTCTTTACGTTCGTCCTTGAAAGAAATAAAAAAAAACTTCTATTAGTTAAAAACAGGTTTGGATTTTTGATGATTGTCTTATTATTCGTAATGTAGCTTTCAGCTCAGTTTTCTTCGCTTACTGCCGATGGGCAGGTAAAGTGCAGTAATCGCAATAAGGAATTAGTCCATTGTTGCTCTGAAATACTTTTTTTGTTCAGTATGTTTCCTTATAGTTTAGAACAGGGGTTCCCAACCAGTCGTGTACGCATACCACTGGTGGTACGCGAGAGATTTCCAGGTGGTACGCATGAGTGATGTGAGCAACTTGATGCTAATAATAGCTTCTGTAATACACATGAGCAGTGAGCCAAACAGACATATTACTCTTTATTTTAAACATTAACATTATTTTACATAAGAGAACTCTTAAGCTCCTGGGTCGAATGTAAAAACCACCTAGTACCCTTTGATCTTCCGTCAAGATCTGCTATTTTTTTATGCTACTTGTTACGAGTTTTTTTGTTTTTTTTTTGTGAGAGTAGATTTTCTGAACTCTTACAACAAATTTCACACTAAAGACTACAAAAGTATATTTTGTACGATGACTAATTTTTTGCTGAATTTGTGCTATTTTTTATTTGTATGTTTTTAGACACATGTGTAATAAATATAACTGTAAAATTAATACCATTTTAATTGTTTTATTTGTCCTTTATTATAAGCATATCATAAATAAACAAATATATAAAATATATAACCATTAAATATGAAGTGTTTATAGGAATTTAATTTTTTGGACACTTTTAGAAGAGTAAATGTTATAAGTTTATTAAAATATTTAGGTCTGGTGGTACGCCAAAATTTCTCCAAAAGTCAAGTGGTACGCAGATACAAAAAGGTTGGGTACCCCAGGTTTAGAACAATTGGGTGTTTGCAGCAATGGTCCAAGTCAGCATGGAAGTAACTGCAGTTTACCTGCTCACAGCAGCTTTAGGGTAGCCATGCGTAACTCTCACTGAAGTATAATTAACACGCTATTTTCTTTTCCTTTGGATGCATCATTATGGGATGACATCGTCGTTGTAGGTATTTGGAAACATCACGAAAGACCTTTGAAGGAGATTCGCATCAACTTTAGAGGCCGGAACCAAAGGCATTCTGGGGGATGGGGAGCCCAGTCGGTTAGGCACTCGCCTAGCAAGCGGAAGGTCCCAGGTTCGGGTCCGGGCATCGCCAATATAACTGCCGACCTTTAAACGGCCCGTGCAGCCAAAAAATGTTCGACGAATAATTCCCCGTGGAAGGGAGGGCACGTTAAATAGCCTTCAAAGTCCCAACGCTGCGTACGATGCCGCCCTTAACGGTTGCGTTGGGTGCCTATTCAGGTGTCGGCTCGTCACTTGACTGTGGTTCTAAAATACGACGCCCGTCTCCAATAGCCCTCTAGTGCGACGATAATTCAAAACCTATCAGGTATGGATTTTTAATGGTTGTCTTTCATTATTCGTAATGTAGCTTTCAGCTCAGTTTTCTTCGCTTAGGGTAGCCATGCGTAACTCTTCGAAGTATAATTAACACGCTATTTTCTTTTCCTTTGGATGCATCATTATGGGATGACATCGTCGTTGTAGGTATTTGGAAACATCACGAAAGACCTTTGAAAGGGATTCGCATCAACTTTAGAGGCCGGAACCAGACTTCTGATAGTTTTAGGAATGAGTAATGGGGAAATCAATCGGCCAAACATGACTTCGAGTAACTTGAGTTTGTAGTGGTGGTGGAACGGGGTTAATTTGCGTCCCGACTGATTTTTAAACATTATTTTTAAAATATGGTATCATAAACTACTTTTCTTTTTTAGTAACGACGAGTTCTTTAACAGGAATTAAAAAGTTACTTCTAAAAGGATCTCGCAGTAACTTTTTGTGAAAAGTAACTTGGTACAGTTATTTAGTACGAAAAGTAACTAATTGCAATTACTCTTAGAAATTTCAAGTTATAGATTTATCTTAGTTTGAATATCGTCGCACTAGAGCTACAAGAGAGCTATTGGCGACGGGCGTCGTATTTGAGAACCACAGTCAAGTGACGAGCCGACACCTGAACAGGCACCCAACGCAACCGTTAACGGCGACATCGTAGGCAGAGTTAGGACTTTGAAGGATATTTAACGTGCAGCTCCCTCTACAAGTGATATTATTCGTAGGACATTTTTGGCTGCACGGACCGTTTATAGGTCGGCAGTTATTTTGAAAGGAACGGTGCCCGGATCCGAACAAAGAACCTTTCTCATGCTGAGCGAATGTTTAACCGACTAGGCTCCCCAGCCCCTTCAAGTTAAAGGAAAAGTAAAATTTAGACACTTTTACCATTTTTCATAGAGGACCAAGACTAAACGAAAATTCAACGTTCTTAATAGTTAAAGTTTAATTAATTAAATTTACGTTTAACTCTCGTGCCATAAATATTCGACGTGAGAAGAGCGACGTGAGAAGTAACGGAAAAATAACGAAATTTTTCGTTACTTCGCTACCGCTAAAAGTAACTAAGTTACAGTTACTGTAAGAACTATTTGCTAAAGCAAAATGAATACAAAATCTCAAGTTTTTAAAAAATCGTATCCTAGAAATCTTCCGAAAACTATTTTCGATTTATAAGTAGATAATTTTTCATTAGACAACACTTTATATAAGGATATCTAGTACAAATTTCGGGAGTTATAAGGGCCATTAGACAAAAAAAAAGTGAAATTCAGAAGTATTTCAGCATTTTCAGAAGGAGTGAGGAGAACTGTCATTGTTGGTATTGAATAACTGATAACTCTCGCAACTTTTAATAAAAATTACTTCTTACGCCTCTTTTGTTTTGCCCATCTTGAGCCGATTCTACTTTTTCTTTTTATTATTCACTTTTTCAAAATATGAATAAAAAAACATTATTTAGGCAACAATCGAAATTCGCCGCTCCCTAAATCACTTTTAAGTTGACAGTGTATCACATAATTATTTTTCTCCGAAATTATCAACAATCGTGACCGAAAGTTACGGGCGCATATATACTCTCTGTGTGGAATTTTATACCTTTCGTCACAAAATTATATCAGATCGCGTAGATCTAAAATTATCTCAAAAAGAGATAGAAGCTCGTTCTGTTTTCCAATAACAACTGCTCTCAATGTTTCTATTTCAAAATTTCTATTTAGTTTCAACATTTTTTAAAAAACTTTTTCAAGTAACTGCGTTAGATTTTTCAGATAGTAACTGTAACTTAGTAACTTTTATAACGGTAACGAATTCTAAAAATTTTCTTTACTTCTCACACCGCTACTCATGGATATTTTTGGCAGAATTCGGCATTTGGCTTTAAATTTAACTATTTAAAAATTTATTTTTTTAACAAAGCTTAATTTTTTTTCTTAATTTTTCCGATTTTCCCTATTTCTCTATTTCTTTTGGACTTAGGATCTCTTTGAAAAACGTCAAAAATTGCGAAGTCAATTATTGTTTTTTTTAAGCTTCGAAAAGTGCACTTTTAAAACAAAAGAGTGAATTCCACTCCAGTAGGAGAAGTGCATTTTCGACACTGGAAAGGAGTGAATATTAACTCAGACTGAGCTAAAATTGCTCGTTTGTTTTAAGAGTGTCGTGTAATTAGTTACTTCTTTTATTAAGTGACTGTAACAGTTACTTTTTTAACCCTCTAATGCATGAATTTTTATTTTCATCCCAAAAAAATATATATGTATCTTTAATACGCACACATTAAAGCAAAAATACTAAAAAAAATTTACCTACATTAGAATTTAAATAATTTCAATTTTTAAAATTTTTTCGATAAGACAAAAACCAACTGCAAAATTCCAATTTTGATAATAATGACTAGAAAACTACTAAAATTATTTCAAAATAACCTTTTTTAACTATGATTAATTTTTCAAAACAATTTATTAGTACTTAGTACTAATATTATTAATCTTTGAATACTGCCAAAAACGTTAATTTCACAAAAGTTAATAACCTCACTCTTTAATTTCGAATACACTTTTACTACTGTCATCTATGAGGATTATTAGTAACTAAAACTTTAAAATGAAATGTAATAGATGAAAAAAACACAGATTGATCTAGGAGGAGCTCAAATTTAATAGAATAAAGTGGATGATGTTGCTTGTTACCAAACGGTAACACTATGCATTAGAGGGTTAAAGTAACTCTCAAATCCCTGCTTTTTAGTGCCGCTCGAATGGGCGCGCTGTACCGGGGGTCTCCAAGCTCAAGTGCCTCAATGTTAATCCAATTAGAAAAAAACTAATTTCTTTGCCACATTTCTCCGTATATTCTGTATTGAATATTTTTGCAAGTTGTTGTTTTTTTCAATAATAAATGTAGATAACTTACAGGTCTCTATAATCCCACTTTTTAAAATTGTTTCGAATACATTTTGTAAAATTATTTTCAAATTTGTAAAAAAAAATCAAGCTAATTTCAAAAAGTGGGATTGTCGGGACATGTAAGTCAGCTACATTTATCACATTAAAAAATCCGTTTCTTAAAATATTCGATACAGCGGGCGAAATGTGGCAGAGAAAATATTTATTTCTCCATTGGGATTAACACTGATGCACTTTGCTTTGGTTAGGTTAGGTTTTTGAATTATCGTCGCACTGGAGCTACAGGAGGGCTATTGGCGACGGGCGTCGTATTTTAGAACCACAGTCAGGTGACGAGCCAACACCTGAATAGGCACCCAACGCAACCGTTAAGGGCGACATCGTACGCAGCGTTAGGACTTTGAAGGATATTTAACGTGCACTCCGTTACACGAGGTATTATTCGTCGGACATTTTTTGGCTGCACGGGCCGTTTATAGGTCATCAGCTATTTTGGCGATGCCCGGACAAACCTGGGACCTTCCGCATGCTAAGCGAGTGCTTAACTGACTGGGTTCCCCAGCCCCCACTTTGCTTTGGAGACCCGTGATCCAGTGTACCCATTCCCCCTTTAAGGTGTGGTCACAAAACAATACATGCAAATGAGCCAATAGCAGACACCGTAGCTATGGAAACTAAAAAAATCATGTCCCTTACCATGAAGTAATTAAGCTCTGCACACGGAGTATAATCCGGAAATTATTTTTTCTGTTTTTACAAGGGGGGAAACACAAGCATATGTTAAAAAAAATATTCCATTGTCCCCCTATAATTGAAAAACTTAGTGGAAGAAAGTACTGTATATATGTTTGGTTTTGTTTGAATTATCGTCGCACTAGAGCTACACGAGGGCTATTGGCGACGGGCGTCGTATTTTAGAACCACAGTCAGGTGACGAGCCACACCTGAATAGGCACCCAACGCAACCGTTAAGGGCGACATCGTACGCAGCGTTAGGACTTTGAAGGATATTTAACGTGCACTCCCTTACACGGGGTATTATTCGTCGGAATTTTTGGCTGCACGGGCCGTTTATAGGTCGGCAGCTATTTTGGCGATGCCCGGACCCGAACCTGGGACCTTCCGCATGCTAAGCGAGTGCTTAACCGACTGGGCTCCCCAGCCCCCTGTATATATGTGGAATTTTTTTTAAATAGATATTTGCAGGAGTTGGAAAGTTACTTTTAAAAAGTAACTATGTTACAGCACTTGATATAACAAGTAAGTAGCTTACAGTTACTTTTAAAAAGTTCAAGTTATAAGAAAAATTACAATTTAGCCATCTTGCCGTTTTTCAAAGAAAATAATTAGGACCTAAACTTCAGCGTTGTTAATTTTTAAATAACTAAATTGAAGCCGAACGCCTAACTGTACCGAAAATATACGTGAGCAGCAACATGAGAATTAACGAATTTTTTCTTTACTTCGTTACCGCTAAAAGTAACTAAGTTACAGTTACTTTCTGAAAAATCAAACGGCGTTACCTGAGAAAAAGTAACCGTTACAAGTAACGCGTTACTCCATTCCTGGATTTAGTCACCTGACTGTTGTTCTAAAATACGACGCCCGTCGCCAATAGCCCTCGTGTAGCTCTAGTGCGACGATAATTCAAACCTAACCTAGCCTAACCGTCCCTGGATTTTTTTTTTTGTGTCGATGAACATGTTATTTCCTCTTTTGAAGATATCTTATTCATAAACTTTGAGTTCAGATTATTTTTAACCTTTTAAGACCCGAGGAAAATCCTACAAGTAAATATTTTTCATATAAACATACCTGTCATACAAATATATGCTAAAAAGTATGTTGCAAAGTAATTTATTTTTTAAAAAAAACTATGTTTAATGGTTACTTAGAGACACGTCTTAAGCTCTAAATATACACATTTTTTTGTGCGATGAATGCAAAAAAAAAAAAAAAAATCCGTATAACTTATTTGTACTTAGCAGTTTATTTTAACATTGTTTTTAATGCAAAATGACTCTAAAACTAACTACTAAAAGATCCTTTTGAAAAAAAATTACTTTTTTAAGAACTCTAATATCGTATTGATGATCCTTGTTCAACTTAATTTTTAATAGAAATAAATGACTGATACCTGTAATCAAAGGCTGAAAACTGATATTTGGATCTTCTTCTACCGGACCAGGTCAAATTTCGGAACTATTTACTATGTTAGTTGTTTGTGGGGAGGTTTTAAAAGCTGTTCCTAACTGGGGACGATACTTTGCAAGAGGTTAAGAGTTTGCAAGTACCGATTTTACTGATCTAAGGGCGGGGGCTGGGGAGCCCAGTCCAGTTAGGCACTCGGCTAGCATGCGAAGGGTCCCAGGTTCGGGTCAGAGCATCGCCAAAATAGCTGCCGACCTATAAACGGCCCGTGCAGCCAAAAATGTCCGACGAATAATACCCCGTGTAAGGGAGTGCACGTTAAATATCCTTCAAAGTCCTAACGCTGCGTACGATGTCGCCCTTAACGGTTGCTTTGGGTGCCTATTCAAGTGTCGGCTCGTCACTTGACTGTGGTTCTAAAATGCGACGCCCGTCGCCAATAGCCCTCGTGTTGCTCTAGAGTGCGACGATAATTCAAACCTAACCTAACTGATCTGATGGCAAAATATAAACTTTAAGAACATTTTCATCTTTTATCACATAGAACGTTCTTCCCCTAAGCTGTTCAAATTCATACATCACAATGTAAGCCGGAATAATGCGAGTCTTTCCACCATAAAGTACCTCATTTCCATTTCCAACAAGACGAAAATAATTTTTTCCTTCATTATTTCAGCACATGGGACAGAAACATGTTCCCAAAGCCACACGCTAGTTTTATTGTTGTGTAATGTGTCGTCAAATAATGGGAAATGACGTGCACGGTGTTGTGCCGGCTCGGTCGGTACAGCACTTTATTACCTTTTGTATACACTCTTAAAACAAAAGAGTGAAATCCACTCCTATTGGAGAAGTGCATTTTCGACACTCTAATGGAGTGAAAATTAACTCCTAAATCGCTCGTAAACCCCCTAAATCGCTCCTAATCGAATTAAAATTGCTCGTTTGTTATTAAGATTGTTAGAAGTTTAACAAAACAAAAGAGTGAAATCCACCAAGCATGCTTGGGAACTGAACACTGTGGGTTCCGCGTGAGGCTGACCAACTTACCGGGACAGATGCCTAGCACCCCAGAGCCCTACACTCTTAAAACAAGAGTGAAATCCACTCCAGTAGGAGAAGTGCATTTTCGGCACTGGAATGGAGTGAATATTAACTCAGACTGAGTTAAAACCACTCGTTTGAAGTGATCCTGTCGGAGGTTTAACACACAAAGGGTCCACTCCTTTCGGGGAAGTGCATTTTCAAGACTGGAGGTGTGAAAATTAACTCAGACTGAGTTAAAATCGCTCGTTTATTTTAAGAGTGTAGGTCACGAAAGCTGAATTGGGCACGGCATGCCTTGGCCCAGTAATGGGCTGTTGCACCGGGGAGTTTAATTTTTTATAGTGCTTAGTGATGGTGGTCGAAGTCAAGGCATGATTTACCATAGGCTCGATAGGCAAAAGACCCCAAATTTTAGAGGCCCTAAAATTTTAGTTTCCATCCAGTAGATCTCCAAATTTTCAGTAAATTTTAAAATTTCCTGCGATCTCACTACTCTGTTTTTCGCTTTTGCACTTTGACTCAGGCATTGAGCTAAGCTGATTGGTTTAATCGATGTTAATAACCTCTTGCGACCTGGAGTCTATTTTTCACCCCCCCCCCCCACAAACATTTAACGTTAATAATTAATTCCGAATTTGCCCTGGTCCGATAGAAGTTTAAAAAAATATCAGTTTTCAGCCTTTGATTACAGGTATAAATCATTTATTTGTATAAAAAATAAAGTTGAACATGGGTCAATACGATATTCGAGTTCTTAAAATAATTATTTTAAACTTTTTTTCACACTTTTCAAAAAGTCCTTTTAGTAGTAAATTTTAGAGGCATTTTGCAAAAAACAATGTTAAAATAAAATTTTAACTAAAAATAATTGATGCGGCCGTTTTTTTTTTTTTTTGTGCATTTATAGCACAAAAACGTGTACTTTAGAGCTTAAAGGCGTGTCTCTCAATAACCATTAAACTTAATTTTTTTTAAAAAATTATTAGCATGTATGCAAGCATACTTTTTAGCATATATTTGTATAAAAAGTATGTTTAGATTATAAAAAAGTATACGTGTAAGATTTTGCTCGGGACTTAAGAGGATAAAGAAGTCGCTAAAATGATAACAAAAATGTGATGCATCGGCCAACTAGCACCATCATTATATGGTCAATCATTACACAATATTTTCCGCATTTCTATCTTTTATGTTAACTTCTCCAAACATCGTTTGAAATTATGACACCCGTCGCAAATAGCCCTCAGTCAACTTAGTGTATAAAAACAGGCAAATAGTAGTCAAGTTAGAGTGAGCTTTAAGCTTATATTAATTGACTGGGACATTATCCTTGCGGTCCAATTAACTCTTTTGTAACATATCCTGTGATAAGTGAGTTAGAAACCGAGCCACAAGATTGGGCTTTTGATATGCAATGAGTAGACAAACTGATTTATATCAGAGCACTTTGAGTTTATTTTAAGGGGAAGCCACAAATTAATTTTTTGCTTTAAAACTGCGAAAATAGGAAAATTTCAAATGTAAGTATTGAATGGAATATAATAAAGAATATGGAATATATAATAAAGGCATTGCCTTTATTATAAGCATCATAACATGCTTATAATAACAGAGAAATAAAAAGTTAAAAATAGTATTAACTTACAGTTGTATTTATTACCCATAGGTGGTCTAAAAACATACAAATAAAAAAAATAGAACAAGCTCATCAAAAAACTAGTCCTCATATACAAAATTTACTTTTATCGACTTAAGAGCGAAACTTGTTGTTTGCCTGTGATCATGTGTGTAATATCAACATTAAGAGTAATGGAACTTAATTATCTTCACCCCTTTAAGTCCTCTTCAACTCTTATTCTGCTTCTATGTACACTCTTAAAACAAAAGAGTGAAATCCACTCCGGTCGGCGAAGTGCATTTTCGACACTGGAAAGGAGTGAATATTAACTCAGACTGAGTTAAAATCACTCGTTTGGAGTGATCCTGTCGGAGGTTTAACACACAAAGGATCCACTCTTTTCAGGGAAGTGCATTTTCAAGACTGGAGGAGTGAAAATTAACTCAGACTGAGTTAAAATCGCTCGTTTGTTTTAAGAGTGTATATATCTTTTATGTACCTTAGTTCTGAAAATCCACTCTCACAAGTAGCTCGTAACAATGTTGCTCACATTACTCACGCGTACAACCTGAAATTTTTCCGCGTACCATCATCGGTTGGGAACCACTGCTCTGGACGATAATTCAAACTAACCTTATTCAAACAACCGATTCAATTGTTTTCGCCAGTCTACACCCTTTCGTTAGAAATCATGATGACCATTCGCAGTTTAACCACAAAGCGTGTCTCGTAGTAAAATTGTACCAACGCGGAGACAGGTTTTACGAGTTGAGGTCAGAGTTCGCGTCCTCCTTTTTTTTGCCATTATTCTTAAAACGATATCATCCTTCTCCCTTGAATTTCACTTGCAAGTTATGACGACACACTTGGTTCACGGACACATGAAGTGCCTTAGTAGAAGAACGTGCTAAGTGACAAAAAGGTGAAAATGAGCTTGAAAGTTTTTCGTTTGCACTTACACTCTAACTAAACAAACGAGCGATTTTAACTCATTCTATTCTCCCCCTATAGGAGTGGAAAGTTGCCTACGATGTCGCCCTTAACGGTTGCGTTGGGTGCCTATTCAGGTGTCGGCTCGTCACTTGACTATGGTTCTAAAATACGATGCCCGTCGCCAATAGCCCTCGTGTAGCTGTAATGCGACGATAATTCAAACCTAACCTATACACTCTTAAAACGAACGAGCGATTTTAACTCAGTCTGATTGATTTTCACTCCTCCAGTCTGAAAAATGCACTTCTTCTTTTGGAGTGGATCCTTTGTGTGTTAAACCTCCGACAGGATCACTCCAAACGAGTGATTTTAACTCAGTCTGAGATAATATTCACTCATTTCCAGTGTCAAAAATGCACTTCTCCTACTGGAGTGGATTTCACTCTTTTGTTTTAAGAGTGTAAACAAACGAGCGATTTTAACTCATTCTGAGTTCATTTTCACTCCTTTCGAGGACGAAAATGCGCTTCCCCTAGAGGAGTGGAACGCTGCGTACGATGTCACCCTTAACGGTTGCGTTGGTTGCCTATTCAGGTGTCGGCTCGTCACTTGAATGTGGTTCTAAAATACGACGCCCGTCGCCAATATCGTCGTATGTTGCTCTAGTGCGACGATAATTCAAACATAACCTAGGAGTGGATTTCACTATTTTGTTAAGCCTCCAACAATCTTACCAACAAACGAGCGGTTTTAAAGCGATTAGGAGCGATTTAAGGCGATTACGAGCTATTTAGGAGTTAATTTTCACTCCTATCCAGCGTCGAAAATGCACTTCTCCTATAGGAGTGGTTTTCACTCTTTTGTTTTAAGAGTGCAGATACGTTAAAAACAGCTTTTTCAAAAGATAGCAAATGTACTAAAAATATTAATTAGAGCCTACTAAACTCCTCGGAGCCACAGCCTATTACTGGGCCAAGGCCTGCCGTGCCTTCAGCTTTCGTGACCTAGGACTCTGGGGTGCTATGCATATGTCCCGGTAAGGTGGTCAGCTTCACGCGGAACCCCCAGCGTTTCGTTCCCAAGCATGTTTGGTACCCATTTTATCGACCCACTCAAGGGATGAAAGGAAGGGTCAAACTCGCCCAATCCGGGATTCGATCCCCGGACCTGTGGCGTGGCAATGCGAAGCCACTAAGAAACTACCACTAAGAAACTAGGTCTCAATTAGAGTCTACAAATCTAATTAATTTAAACAGACGAACTAATGTACTCAATTTCAATTAGTAGATTGTTATTATTTTTCTAACTTTATATTTGTGTCTTAAAAACATACAAGTACTAGAAGTTTCTACTTTCCTGTTACTATTACTCACCGAAATTCTTTTAGTACTAGACAGATGGACGAAAGTATAAAAAAATTACTCTATTAAGTCGTACCTTTCTAACAAAAAAATTAAAATAGGCATGTCTTAGTGCTCGAGTGCTAGCAGCTAGATAGTTAATTAGTAGATGAAAAATTAGTTGAGAGTTAATTAGTAGTTATTAACCCTCTATTGCATACTGCAACAAGTAACATAATCCACTTTATTCTATTGAAGTAGAGCTCCCTCTCGATAAAACTATGTTTTTTCATCTATTGCATTCCATTTTGAAGTTTTAGCTACAAATAACCCTCATAGATGACAGTAGTAAGAGTGTATTCAAAATTAAAGAGTGAAGTTATTAACTGTTGTGAAATGACGTCTTTGGCAGTATTCAAAGTATAATAATATTAGTACTAAATACAAATAAATTGTTTTGGAAAAAGCAATTATAGTTAAAGAGGGTTATTTTAAAATATATTTAATATGTTTCTCTAGTCATTCTTGTCAAAATTGGAATTTTGAAGTTGGTTTTTACCATATGGCAAAAATTTTAAAAATTGAAATTATTTAAATTCCAATACAGTTATTTTTCCCCCGTATATTTCCCATAATGTATGAGTATTAAAGATACAAATATATTCCGGGATGAAAAAAAATTCATGCATTACAGGGTTAAAACCAATATGGTTTTTAGAAACTGAAAATAAACTACATCGAAAAAATTTCACCAACTTTTTCCCTATTTTTCTTGTTTTTGAAGTCCACATGTTATCTTTTAAAAGCTTAATGAGATCCTTGGGAAATGTTTTAACCGGGTAAGAACATAATTTATATACTGTATCCTGCTCCGATAAGATACGGTCTGTGTTTTGAATCGCAATTATGGTTTTTCGTGCGCACACTCACGCATGCCTTATGACACAATTAAAATCAATGGTCTTGTATTCCGATAACTATAAGTAAGTTCTTTTATTTTTAAAGTAACTACACTCCTTGGCCAACCTAAGTTGGGTATAGAAATATGCTATGGAGACGCACCTTCCGCGCAAGTAAAGAGTTCCATAAATTATTTGTAAATCCATCCAGGAAACATGTTTAAACCATTAATTTAATTTAAAGTCTAGCAGATTTGAATGTTATTGAGAAAATTTGGCAATTTCATCGGAATGAAAAGTGTATTTTGGTTTGGACATATCACTTTTGTCAGTAGCATTTGCAGTTTGAGCTATGAAAGTGGTGTAGCATTTGCAGTTTGAGCTATGAAAGTGATTGACGGACGGACTTAATAGCCTTTATACAAGCTTCCATATTTTAAGTTTTATAATGGCAGAATTGTAATAACATCAAGAATACAAAAATTAGGATGTAAACAAAACAGAAAAACTGATGTTTACTTTTATGAAACTATTTAATTAAAAAGAATTTCCTAGATACAGTATATCCAAGAAAGAATGGTATTTTCGTTATTTTTTCAGAAAGAAAGAGGTATTTCCCAGTTTTTCCCACTGTGATGGGAAATATTAGATTTGGACGGGGAAAACCCAAAACCCTGTATAATAGACTACCCTCCGTGCCAACCTAAATTGGGTAATAACAAAGAGTAAAAAGGCAGGTGCAAAAGCGCGGTTGGTTCGCTAGTTGGAAACTCTTGTAAGGTAATATTTACATACAAAATGATCTGAATGCATTTTTAACTAAAATACACTCTTTATTCTGATAAAATTGCCAAATTTTCTCAATAATATTCAAATCTGTTAGACTTTAAACGAAATTAATGTTTTAAATATGTTTTCTGGATGGATTCACAAATAATTTATGGAACTCTTTACATTCGCGGAAGGATCTTCCCCATAGCATATTTCTATTTACCCAACTTAGGTTGGCAAGGATCAGTGTATCTTCTCAAACCATAGCGCAGTTGCCGGCAAATAAGTCGCCAATCGTTTGTTTGGGCTTAATATTTTAGCGATCAATAGCTTCAGTTAGCAAACCTGTTTTTGTATTGCTTTTTGGCTTGGCAACATTTCTGTCGTATTCTTATCTCCACGTTGGGGCCACTTTTATTTGCCTCTCCCTGTATAATAGACTAAACCTTCTTAATTTTTTTTTGTTTTCCCTGTACAGCCGGCTGCAGCAGGGTGGATGATGACCGGTTCCAGGCGGTTCTTGCTCCTCCTGGTGCTAGCTTGCCTCACGTGCGTGGTGCTGGTGCAGATATCCATGGATGACGTCACGGCCCCGCGACACCAGTACAGCCAGGAGGACAAAGGTACGGAGGAGACCATTTAACAATAATAATAACAACTTTAATATTATTTGCCGCCCCGGTGGCGCATTCGTTAGGATGCTAGCCTTTGGAGCTGCTGGGGTCGGGCTCGAATCCCGGTCAGGCATGGATGTTTGTGACCGTCAAGAAATTTTGTTATTTGTCTAAGTGTTTGTGTTGTCCTTTCTTTGTATGTCTCTTGTGCTTGTAAAAACTCTTTCTGTGTCTGTCCCACTTGACGAAAGCTTATAAGCGGTTCTATGAACAAGCACACAAGCTGGAATATATATGTACCTACCATACCATACCATTCCATAGCTTAGGGGAACATTCCCGTTCAAGCTGCCTAGAAATTTAAATTAAATAAGTTTTGACAAAGTATTATAAAAATAATAATAAATAACAGCATCACAGTATTTTGCAAGATATTGTTTTTTTAAATTACTTATGCTACGTGTATACAAAATTTTAAAAAAAAATGTCTATGTCGTCAATAAGTATAATAAATTTAAAGCGAGAGAGCTTTTAAAAGATGACTATTTGTCAATATTTTGAATAGAAATTTGGTAAACTGTATGTTGAAGAATCTAAGAGCTAGATCATAAAAATGTTTTCTAAAGATTTCTATATTAAGATTAGGAATTGTGTAAATTTCTTTGAGGTCTTCTTGGAGAGATTATATCTTTAAATTCACAAATTTGCTCCATTTTGCTGCAAATATAGATGTAATTCGAACCTAAGAAATTTGTTGAGAAGAATACGTGTTTAACAAAAATGAATAAACGAATGAATATTTTTAAAAAAAAATTTAAGAATTTTTTTTAAGTTAACAAATAGCATAAAATTATTTTAGTTAAAATATCATGGAGAATAATTCATTATTTTTCATGGAATTTTTATTTTTTCATGGAAAGTAGTTATTTATTTTTAAAAAACATATTGGAAATTGGATACAAGCTACTTAGAGTACTTTTTTTCTGTGTTGAGCTTGGGCGTTTTCTTTTGCCCGGTAGATGGCAGCATCACATAATTTTATCTCTCGATTTGCTACCATCAGCGCCACGCCACGTATTTTAGTTTTCATCGTCATCGCAGTCTGCGCTCAAAACTAGTAAGGTGTTTGTTTACCTCACGAAAGAAAAGGCTTAGTTTGGTTTTGTAAACGCAAACATGTCTGCTACGAATGCAAATAATGCGAAAGCTTTATATTCGGAATTGGTGTCTTACGGAGACAGCAGCGAATATGATAAAGCGTTGAAAATCGCGAATAAGATTCTACACGACGATAGCCAAGATAAGAAGGCCCAGCACTGCAAGGCCGTGTGTCACATACACTTAACGCAGTTCGACGAAGCTCTGAAAATCTTAGAAAAACACGTCCCCGAAGCCGTTTTCGAACGCGCCTATTGCCTGTATCGTCTGAACAGAGTGGAGGAAGCGTATGATATTCTGAAAGGGATCAAAGACCCCAGCGGGCGGGAGAAGGAACTGATCGCGCAGGTTCTCTATCGCTTGGAAAGGTACGAGGATTGCTTTGATTATTACCGGGATTTGATCAAGAATTCCGAGGACGATTATGAGAACGAGAGGGAGACCAATTTATCGGCCGTCGTCTGCAACTTGTACGCGGAGAAGGGGAAGGAGTTCAAGAACGCCCCCCAGCTCCGGGAGCACACCTACGAACTTAGCTACAACAGCGCCTGCATTCATATCACCCAAGGGGACTACAGCGCCGCCATCGAGAAGTTGAAAGCTGCAGAGGAGCTCTGCAAGTCTTATCTCGAGGATGACGCCACTGAGGAGGAGATCGAAGCGGAGTTGGCCGTCATTCGTGTCCAACACGGATATGCCCTGCAAGTGTTGAAGAAGAACGACCGAGCTCTGAGGATGTACAACCAGGTCCTCAAGAGCAAGCCCGATGACGTTGCGGTCGCGGCCGTCGCCTCCAACAACGTCGTGACGATCAACAAGGACCAGAATGTCTTTGACTCCAAGAAGAAGATCAAAGTGGCCACCGCGGAGGGTCTTGAGCCGAAACTGACCACCAAGCAGCGGCAGACCATAGCCACGAACAACTGCTTGTTGTTGTTGCACACCAATCAGCTGGACCAGTGCCGTCGGGCCATCCAGGCCCTGTCGAAGAAGTTCCCCTCCTGTGCCGCCGAAACAGCCCTCCTGATGGCAGCCCTGCACTGCAAGGAGAAGAAAGTCCAGAAGGCTGTCGACGTCCTCAAGGACTTTGCCGCCTCCCATCCTGACCAATCCGTTGTCCTGTCCTTCACCTTGGCCCAGTTGCTCCTTGCTCAAGGACATATCAGCCAAGCTTGCGACACCCTGCGTTCGATGGGCGATGTCTCGTACTCCCTGGGCGTGACCTCGGCTCTGGTAACCCTGTACCTGAGCCTCGAGAACAAGGAAGCCGCCGCCGGCACTCTCCAGTCGGCCATCAAGTGGTACCGGAAGAACAAGTCCAAGGGTCCCGGCCTCAACGTCCTGATCCAGGAAGCGGCCAAGATTGAGCTGAAGAACGACAACCCCCAGGAGGCGTCCAAACTCCTGGAAGAGCTACGTAAAGATGACCCAAGCGACCTGAAGACCTTGGCACAGCTAATAGCCGCCTACTCGCAATTCAACCCGGAGAAGGCCAAGACGGTCAGCAAGCAGCTACCGCCCGTTTCGGAAATAACTAGCGGGGTTGACGTCGATACGTTAGAGTCAACCAGCTGGACCATGGGCACACGGTACATCAAGAGAGGCGGCAAATCAGAACCGACGCCCGGTAAATTCGGCAAGTCCCCTTCGGGTACCGGGGATGAACTGATCCAGAAGAAGAAAAAGAAGCACAAGAAGGGGAAGATGCCCAAGAACTACGATCCGAACGTCGATCCCGATCCTGAAAGATGGCTGCCGAGGAGGGAGCGGTCGACTTACAAGAAGAAGAGGGACAAAAGGGGTGCCACCGCCATCGGAAAAGGGACCCAGGGTGCCGCGGCTGGCGCTGAAGAGTTCACGACCTTGGCGCCATCCCCTAGTGCCTCCGCCACGCCAACGTCGCCAAATGTAGCCGGGCCCAGACAGAATAAAGGGGCGAACAAGAAGAAAAAGAAGGGACGTTGGTAGCGGAACTATCTATGTAGGACAAAAAGAATAATTGGCATTGTTAAGTGAAGAATGTATGCTGCAAAGTTTGAATGTATCAAATAATTTTCACGTTGTGGTTTAAAATAAAAGTGATGGGAATTCAATAGTTTTCAATTGAATTTTTTCTCCTTTATCTATTGCAGGATAATGCATTATTTTTAATTTTAAAATTTCTAAGGGCAAGTTAGTTTAACGTGTGCATGAAAGTTTTTCTCAATGATATTTAAACATAAGCTAGGCATTTTTTAATAATTAGTTTTTATGCAGTTAAAAGCACATCTTAATTTATTAAAGAGTTGAACAAGAAAGATTGCTATTAGAGAAAAATATCAAGCTAAGGAAATAGTTCTCATTGTCTATTAAAATATATATATATAATGCAAAAATAGTTTTCCATTTTGGTTAGGAATATGATAAAAATTGAATTGTTTCAAATCTTTATTTTCTTTAATTATGAGTAAAAAGAATATTCAATATTTACTAGTTTTATTTGTTTATTGCAATTAGGGTAAATTAGTTATTTACAGCTTTTCACAAGTATTTGAAAGTTAACTGGACGTTGTTATTGCAGGTAAAATATTGAATTTTTTTTACTGTTAAAGAGCGAAGAGATGAAGTCAACTTAAAAAGGCTAAATATCCTATGTTACAACATCTAATAACATTTCTACTAAGCAATAAAAAATAATAAACACTCTTGTATAGTGAAGATTTATTTATATTTAAACTTTCCTAGTTGTGTAATATTTCTAAAAAAATATATTTACAAAAAAGTTTATTAGGCGCTGTATTTATATTTTAATATTTAGTGACATATTGTATTAGTTTTACATTCAAAAGTCAAATAAGTATATTCAAAATTTAAACTCCTCATCAGTTGTCATAAAATGGGATAAAGGGACATATTTGGTTGTTCATGAAAGACATAGACCATCTACGAGGCATGTAAACAAAATTTTGAAATTCCTTCTTCATTGTGTGTTTATCTTATTGATAAATTATTTTCCATTAAAAAGTTATAGCCGTTTGTAATCTCTTTTAATTTTAGCTCTTACCCTTTATACTTTGACAAACGACAGTGATTATGCCCTCTAGAAGGGAGAGTGTAGGCTTTTATAGCCATTACCCAGCTCGCCAGAAGAGACAGTCGAAAGAGACACACAAAGAAGGACAACACATAGACAAATAACATTTAGTAACAAGCACAAAAATCCATGCCCTTTACCAGGATTCGAACCCCGAGCCCAGCATCTCTAGAGGCTAGAACACTAACCACTGCGCTGGCGGGCCGGCCCCTATATACTTTGGGTTATTCGAAAATCTTTCTGAAAGAAAACAATTAGTTTAAAAAAAGAGTTATTTTCTAACAAACATTAACAAAATTTATGATATTGCTTGAATGTTTGAAATCGGTTCCGCTTCAAAATTATTTGGGGCCCTATAGTACTAATATATAAATCTTAAAATTTTAAAGGTCATTTTTTTTAATTATACTTTTATTTCTCTTATAGGGCCAGGTAGTTTTCCTGACATCTCAACAAATGCAGCTAGAAAACAAACAACTGTGATACTAACACCATCCACTTCGCCAACTACTCGTAAAGACTCTGTTTCCGAACTAATTGTCGCTAAGATCATAAGCAAAATACATTTGAACCAAACAACCGAACCTAAAACTGTTTCTCCTGCTGGGAAGATCCAGATTGAAGCAAAGGTCCAAGTGAGGCGGCTGCCCCTGTCTAAAAACCAGCAATTCATCAACCGCAATGACCGAATCAAGGAAATAATCAGGGCAGGATCGGTTCAAAAACGTCCCACTCTGGATCCGATGCGAGCGTTGAAATCCATGGCGATTGTGGATCCCGAGAAAGTTCAGAGGATAATACTCCTGACTTACTTCAGGGCCGGGTCGACCTTCTTGGGGGATATCCTCCAGCAGAACTGGAGGACGTTCTACCACTTCGAGCCCCTGCATTCGTTGACCTACGATGAGCGGATCAACGATACTAAGATACCACAAGCTTTTGCGCTGATCGACAGCGTGTTGCGTTGCAATTTCACCAGCGCAAGGGACTATATGCAGTGGGTGAGAAAACCGTCAAACCAGTTCCTGTTCGGGCGGAACCAGTTCCTGTGGGTGACCTGCCACAGCAACCCCAAGACCTGCTTCGACCCCCGCTTCGTCAACGCCGCATGCGTGAGGTCGCCCGTCCACGTGATGAAGACCACCCGACTTCACATGCGCCACCTCCGCAGCTACATCGAGGATAACCCCGACCTCGACTTCAAGGTGGTGTACCTGACCAGGGATCCCAGGGGCATCGTCAGCTCCAGGTGGTCCCTGGACTGGTGCAGGTTCTCCACGAACTGCTCTCTCGCTCCGGTTCTATGCCGGGAAATGGACGAAGACCTGACGATCTTCAACGAACTGAAAAACAAACAACCATCCAACTTCATCAAGCTCCGGTACGAAGACCTGTCTCTGAACCCCGAGCAAGAAACTCGGAAACTGTTCGATTTTCTTCGCCTACCCTTCTCGCCTACGGTGAAGAAGTTTCTGAAGACCCACACGGTCAGCAGTAGAAAGGCTGACGATAAAAACCCATATTCCACGCGTCGCAACTCCTCATCGATGGTTCTTGGATGGATGGAAAGATATACTTACAAGAAAGTCGTGGAGGTTCAATCTCAATGTGAGGATGTTTTGCACAAATTAAACCATTCCCTTATAACTTCTCCCGATCAGTTGCCTTATCCTAACGGGAAAGCAAAGACTGTGTCCATACCGCCTAATAAAGGTAGGGTATGGCGTTTCAATAAGAACCCAATTGCCAAAAAGTATCTGTCAGGCAAAAAAGAGTACAGCCAAAATCTTTCTGACTATTTGAACAATCAGCCAATGGCATTTGTTGCGAATAACACAAATATAGAAGTTCATAAAACCTATAAAGTTTTGGGAAGGTTTTAGTTCTAAAGGAACTTCTGAAATAGTTCATTATCCAATTACATGAAATGATTGGATGATTTCGAATTTCTTTCAAAATTACTGTTTTTATTGCTTTTAAATTAAAAGTTATAAAAATCTTTTTGGACAAAGGTATGGGGCCTTTGTAAGTGATTAATAGAGCTGCAAAAAAAGATGAAAGTTGATTTGCAAACAAATTTAATTATCAAGAATAGCTCTTTAACTCCCTTACTACTACTCTGCTGCAAACTGCAGTAACTACAACAATCAATAGGACCATTTTTGCCATGAATAAGTAATCAGTCGTTAAGTATACTTTATTGTATTGTCACAAGTTCCCACATATGCTATCTCACTTTGCACATTGGATCAGATTTACTGCATGGTAACCAATGGCGTAATTTTTTCGGATTTGCGGATAAATAATTTTTTTCTGCAACCTGTCTGACTTCGACTGATGATTCGAATTCTTTGACTTAGCAACGATAACGTTTTCCGGCAAGCCTACCTGACCATTATTTATTAGCTCAGTGTAGAGAGTGACATCAAAAGTCGCCAGAATACGGTCTTTTGGCGCGATTTTGGAAAGCTCGCCAAGGGTTACCCTTACCGTAAAGTTAATCTGATCCATTGTGCGAAGTGAGATAGCACATGTGGGAACTTAAATGACGGTATATTAAAATTATTCGTTCTTATGACAGTGGTTCAAGTCATGTCTAAATACTGCATTTTACATGGCCGCAGTAGTACTGGTATTACCAATACAGTCAGGGTTCACAGAGATGAGAATTTTGTACCAGGGACCTACCAAATTCTGTATCAAATTGGTACCTGCGCTATACTTATAATTGAATATTTGTAATTGGTTGTTATTGTAATTGAATAATATGTATTTATTGGATTAATGTTTATTGTTGGTATCCTGCACTATAATTATAATTGAATATTTATTATTTGTGTTTAGTTTTGCAACAATTTATATTTCTGCTCCATAAGTTCGATTTTGCTGTTCCAAAAATTGCACCAAACTGGAGCTAACAAAATTCCCATCCCAACTTAAAAGTAAAAAAAAAAAATTTACCTTAAATTGTCTATAAATGATAATGCTGGGGATATTACATGGGTTCTAATACCCTTTTTTAAGGTGTAAGATTTAGGAAACTATTTGCATGCTATTTCTAAAGGTTGTGGAGTTACCCATTCCTTTATCTTTATTGTTACTCTAAATATTTTCACCATATACATAATTCACAAAATCTACTTTTGTTGTTACCTTCTACAAGTTGCTTGCTTGTATTTGGTACTTATCAAAATTATATGACATTTTTCCTATATATCTTTGACTAGAATTGTATGAAAGATAAAATATTTTTTTAAAAAGGATGCACGAGTAAAATACTGTATTACTGTGACTATATACATTGGATGTTTTCGACATCAAACTGTTGGGACCACGATATTTATTTTTTCTTGTTCTTTCAAGTTATTTCCAGTTCCTACTACAAGAATAAAAAAAACCATTTTTTTAAAAAATGAGTAATGACTAAGAATGTTTGAACTGAGACCATTGAATTTGTGATAACTGTTTTTGAAAATATACTACTCTGTATATTTTTGCACTTGTAATGGTTTTAATGTACTATATTTATGAAAATAAAGGATTTTTTTATATATATATCTTAGTCGGTAGTCCTTGCCCGTATAAGTTGAAAAGGGGACTATCAGTCCCATAAAGCTAATGCATAAGTTTTGACATCACAACCTTCACAAAAGAATTAGTTCGCCATATTATCCCATTTTTACCAGATATTGGAATAATCATAACATTAATTTAAAACAAAATTGAAAAGAAAATAGCATACGGTTAGTTAATTGTTAAAGTTTCTTTAAAAAGTGTTGCCATCTGTGGTATATTTTTGGCTTTTTAAAACTTTGGAGATATTTAATAAAATAACTAGATGAAATTTTTTCCTTTCAAATTTGTCACATTTCGGTGTTATGTTGGTTCTCATACTTGGGGGGAAAAAGGGCTAACATGGCAGAGCAATACTTCTTCCAAAGTTGTGAGTCCAAAACAATGCATTAGCTCTATGGGACTGACAATCCCTCTTTTCTTTCATCATCAGTCAATTTTTAAGAAAATATTTTATCAAAATTTTAGATTTTACATCTTTTTTTATAAAGTTGTTAGATATGAGGTTTTTTTTATTAAATCGTTTACCATTATCTCTAGTGGTCTTAATTAACTCAACTGGAGATAATTCAAGCCAGTACAGGAACTTGCTAACATTCAAAAGCAAATCGGGAAATAATTAAGAGTTACGTATAAGAATATCGTAATAAATAATTCAAATAAAGCATAAACAAGGTGATAAAATATTTTTATTTATATTTCCCCATGATTTCAATGTTTTTATATACAAATGAATTCTTTAAATGCATATTACGTGTTCATAAATATTTACATTAACATTTCTTTGCTATAGTTAAACTCATAGTTTCCTTGCACAAAGGCCACGACCATGAGCGAAGCCATCAGATGAAGACAAAATAAAACGGCTGAAATTTTCATCCGATTGCTCTGCGCGTTTTATAGCTCCGCCCATGGTCTTGGCTTCTGTGCAAGGAAACTGAGTCTAACTATGCATGTATAGTTAATTTGTAAGCATGTAAAAATAGATTGCAGTCTATTGTCAAGAAACATATGTAGCTTTACTAAATTCATATGCTTCTAAGTTCATGCTTGCTTAGATAATTTTTTAACAAAGCAAAAGACTTTTGCTAGAGTCACTGTAAGCAATGAAAAAAGTTTAAACTGTACAAAATTCATGTCAAGGCCATAATTATAAATTGTTCCGTTTCACAAATCATTTCATTTTCTAATATATGCAAGTTTTAAGGCTAACTTTTCTAAAATATTTTTTTTTAATAAATATACATTAAACTTGTTTTACAAATGAGGCATACGACAAATTTTGAATACGATATTTTTTCAAATAATCATAAAAGGTTTAAATGAATCCATTTAAGAGAGATGGTCAATCCTATAAAGCTTACATTAGTTATGAAATCGCAACATCTACAAAATTTTTGCTTTTCTTATTAAACTTCCCAATTATTATGTATCTTTCAAATTTGTTTCATTTTTCTGTTATGACAATTTTCATCCCTGGTGAAAAAAATGCTTACATGGCAAAGCAATGCTTTTGCAGATGTTGAGATTTCCAAACTAATACAAGCTCAATGGGACTGACTGACAACTGAACAGATTCAGAAATTCTCGTATTACATAATACTATACAACAAAAAATTAAAAACATACAAAACCTGATGGCTAACCTATGGTTACTGAACAAACTATCAACTAATTTACGGTTTGATTTCTTGAAGCATATCAAAACAATAACATATAAAACTAGTCATCTCATTTTTGTCACGGTCGTTAAAATACAAGGGGTTCTATTTGATTTATCTTGCCAAAATATAGTTAAAACAAGATTTGACAAAATAGTATTGATATGATGCCAATTATTTTTACTTAAACTTACTATTTTATTTGCTTCATGTTTTATAGATATCAACTAATCTTATATATTAAAGTTCTCATTCACATATGCTATTGAAGATTTATTAAAAAATTTGACATAGGAGGTGAGAATTTTCAATTTAAAAAAAACTCCTAAAATATTATCAAGTTTGGATATCAAAGCAGTTATACAGGTAGTAACTGTAAAAAGAATAAAATAGGAACCAAATTATGGCTCAACAAATGCTTCAAGAGTTTATAAGCTATAAAAATGATTCTTTAGAATGCTAATCATTCAGAAGAAATTCATTTATTTTGTCAAAGAAAATCTGAGATGTAAATTTTGTTTAAGTGGAAATAATATATAATTAGGAAACATTAAAATTGTCTATTTGCAATCGACTAAGAAACATGGTGAAACAGATTTATATAAGAAAACATGCTATATAAGCATATTAGTATTCAAGCTAAAATATCTAACACTACCAAAATTTTCTATATTTAAGAATTTTTTTTCATAAAAATCAAGTTTGAAAGATTCACCAGAAGTCTTGGGTTAATTTCTTTGGATAACTTTGCTTGATTTTTATTATTTAAGAAAACTTTTTTTTTGTTTCACAGCTAGTTATATTACAAATTTTAAATAGTATTTTATTTTTGAAAGAAATATTTTGTTTTAAAAGATATAGATTTTTTTTTGGTTACGTCATTCTAGAACTGCTTATTTAGGACATAATTAATTTAATATAAGTTTAATTTTGTACTATAAGTTCCCTAATTTTATATCATTTGGCAAAATCATCACATACTGAGAAAGGGGGTTGTCGGGCAACACGTTTGGCAAGAATGTCACCTGGCCGGCCGAATTTTGGACAAAGTCGATAGGTTCCTGCTTAATAACCATAGGAGTCACAGTTTTGCCGGAGCATATATCAACGCACTCGTTCAACCTACTCAATATATTGTTCAAAGCAGTGTTACTCAACAAGTCTTTGCTTCCCCGAATTTTATTGAAAACCTCTTGACTCTTGTCCAGAACTGTTTGGAAGAAAAAATCTGGATTAGGTTCACTTTCAGCTTCTGAAGGTTCAGCGTCCATTTCATTGTCTACTTCGATTTCTTCGTAGTTGCCATCTTGTGGCATGGTTTCTTCGTAGTCGTCGGTTTGCGATTGCATTCCTTCGTAGTCGGCATTTGGTGGAGGGATTTCTTCGTAGTCGTCATTTGGTGGAGGATTTTCTTCGTAGTCGTCACTCGGTGGAGGGTTTTCTTCGTAGTCGTCACTTGGTGGAGGGATTTCTTCGTAGTTGTCATTCCGCGGCGGCGAGGGCTCCGGCGAATAGCGCGGCGACAAGAACTTCCAGACAACCGCATGGATGTGCTGGCAGAGGTTGGCGTTCATCATGCTCTGCATGCAACTGCACGAAAACATGTGGACGCAGATTCCGCACTGTTCGCACCGCAACGTGCAGTGGTCTGGACACGTCTCGAACTCCCGAACCACATACGCGTCCTCTTCCGTCTCCTCATCGTCGCTCCTGACAAGCCAGATCTTCTCTGACAGGGAAGATATCCGATCGGCCTCTATCTCCAGACCAATACTGTGGAACATGCCGATGGCGTCGAGAGCCAGCGATATCTTCTCGTCATCGAGTATCCTGGTCAACCTATCGAGCATCTTGTACCGGACCAGCTTCATGATCACGAAGATGAACTTGTCCAGCCGGTTCTTGCGCCCCTCCATGCAGCAGAACTTCATCGTACGATGCAATGTCTCCAACTGTATAATGGAGCCCAGCTTGATGTCCCGGTGGTAGCTGTACGCCCACAGCTCCTTGCACGTCCCGTACTTCTGCGAAATGAAGCAGGCCGTGTTCTTGGACGTGCTGTCCTGCGAAAGAGTGTCGAGGAAATTCCTGAACATGGTGTCGAAGACGTCCTTGTTCTGGCACTCCAGGAGCAGCCTCATGGTCCTGTAGCAGTCGGCCCGTTTGGCCATGTTGTTCTTGAACGGCTTCAGCTGCACCCGGAATTTGGTGTCCACGAACCAGATGCTCCAGAGCCACTTGGAGTCGTCCCCCATCACTTCGAGCCAGGCCTCGTGGTAGAAGGTGTCGCTCTCGGACATGAAGTAGGTGCAGGAGATCGGTCCGGTGGAGTCCCTTACGGTCGTCATGAAAAGCTTCACCACTTTTTTGTTCACCTAAAGAGAAAAAATTAATTAAAAACCAAGGTTCTAATTTTACAAGATTCATTTTATAGTGGGTTCACAGCCGCCCCGGTGGCACACTCGTTAGGATTCTAGCCTTTGGAGCTGCTGGGGTCGGCATGGATGTTTGTGACTGTCAATAAATGTTGTTATTTGTCTATGTGTTTGTGTCGTCTCTTTCTTTGTGTGTCTCTTGTGCTTGCGTCATTTCTGGGGTTTAGTACAATAGACTTAAAGTCGCAGTGCTTGGCGATCTTGTCCCCCACCAAGAAAGTCATAGTGGGTTCATAATTTATAGAAGAATTGTTGTTGACACTAATTCTCCATGATATAGATCAGGGGTTCCCAATCGGTGTTACACGTACCACTGGTGGTATGCGGGAATATTTCAGGTGGTACGTGTGAGTGATGTGAGCAACATTATGCTATCAATAGCTTCTGTACGCTTATGCAGTGAGCACGCAAACATATTACACATTATTTTAAACTTTAACATTATTTTAAAGAGGAAATCTTTAACTTTTGGATCGGATTTTGCCGAGTTTGCATCAATATTTTATTTTTATGTTTTTAGACCTATGGGTAATAAACAAAACTATAAACTAATACCATTTTAATGTTTTCATTTCTCCTTTATTATAAGCATGTTATAAATAAACAAATAACTAACCATTAAATATGAAGTTTTCTCAGGAATTTTACTCAAAAAACCTTTGAACACTTTTAGAAGAATAAATATACATTTATTAAAATATTTCGGTCTGTTGGTATGCCAAAATTTCTCAAAAAGTCAAGTGGTACGCAGGTCTAAAAAGGTTGGGAACCCCTGATCTAGATCAGGAGATAATATAAGGATATCGCAAACTACCAAAAAGTCCATAAATTGAACAGGATTCTCTACCAAGTCAGGCTTATCCAGCTTCATACCATCAAAGAGATATCCGGGGGAGGCCGGTGCCAAACTACATTTTGAACGCAATGAAAAAGTCTTTGGAAATAGATTGAATGTGGCCCCTAATAAATTTTGGATGCTGCTATAGAAACCTTAAGATCATTCATTCTAATTTTGAAGGATTAATTTCAAAGAAGTCAAATACACTACTCAATATACTCGGTATACTTTTGAGAAGCTTTAAATTCGTTCTAAAATAACTTCTTCGTTCTAAATAATTTTTTTCTTATATCAAATGATAGTTTTTGAAAACTTGTAAACCTGAAGAAGGCAATGTGGCCTCCAGTTTACCATACCAGAATTTTTTTTAAAAATACATCATATTAAACTAACTTCACTTATAATTGAGGAAAGTGGTATGTGACAAAAAGGTGAAAACGGTGAAATGAGCTTTTAATCTTTAAGTTTGTACTTAAATCAGTACTTGCAGAAGATAAAAAATATAGGGGTAAGTGGTGTACCTTGGACGTATGTGTACCTCGAACCTATGCTGATTCTAGCTCGATTAGCTCAGATATTGAAACAACACCACATGCAGTTAAAGTATTTGCTACCAGGGATCTCAGTGAAGTTCTATCTGTTTGTTTAAAAGTTCAATTTATTAAAGAGTTTTCGAAAAACTAAATTCACAGTTCAAAAGTAAATTTTTGTCAGATTCTTTACTGTAATTTTATACTCAAACATGTAGTATTTATTCAGAAACGATGGTTATGCAATATAAAGCAAAGTTTTAGCTATAAAACAGTGTGCTTGAAATTAAGTTAAGTCTAACCTTAACTTGGTGATTAACTATTTTGTTTTTAATATCCAAGTGGTGTACCTCGAACCTAATACAAGTGGTGTACCTTGGACTGGTCCAAGGTACACTACTATAGGTCTTATGTGCTTCAGATTGTTGAAAACCTTTTTTAAAATTCAAGTAAATTCTTTCCTTTGAAAAATTAAGTATTTTAAGCTATTAATATGCAACCCTGATTTGTAAAATCTAGAAAAATGGAAATTTGTAAGAAATTTTGCTATGATGTAATAAAGAATTTTTTTTGTAGTTAATTATTTAGATTTATGGAAGCCTATAAAATTTTTACCATATTGATATAATATAGAAAATAATTATTGCATGCTCATCTAAAAAGATATTTTTTATAATAAATATCTAAGCAGAACATCCTTTTTACGTTTAGGCCTAGTTGAATAAACATAGGGGGAAATATTTGAGTTTTTTTTCAAATTTAAGACAGAAAGATAGCCAAATGTTTTTCTATGGCATGATATAACAGTTTAATGTTACGCTGCATTTTAACGAATTCACCCGAGAAAGATTGCATTGCAGCTGAAAAAGCCAAAAGGGCACTATAAAAACTAAGGCAATACAACCCCTTACTGAGCCAATTGACCTAACATAACCAATTACTACAATCTTGGCTAGAAATAAGAGTAGGTTGTAAAATGTATTTTTGAATTTTATGTGGCTAATAAATATTGGTTTTCGGACTGTAAATCGGGTCTCTTTACCTATTAATAATTGGTCCAAGGTACACTACCGGTTAGACCAAGGTACACCGCCGGTGGTGTACCTTGGTCCTAATTACAATTTTCTGTATTTATTTTTTTAATAGTTGAAATCATTCAAATAACATGTTAAAATAAATATATGTTGTATATAACAACATAAAGTATTCAGTAAAAATATTTTTATTCACTTTTTGCAAGCAATTAAGAAAATAAAAATTGAAAAGTCAAAATAGGTCCGAGGTAACCCACCTTCCCCTACTTAACCCTTTCAGTCCCAAAAATTTACTACACTACAGAAACATCTGATATTCACAAAATAAGCTTTTTTTAGGTCAAAAATAAGAGTTCCATAAGAAAAAAAATTCATTTAAATTTTTTATATGGTTTTTTAAATAATGAAAAAATTGTTTAACTGTGGAAAACAGCAAAATAAAAATTATATATATTACCTAAAAACACTTCGAGTTATATATTTTAAGGTATCTGACCACATTATTAAAAAAATATTAGTAATTATTTTAACCGAAATAGTTTAAATTGGGTTTTAAATATGTGGAACTGAAGTGAACTTGTCAAAAATCAGGTGAAACACTTGTTAGGTATTTTCTAAATAAAAAAATAGTAGTTCTGACTTCTATTGAGATTAATGAAAAATATTGCAGAATAGAGCAAAGTGTGAAGAATCGAATTATGTGTGTTTGGATGTCATACGGGACGTAAACGTTTGGGAAAAAAATGTAGAAAGTGATGATGCCAAATGGCATCACTGGGACTGAAAGGGTTAACTTAAAGTTAATGAAAAATGGGAAAAAAATCATCTTCTTTAAAGGAAGGAATAACAGTTTATTTCCTCAATTTTTTTTCAAAAATTTTACGAAGCACATTCTTCACTAAGATTTAAGGTGATCAAAAGAATTTTCAATCAGGATTGCCACACTTTTGGTAAAAAAAATCAAAAGAATATTTAACGATTTTTAAAGAATACATTTCTACATTTTCAAGGACTGTAAATTCAAACATGCAACACCTAAATTTCACGATAGTTTTTAAAAATTCATTTAGAAAAAGAATTTGAGCGCTCTAACTTTCAAATGAATTTAAATATGCATTATAAAATAACCATTTAGTTATTAAAAAATCAACCTTAAATCACTTGCTCTGCCTTCTTGGATTATACAAACAATAAATCAAAAATAAAATAGGAACTGATTCACATTGAAAAAGTGTCTTTAACGAAGCTGAAATTAGCATTTGCAACACTTCCAAGATAAATTGGTCAGCCCAAAAAATTAAGGACCTTGCAAGGTGGATAATGTTTTTCAAGAACTTGAAAATCAATGGGTTTTCTTTCCAGCACTTTTCAAGGACTGTGGCAACCCTTTTCAATACATCAAGGTGACCGGTGTTGTTGTAGAGGAATAATGGTGAAGATGATCAAAAGGTTTTTTAATACAGTTAATTTGACTAACCACAGCACAAACTACATATAACAATCAATAACGAGTAAATCATGACTCAAGACATCGCGTGTCCTTTTGGACTGAGATTAGGAGCAAAAGTGAAGTCTTGTTCGGTTTGAATCTCACTGGGAATGAATTTGTCCCGCCTTTATGATGCAGGGATTGGTTAAAAGAATGTGTAAGAATTTATACTATTGGGTGAGAAATTTGATTGACAGAACCTTAGTTTTAGTTCGTAATTTTGAAGGATTCGGGCGCAAAGATAAGTACCGTGGGCAAAGGTTTTACTTCCCAAAATGAGGCTCAAAATGGGGTGACGAAACAAAGAAAGTTAATAAAAATTAAAGTAAATGAGATTCACCACACATTCAAAAAAAGCTAACTGCCACATTACACAACACAAAAAAAAAACCCCAATCAACTTAAACTACCCCTACCTGATTACTGATGCAAAACGCGACCGGAAAAGCCGTTTCGCACTCATCCAGCGCTATGAGCGTGGTCAGGTAGAACCTCCCACCTTTCCTCCTGTGGGCGGCATCGACGCAGAGTATCTGTCTGTCGGACGACAGGAGAATGTTCTTCTGGAACTCCGTCATGATTATGAGGACGAATTCCTCGTCGGTGACGTAGGAGTTCCCCTCCTGGCGGTAGTAGAGGATCGGGGAAGAACTGTCTTGCGGTATTTTGTTAGAATCAATATATTCGATACTAAATCGCATATTTCATGTTATAAAAATTAATGGAGACTCCACCAAATATCGAATAACCTTGTTAGATTTTTTTTTTTTAAACATTAGTGTCGGCAAACTATGTTTACATTTGTATTTGGAAAAAGTTTTCGGGTGTCTTACAATTTTGTCCATTATATTTTTAAGTGTTTTCCTTAAATTGTAAGAAAATATCACTATTATACAATAATTATACATGATAACAGAATAAATTTATTCTAAATAGACCTAGTATAGTCCTACCTGATTACTGATACAGAACGCGACCGGAAAAGCCGTCTCGCACTCGTCCAGCGCTATGAGTGTGGTCAGGTAGAACCTCCCACCTTTCCTCCTGTGGGCGGCATCGACGCAGAGTATCTGTCTGTCCGACGACAGGAGGATGTTCTTCTGGAACTCGGTCATGATTATGAGGACGAATTCCTCGTCTGTGACGTAAGAATTAGCCTCCTGTCGGTAGTAGAGGATCGGGGAAGAACTGTCTTGCCGTATTTTGTTAGAATCAATATATTCGATACTAAATCGCATATTTCATGTTATAAAAATTAATAGAGACTCCACCGAATATCGAATAACCTTGTTAGATTATTTTCTTTTAAAACATTAGTGTCGGCAAACTATGTTTACATTTGTATTTGGAAAAAGTTTTCGGGTGTCTTACAATTTTGTCCATTATATTTTTAAGTGTTTTCCTTAAATTGTAAGAAAATATCACTATTATACAATAATTATACATGATAACAGAATAAATTTATTCTAAATAGACCTAGTATAGTCCTACCTGATTACTGATACAGAACGCGACCGGAAAAGCCGTCTCGCACTCGTCCAGCGCTATGAGTGTGGTCAGGTAGAACCTCCCACCTTTCCTCCTGTGGGCCGCATCGACGCAGATTATCTGTCTGTCCGACGACAGGAGAATATTCTTCTGGAACTCGGTCATGATTATGAGGACGAATTCCTCGTCGGTGACGTAGGAGTTCGCCTCCTGTCGGTAGTAGAGGATCGGGGAAGAACTGTCTTGCCGTATTTTGTTAGAATCAATATATTCGATACTAAATCGCATATTTCATGTTATAAAAATTAATGGAGACTCCACCAAATATCGAATAACCTTGTTAGATTATTTTCTTTTAAAACATTAGTGTCGGCAAACTATGTTTACATTTGTATTTGGAAAAAAATTTCGGGTGTCTTATAATTTTGTCCATTATATTTTTAAGTTTTTTCATTAAATTGTAAGAAAATATCACTATTATACAATAATTATACATGATAACAGAATAAATTTATTCTAAATAGACATTCTAATAGTCCTACCTGATTACTGATACAGAACGCGACCGGAAAAGCCGTCTCGCACTCGTCCAGCGCTATGAGCGTGGTCAGGTAGAACCTCCCACCTTTCCTCCTGTGGGCCGCATCGACGCAGATTATCTGTCTGTCCGACGACAGGAGGATGTTCTTCTGGAACTCGGTCATGATTATGAGGACGAACTCCTCGTCGGTGACGTAGGAGTTCCCCTCCTGTCGGTAGTAGAGGATCGGGGAGTCCTCCATCTGGCAACAGAGTCGTGCCCAGCGGTGGACGCTTTCGGCATCGCTCAGACGAGAGGAGTACTCCTCGGAGTCGAAGGCTGTTTTTATGACCTAGGAGAAGAAGTAGGATTCATTAGAGGGAAATAATAAATTCATAGAAAACTAAAAGAAGGGTTCGGGGTGATTGACTTTCTTGCAGGGCTTGAAAAACCGCCTGTCCTCCCGTCCTCTGCGGTCAAAAATTCCCTGAAGACAACAAATTTCCAGAATCCGACGTCCTCGTGGACGGCCATTTCAACGTTAATGTTTTTGACACAGTTTTGATTTCTGTTATCTTAAGAGAGTCTAGTATTAGGTTACTATTAGTTTACTTAGTATTTCTTTTATTACTGTATAATGTAATCCTACTAAGTACTAATTAATTGTGCATTTTATACAAATGTTTGTAATAAATAAGTTAGTTAGGTTTGAATTATTGTCGCACTAGAGCTACACGAGGGCTATTGGCGACAGGCGTCGTATTTTAGAGCCACAGTCAGGTGACAAGCCGACACCTGAATAGGCACCCAACGCAACCGTTAAGGGCGACATTGTACGCAGCTTCGGGACTTTGAAGGATATCTAACGTGCACTCCCTTACACGGGGTATTATTCGTCGGACATTTTTGGCTGCACAGGCCATTTATAGGCCGGCAGCTATTTTGGCGATGCCCGAACCCGAACCTGGGGCCTTCCTCATGCTAAGCGATTGCTTAACCGACTGGGCTCCCCAGCCCTACTAGGAAAAGAAGTAGGATTCATTAGAGCAGAGCAGTGGTACGTGTACTACTGGTAGTATGCAGGAAAATATCAGTTGGTACGTGTGAGTGATGTGAGCAACATTGTTACGAGTTACTTGTGTGAGAGTGGATTTTCAGAACTATTGGACACCAAAAATAAATATTGAACGCGAATAAGCGATGGACGCTTTCGGCATCACTCAGGCGAGAAGAGTATTCCTCGGAGTCGAAGGCAGTTTTTATAACCTAGGAGAAGAAGTAGAATTCATTAGAGGGAAATGAATCAGCCCTCTAATGCATGAATTTTTATTATCATCCCAAAAAAATATATGTGCATCTTTAATACTCGTACATTATGGGAAAGTTTTCAAGTCTTATGGGAAGTAATTAAAGTAGGGTTTATTAGGGGATGGGAAATGAATTAAAGCTAATTTTTCAACACTTGAACACGCATACATATCTCAATAAATTTTGATATTTCTAGATGGGTGCTTTCGGCTTTGCTTAGACACAAAGAATATTCCTCGAAGGCGGTTTTTACAAGTTGAAAGAATGGAATTAAAGTGGGGTTTATTGAAGAGGAAATTAATTTAAGTACTTTTTAATTAATTTATGGTTTTACATAGGATAGAAGCAATTGCATTGATTGAAGATTTCAATAAATTGTGATATATTGCGATGGACGCTTTCGGCATCGCTTAGGCGAGAAGAGTATTCCTCAGAGTCGAAGGCGGTTTTTATGACCTAGGAGAAGAAGTAGGATTTATTAGAGGGAAGTGAATTAAAGAACTTTTTTTTATGTTTTTAAACATGTGAAGAAAAATGATTGAATGGAAATAAAGTAGGGTTAAAGTTTTTATTAAAGTGGAAAATTAATTGAAGTACTTTTATTATTTATGCTTAAGGATATACTTCGACAGAAACTTTTAGCATCGCTTAAGCGAGAAGAGAATTTGTCAGAATCGAAAGCAGTTTTTAAACACTCTTTATAGGCCTTTATCTGTTATTGCTCTTACCTGTAAAAGCTTTAAAAAAAATTTAAGAGAGAAATGAATTAAATAACTTTTTTTAATGTTTTTAAACACGTGAAAAAAAATTATTGAATGGAAATAAAGTAGGGTTAAAGTTTTTATTAAAGTGGAAAATTAATTGAAGTACTTTTATTATTTATGCTTAAGGATGTACTTTGATAGAAACTTTTAACATCGTTTAAGCGAGAAGAGAATTTTTCAGAATCGAAAGCAGTTTTTAAACACTCTTTATAGACTTTTATCTGTTATTGCTCTTAAATGTAAAAGCTTTTAAAAAAATTTCAACTTCCAAAAAAAATTTAACCTAACAGGTAGCATTTAAAAAAAGTTTATAAAAAATATTTAAAAAAGCACTTTTATAAATGAAATATCTAGTTTTGCTTTGATTTAAAGCGTTGATTAAGAAAATGTAATGGTGTAAAGCTTTTGTATCTTACCACTTATCCCATTTTTTTAATAAAAATATTTAAAATAAGGAAGTAAAATTCTGAAAAAAAAAAGCTTATACTTACTACAACAAAAAAAAACTTCAATAATTGAAATATTTGTTGTTGATTAGAATAGAAGGTGTTTACTGATAGGAGAAAATTTTTATAGTGAAAAGTAATATTTATCAGACATTTTATAATTGGCAGAAGTTGTTTATATCAAGTTTAAAAAAACATATCTTGCATATATATTTACGAGGTTGATAGAGTTGAGAGATTCAATGTATTCAAGCATCACAAGCTATTGTTATTGCAGAAAAAAAATTAAAAACGGAGATTGTCGTAAATTACACTGTGTCAAAGAAATAACAGCACCAGATGAGGGGCTTTTTAAAACAAGGCAACAAATATTAAATTATTTGGGGGTAGTGGTGACGGTACAAATGTATGCTAAAAAGTATGTTTGGCAAGGATTTTTTTAAAATTATGTTTAAGAGTCACTGAGAGGCACGCCTTAAGCTCCAGAAACAAATTTTTTTGTGATATATAATACAGATGTAAAAAAAGGTATCACTTATTTGTAGTCAAAGGTTTATTTCAACATTGTTTTTAATGCAAAATGCCTTTAAAATTAACTACTAAAAGGCCTTTTGAAAAGTTTTTTTTTTAAAAATAATTTTACCTGTAATCATAGGCTGAAACTGATATTTAGATCTTCTTCTATTGGACCAGATTGATTTCGGAACTAATTAACATGTTAATTGTTTGTGGGGAGTTTTTAAAAAATTTCCCCAAATGGGGATGCCAAGTTGCAAGAGGTTAAATATAATTTGAGTGCTAGGCTGTTAGGGGTTGATATGTTTAATAAAATGAATACAAGACCAAAATGTCCATGGACCATATCAATTAGAATTATTATTGAAGGATTGCAACCATTTATGGATATCAAATATCATTGAATAAATTGATGCGATTGAATACAATGATACAAAATATTAAAGCTTATGTGGTACAGATTAAAAACAGCTCAACAGAATTAACATTGAAAATTAAAAGAAGGAACCAAGGTGTTTGACTTCCTTATAAAAATTTCACAAAATTTACCTTCATGTCCCTCTTCTTAATAAGCTCAACTTGGAAATGGTGACTGCTTGTGTCTTCTCGCATATCTTTCAGAATTTTGTCGCATGAGACACCATTGGAAATATTTTCTAAAATTCACAAAATAGAAAAAAAAATTCACAAACACATTTTTAAAAAGAATCAGAAGAACAAAACCACGAGTTCTGGTATTTTTTATTTTATTTTAGCTGGAAGTTAAACCTGATTTACCCTTTCATGCATACTGTTGCCGTTTGGCAACAAGTAATATAATCCACGTTATTCTATTAAAGTAGAGCTCCCTCTCGACAAATCTGTGTTTTTTTTTATCTTTTACATTCTATTTGAAATTTTTCGGTACTAATAATCCTCATAGATGACAGTAGTAAAATTGTATTCAAAATTAAAGAGCGAAGTTATCAACTGTTGTGAAATTATGTCTTTGGCAGCATTCAAAGTATAATAATATTAGTACTAAATACAATAAATTGCTTTGAAAATTTAATTATAGTTAAAGAGGGTTTTTTTTAAATATATTTAGTAGCTTTCTAGTCACTATTATCAAAATTAGAGGGTTAAACAATAACTTGGTAAACAACATTTCAAATTATTCCAAAATGTCTTCTGTTAGCAGTTTGTGTATTTATATTTTAGTTCTGAGAGATAAAAGAACAGGAGTGGTATCTAAGTTACCAAACCTGTGTTAATCTTACGAAAAAAAAAAAATTTCTATTAAATTACTATGGCTGTATTAACTAGTTTTAGAAACGGTTTTTATAAGATAAATGTAGCTGACTTAACCCTCTAGAGTATATACTGTTGCCATATGGCAACAAGTAACATAATCCTCTTTATTCTATTAAAATAGAGGTCTCTCTACAAATTTACCATTTATTATGTACTATTTGTTATTTGTATAAAAAAAATGACTGTTTTTAAGGAGTTGCTGGCATTGATACTGTTTAACGCATTTTTTCCGAAAAAAATCTAAATTTGGGCTCATAATTTTAAATTAGCATCACCTGACCGTAAGTCTTAAAGGGTTACATGTACCTGTAACACCACTTAACTTTTTAAAATTATTTATTGAAAATTAAAGAATGTTTGAACCTATTTCAAAATTCGGCATTAGAGTGGCATATATGTCAGCAAAATTTATCATATAAAACATCTCTAAAAATATTAAATACAGCCAGAATTATTTGGATTCGAAAATTATTTTTCCCCATGTAATAAAGTACTAAATCCCAAGATTATGCAACACATTTTGACTCCTGTATTAGTCCAAAAAAACATTTTCTTTTCACTTAAATTGTTACAAAACTATAACATTGTTAAGCCAAACATTATGGCTTGCACTAAATTTTTCAAATTCTTTTGAGTTCTTTTCTGATATCCTAAAATAATACTTAAACAAAAATATATTCAAGGACAGACAATAAGTTGATATTTAAGGTACTACAATAGCACAAACCAGTGTTATATTTGGTTAATGGATCATTATATTATACATTGTGATTTGGTTAGTAAAAAACTTCCAAATTTTACCAAAAAATAAGACTTGTGTACATATAAGTGATTGAGTTTTAAAAGTATCTAAAACTAAAAATAATATAAAAGAAGTTATTATATACTTCTTATATTTATAAAAAAAAACTTTTAGAACTACAAATTGCAAAGAATTATAATAAGTGTATCACTATTTTTAAGATAACAGAATTTTTTAAAACTTTTACTAGCAAAAATCTAAATCAAAGCTACAAAAAGAAAAGTGCACAGATTTTATTCAGTTACATTTCCTAGAAGCCTCGAAACTAAAAAAGAATCTCAAATAACAAAATATATATATACAATTTTTGAAAGTTACAAGTGTAACATGTTTTAGAGATGACCTTTTATATACAATTATTATTACCTTGTATGGCATTCTGCTCTGTTTCCGTAATCTGCACGAAAGCCGTCTCCTTTCCGTGCCCGTAATGATACGGGCAATATGACACATACACTTGGTCGGGACACTCTTCACAGTAAATGGCTGCAGTACACATGATCCCCAGCTTGCATGAACCTGAGAGAGTTGAAAAAATTGATGAAGAATATCAAGGATGGAAAAGTTACTTTTAAAAAGTAACCCTGTTACAGTTACTTGAGTAAAAAAGTAACTATGTTACAGTTATAGTTACTTTGTACGAAAAGTAACATGGTGCAGTTATGTTTACAAAAAGTAACCCTGTTACAGTTAATTAAGTAAAAAAGTAACTATGTTACAGAAATAGTTACTTTATACGAAAAGTAAAGCATTACAGTTACTTATACAAAAAGTAACCCTGTTACAGTTAGAGTTACTTAAGTAAAAAAGTAACTATGTTACAGTTATAGTTACTTTATATGAAAAGTAACACATTACAGTTACTTTTACAAAAAGTAACCTACAGTTACTTGAGTAAAAAAAGTAACTCTGCTACAGTTATATAGTTACTTTATACAAGTAAAGTATTGTATTACAGTTACTTATACAAAAAGTAACACTGTTACAGTTACTTGAGTAAAAAAGTAACTATGTTACAGTTACTTTATACGAAAAGTAATGGATCAGTTATTTTTTTAAATATCAAGTTATAAGAAAAATTGATATTTAGCTACATGATACCCAACTTGCATGAACCTGAGGGAGTTAAAAATTGATGAAGAATAAGTACAAACAACAAAAACACTTATTATTTAATAACTTTTAGTTTACAATGTAATAGAGCGCTTGCTTGCGATTTATGCAGGGTTGGGTTTTTACCGGTAAAAACCAGGTTTTTACCGGGAAAACCCCATTTCCTTCGTATGCTCAAAAACAAATATTTCACATATCTGTAAATGATTTACGATTGTTATAAGTAGACAAACATGTGTGTATAATTGGAAATGTTTCCTAGTAAATAAAAATTATATTCTATATTGTTATCAAAAGATTACATTTTTGGCCAAGACTTGGTGGACATTACACATTTTAGAATTCAGCATTATGTAACTATTAATCACTTGGATGTATCTATATTCTGGAATCAAAACTAAGTCATTCAAATAATTAGATCAGAACACATGCAGAATGTAAAAAAATAGTACGGTGTTAGTTCTTGATGTGTTTTTTTCTTCCTCTTGTGGTATGAATATTTTTGGGGAAAAAAAAGAATAATATATAGTAATTTGTATAGAATATTTGTTCTTCAAACACATCCATGCCATAATAAAAAGAATGTTATTTCAATATAAATATAATGTTATTTCAGAAGGTGGGAAAACATGTTTTTTTTTACCAAGAGTGGGAAAAATATGCTTTTTACCAAGAGTGGTAAAAACCATGGGAAAAACATGTTTTTACCAAGGCGGTAAAAACCATGGTAAATACCGGTAAAAACCGTATATGGTAAATACCGTGCCAACCCTGGATTTATGAGAGAATACCGATGGATTGAAAGCAAATAACATTACAGTTCCTCTTGCTCTATTCTTGTTAGTTTAAGAGTTGTTGATAAAAAAAGAATCCTGCTTGTGGCTCTAATGAGGAAATATTAAGGATTATGCAAAACGCAGGACTTTTTGAAAATTTCTCACCCATCAGACAAAATACCTCTTAAACTGAAGTTTTGCAACAAGTAATGCTTGGTTACTAATTTGGTAAGGTTTTGCATACTTCAAATTTAATTCTATTTATATTATAAAGTCCAATAAATGGCAAGATTAAAAACAAGTTGCATGCTAAGAACTCTAAAGTAAAACATCGCTCATCAAATTGCTCATTTTGAGAGAGAAATCGTTATTTCTCACATCAGATAAAATACCTCTTAAACCGAAGTTTTCCAACAAGGAATGCTTGGTTACTAATTTGGTAAGGCTTTGCATACTTCAAATTTAATCCAATTTAACTTATAAAGTCTAATAAATAGCAAGAATAAAAACAAGTTGCACATATAGAACTCTAAAGTAAAACACATCATCGAATCACTCATTTTGAGAGAGAAATCGAAAAACAATCAAATCACAGAAATGCAGGAATGAAAACATAAAAGCTAGGTCATCTGAAACAACCCAATTAACGAAGATTTAAATGCAACAAGCCTGGTACCTGACTTTCGAATCATTCTTTTCCTGATGGGGCCTTTTGAGTGGTCTACATACTTGCCGGCTCGGTGGCACATGAAAAAGTACTTCTCGCCTTTGGTTGTTTTCTTCTTGCTGTGTCTGAGAACATACGAGCACAGTTCGTTGCGCTCAAGCTGGAACTTCCATTTCTTGAAGGCTGAAAAATATAAGGTGCATAATATGCAATGTTTTAAAAAAACAGCGGATCAGATTTACTGTACGGTAACCATTGACGCGGTATAATTTTTTTTGTGGCAACTTGTTTGATGATTAGAATTCTTGACTTCGCAACGATGATGTTTTCCGGCAACCCTATCTGACCGTTATTCGCTAATTTCGTTTTGGGTTTCTGGTTCTGGAAAGTCGCTAGAATACAGACTTTTGGCGTGATTTTGGAAAATTCGCCAATGGTTACCGTACAGTAAATACACTACCGAAACAGCTATTGCTTCAAATATGGCTCGTAACGTTATATAAAATAAGTATTTTATCTTTGAATTTTAAAACCTTAAGCATATTTTGATATAAATAATTTAAATTTTTTTAAAGAAATATCTGTTGGCAACTAGTTGTAGTGGCATTGAAAAAAGATAATATACATGCACAGTTTTTCAACAGTAAACAAATATCAGTTGTTTTTAAAATAACATTTGGGATGAATTTTTAGCCTGCTTGAATTGCGTTGAATTTTTAGCATTATTTCAAAATTAATGAAAATTAGTATTATGATCCTTAAAATGTGCTGTATCACACTTTGCTTGCGGTATGAACATAGAGGCAACAAAAATATTGTATACTTTGCACTTGTACGTGGGTCATTCCACGTGAAATCACCCAAATTTAAGAAAATTTGTTGCCGACTAGTCACCGATTTTTTTCAAAAAATTGCCATTTAAACTTGTTGTGGAGAAACCCTCAAATATCGATTTTTAGCGCATTTTGTCAATTATTTGCTGAGATATGGACTTTTGAAAAATGATCATTTTTGACGAATTTCGGCCATCTTGGATTTAACACTGTGCACAAAAACTTCAATAACTTGAGAAATAATTGGCCAAATTTAACAATTTTGGTGTCCATTTGAAGCTATTTATATGAGAAACATAAATTTAGCGTTTAAAAGAAGTTTTAAAAAATTTTTACTAAAGTTTTAGAAGAAAAATTAAAAAATTCAGTGTTAAAATTTTAAAAATTTCAATAGGCTGTAAAAAAAATAGGTATATTTTTTTTCTTCGAAACTTGGTGAAAACATTAATCAATATGTGTTCTTTAAGTACAAAAAAAATTGGAGAGGTAAAATTTCTTAAAAGCTAGAAGAGAATTTTTTTGTAACCCGTGATATTGAGCGCTATGGCTGCAATAGATTGAGAAATAATTCTTCAAATGTCACAATTTTTGTGTCGTTTTGAAGCTAATTATATATGAGAAACATAAATCCAGTGTTTAAAAAAGGTTAAAAAATATTTTATTGTCTTCTAGAAGGAAATTGTAAAAAAAACTCCAATAAAATTTTTCTAAATTCAATATGCTTAAAAAATATATACCCATTTTTTCCCACCTGAAAATTGGTGAAAACATTAATCAATATGTGCACTTTAAGTACAAAAAAATCAGAGAGGTAAAATTTCTTAAAAACTAGAAAAGAATTTTTTTGTAACCCATGATATTGAGTTACAAAACTCACAGTTGTAGGAATATATGACACTGAAAAGTTTCTAAAAAATAATTTTTAGTACTGGCAAATGAGATCTAGGTACATACCATTTTTAACATTGAGAAGAAATAATTTATTCCTCCCTGAAGTTTTCAAACAAGTGTTCAATTGACTTGGTTTCATCAGGGGTAATATTGTATGTTCTCAACATTTAACAATCTAACAAAGGAGAGCTAAATATTAGTGTGTAATATAGTTTCAGAATTTTCACAGTTGGCAAAGCAGTTTAGTGACAAATAGTAACAATCCCTGCACCTTTTGCCTATGGATTGTTTGTTTTTATTACTGAAAAATGACATGGTTTAGTGATGACTTGTTTTGATTTTTGAGGTTTTGTTGAATGATTTAATTTCCTGTGGTCATAGGTTTTGAAGAAATTAGGCAGATGTTCAAAGCTTTTTCCTTAATAACTTACCATGTGGATTAAAGACTTTATTCTACTTCATGCAAAACACAGGGTAAGGGAAATGAAAACTTATAGGACAGGAATGAGAGATTCAATTTATGTAAAATTATTGGATCGAATTACACTTATAGTATTATAAAAACCTTTTTAGTGCTTAAAATCAAGTTAACTTAACATGATAATGAAAATTTTACTTTTTAGAAACATTTTCATTGGCATATTCCTACATCTGTGAGTTTTGTAACTCAATATCTTGGGTTACAAAAAAAATCTTTTCTAGTTTTTAAGAAATTTTACCTCTCTGATTTTTTTTCTACTTAAAGTACACATATTGATTAATGTTTTCACCAATTTTCAGGTGGAAAAAAATGGGTGCATATTTTTTAAGTAATTGAATTTAGAAAAATTTTAACAGAATTTTTTTACGATTCCTTTCTAAAATTATAATAAAACATTTTTTAACCTTTTTTAAACACTGGATTTATATTTCTCATATAATTAGCTTAAAAACGACACAAAAATTGTGAAATTTGAAGAATTATTTCTCAATTTATTGCAGTCGTAGCGCTCAATATCGCGGGTTACAAAAAAATTCTTTTCTAGCTTTTAAGAAATTTTACCTCTCCAATTTTTTTTTGTACTTAAGGAACACATATTGATTAATGTTTTCACCAAGTTTCGAAGAAAAAAAATATACCTATTTTTTTTTTACAGCCTATTGAAATTTTTAAAATTTTAACACTGATTTTTTTAATTTTCCTTCTAAAACTTTAGTAAAAAAATTTTAAAACTTCTTTTAAACGCTAGATTTATGTTTCTCATATAAATAGCTTCAAATGGACACCAAAATTGTTAAATTTGGCCAATTAATTCTCAAGTTATTGAAGTTTTAGTGCACAGTGTTAAATCCAAGATGGCCGAAATTCGTCAAAAATGATCATTTTTCAAAAGTCTGTATCTCAGCAAATAATCGACAAAATGCGCTAAAAATTGATATTTGAGGGTTTCTCCACAACAAGTTTAAGTGGTAATTTTTTGAAAAAAATAGGTGACTAGTCGGCAACACTCATTGGGTGATTTCACGTGGAATGACCCACATGTTAAAAACAAAAAGCTGGGTGCAACTATGATATAATGGCCATTTTATTCATTGCCGATTTTAGGCAAGCTTGAAAATTTAACTTAAGGTTGGAACACAAATTGAGTAGTATGAATTATGAAATGGAATGTTTATTACATTTGGACACTTCCATTGCTTAGCAACATAACACAAATCAAGACCGGCTACTATTTCATAACTGTTCCTCAACTTAGTGTATAAAGTTACTCATATATAATGTCATAAATTATGCAGTCCCTTGTTTGACACTATAATCAGGTTATGCTGTATAACACAACCACAACACATGACAGGGTGGTTACAAAATCCTAGAAAAAAAGTTCCCTGGTATTTCCATCATTTCCCTGATACTTTCACAAAAAATTCCCTGATTTAACAACTACGTAGAAAACATTCGAATTAAAAAAAGAAAAGTAAGCCAATAAAAATTTAAGTTACCGTTCATGTTAGGGAAACTTAGCTCCTGCTGATCCATATTCATTTGATGCTGACTCTGCAAGTGATCTCTAAGTTTCTGCACATGGCTAAAGTCCACGTTGCACTCGATGCACTTTATCAAAGTCCGGGTGGATTTCTTCACGTTGTGTAGTATTCGCATGTGCCGCAATTTATTGCAGACCTTTGTGAACCTTTTTAAGCAGATACTGCAGGTCAGTTTATCGATTGGTTCCAAAGCTAACGAACCCCCTTCGGCTAGTTCGCCCATTGTTAAGCTCTTGCAAGCGGCAATAATCTCGTTTGAGGAAGTAAGTTGTTTAGGTTTCAAAATTGATACCAGTTTACTATCACTTCTAAATCTAAATAAGTCTTTTTCTTTAATTTTCTTTTCCTCTGCTTCAGTTTTATCATTTTCCGAAATGGCAATCTCTTCTTGACAATTTTTTCCGTCTTTTTCCGGTGAATCGTTATCCGCAGACGATATGCCTTGAGAATCGTTTGATGAGATTGTTTCTGTCTCATCTGTGGCATCATCGATTTCTTTTATGGCAACCGTGGATTCTACGTTTTCTTCCTGCGTTATTCTCCTGTTGAGGATAATTGGATTTCCTTCTTCGTCGAGATAGGTTGTGTTGTCGTCTATGACTATGGTACCATCTTCGTTGACTACGATAACACCTTCTTCTGTAGAATATTCTTTGTCTTCAATTACGTAACTGGCGGATATTTCTTCTTCGGGAGAAGTAACGTAAAGAACGGTTTTGTATTCAGATTGTTCTTCTTCCATTTCAGACCTTAACATTCAATGCACTTACAATGAATTATGAAGAAGTAATTGTGCAAAAACTTTCAAAAATGTTAGAAAACAGGACTATTTAGCTATGATGTTTAGTTTAATTGAAAAACAAAACACCTATTTCAATCAGCATTATGGTAGAAGAACTAAAATAAATTTTTGGCATTTGTTTTCGTGCTGCAATAAATGTAACTGTTTTTATCTTTTCATTAAAAGTCTTTAACACTGCCAATAATTTACATGTAAGATTGGTTTACTTGAAGTGCTCGACTTCCGTTGCTATTTGCTGACTATTTTTAGCTTCCAATGAGACTAATCACAGCTATACAATGTTTCGTAATTTTAAAGTCAGAAAAAAGTCGATTGCCATGGGCACCGCATGCGGCATTGCAGGGAAACATAGATTCGTGTGTGTGTGCGGGGGGGGGGGACTCCGTAGCACATCCGGAACATCGGCATCTAATACAAAAAAAATTCCGCTTTCAAATCCCAGATATATCCTGAAGATGGATTTATTTGTTAGCAAAAATAAAAATTAGAACGTCGGTTATATTAAGGGGTTCGCCGGAGTACACTGAAACAGACGTGCTCGTAAAATATGTGGTGTTCAAAGTCCTGACAGTGTTAGCTTTACGATGTCGCTCGAGGATCAGTTTGGTTCCAGCCTCGTGTATTGATCTCGTCACTTGACCATTATTATAATATGAGGCATAATTTTATGTGTTCATAAAATTCATTTTATGCTCTTCATAAGAAAAGCTAGAAATAAACAGCCGGAAACGATGAATTATACCCTCTAAAATATAACCACTACTGCTTATTGCTTCACATGCACTATCTATTAGTCTACATTGATATTTTACCTATCCTACAAAATATAAAGTTTTGGTTGGATTTTTGTCTTACGGATGACTAATATTACCTACTAGTTCAAATATTTTCATGATAAATTCTTTTGAAGAAAGAAAGTACTGAGTGCACATTTTTCGATGGGACCTCATTATTGCAGTGTCAAAATATTCGATATTTTGCAAAGCAATAACGCAATCATTTTTTAGACTATGTTTTCGAAAAAACTCGTAGTAAAGTTCAAGTTGGGATTGACATTAAAGAGCAAGCATATAAGGCAGTAAAAAAGCGCCTTCTGCAGCACAACCATGACATATTTTGGTAAACCCAACACCTTGAAAATGAAGAGATGAAAACGCTTGGACTGACTCAAAATAACGCAATAAATTTCTCTCATCTCTCAGCAAACCCATTTTGCTCTACCGAAGACTCTTGTACATAGGTTAAGGACTCTGTCTCTACTAACGAAAAATGTTTTGTGTGCAGTTGACACTAATGATCATGTTCCACTTACCTGCACTAAATACGACCAACTGAGAAACAAACTCACTGGAACCAACGTTATGAACTATAATTTGGTTGCTTCAGAAAATGTTTTGAAATCATTAAAGCTAGTTACGGAAAACTTTAAATGTTGAACATACAGTTCAATTGAGCAAACTTTAAGAAACAAAATGAATTTTTTTATTAACCACTCTAAAATATGTACACATAGATGACACACATTTTTGTCAAATGCATATGAAAGTATAAGAATAATTTCTCTGTAACACATAATGTTGATTTTATTACATAATACAAAGTAATTCAATGGGATAAAGGTTACAATAGGTTTATAACATGTAAGTTATACTATGAGATAGTATTATTTTTATTAGCTTTAAGAAATAAGGTCTGCTTTAAGTGAAAAACCCACAAAAAGGATCTAGTAAAAAAAGTATAGAGCAAAAATATTTAAAAAAAAATTATGATTTTTTTTAAAAAAGTGGCAAAGTTGTTTTAAGAAAAAAAAATTTACATAAAAATGACAAAATAATTCAGTCTACTCTTCCACAAAGCAAAATACAAAAAGTGTATTAGAAAGAGTGCAGATTCATTCATTATAAAGGTTAATATTTGAGGTTTTGTTAACATAAATCATAGAATTAAGAAGATGGAGATTCTTTGCAACTATAATCCCCAACAAACCATCTACTTAACATTAGTTGAATGTAAAACACATCCTTTCATTCTTTAAAAGGCTGTTTACTCGGTTGTAGGCTGTAGCAACAGATCTTATTTGCAGGAGATGGTAGTAATTCCATTGTACAGGAATGAAAGCACGTTGCAATTATATTTTTATTAGAAAGTAATTAAAAAGTCTCCAAGTAGATGTAATTAAGTATATAAAAACTCCACTTTAGAATCGTACCAACTAATTTGCCTTTTAGCAATCATTTATACCTAGTCTATCCAGAATGCGAGTCTCGCAAAGCATTTTCCTCCTATCCCACATGTGGTTTTCTTCGAAACGGCGTGAGCGTGTTTCCCCCCCACTCTACTTGGGTTTGAACTGTTCGGATTGTTAACCTCACAACAAAGCCTCAAACGCTAGGATTAGAAAAGCAATGCTCTCGACCGTTTCCTAGAAAACCAAACAAAGGGATGGGTGAAGAAAGTATTTTCTAGGCTCGGATAGTTAATAGAAAAGGTGTAGTAGTATAGGCTTACTACAAAGCGATTAATGGCTTCGTATTGCAAACTCGTTTTTGTAATGGTATTTGCCACGCAGAATCTTCAAACCTTCTTAACTCTATGATGCACGTCTATTCTACAATGTTAGTCACTCTTGGCTACAGATTCGTTTTTAATGGGGATCGGATTGGACTTCTTACCCCGCGGAGTCTTAGCCACATTTCGTTTCTTAGGCACTCTAGTTCCGATCTTTTTTGGCGTGAAACTAGTCCCAGATGTAGCATTTGCAATAGTGATTTGATTCGTTGGCAATATAGATCCAATAGGGCTGGTTAACACAAAATTCTTTTGAACACCATTCGAGTTTGCATTTGTGGGCAATGGGGGTCTAATTGGGCTTTGTATAATAAATGCTTTTGTAGCGGCGTTAGGTAAATTGAGTCTCGGACTTGGAGACATTGGTAACCTGGGTATCATGATGGAATTGTGGACAGGAGTTAGCACACTGGATTTTGTATTGGTAGGCAATGGAGATCGGATCGGGCTCGATACGAAAAAAGTTCGGGGAGTAGTGTTCATAACATTTGGACTAGGCTTTGCGGATCCAACAGTGTTTGGTACGATAAAGTTCTTAATGGGAGTGTTTGCCCACATGGGGTTTGTACTTGTAAGAACTGTAGATCCTATTGTGGTTGATATAATAAAAGCCTTAGAAGTAGCGTCCGCCACGTTGGGATTTGGAAAAAATTTAGATTGAACTGAGGTTGGTATGATAAAATTCTGGGGAACTGTCGTGGTAATGCTAGTGTTTGGATTGGTAGGCAAAGTGGATTGGATAGGGTAAGGTAGAATAAAAGCCTTTGTGGAAGTGTTTGCCATTCCAGGATTGAGCTCATGGTTAGAATTCAGCAGAAAATCCTGCACCACTTTACCAGAGCAAATATCCATCACCGCCTTCAAGTGTTTGTTAATTTCAACTAAAGTGCTGTCTTTTAGCGTGGACTTGCTGGATCGGATTTTCTTGAAGACGTCGTGGGTCATCTTTAAGGCTGAATCGAAAAGATCAGGTTGGATTTGAGGGGAAGGTTCCTCAACGCGACTATCATCGATGTCTTCGAAGTTGTCATGGGCGGGGGATGGCAGCGGCGAGAAATGCGGAGTCAAGAACTTCCACACGACAGCATGGATGTGGGAGCACAAGTCGGCATAAATCACATTGCGGACGCAACTGCAAGAATACATGTGCACGCAAACGTCACACTCGGAGCACTTCAGCGAGCAGTATTCCGGACAGGAATCATGTTCCCGTAGGACGTAAAAGTTCTCCTCCTCGTCCTCTGAACTTATCATCCAGATCTTGTCCCCGAGGGAGTTTATGCGATCGGCGGGGATCTCAAACCCAGCGTCATGCTGCGCATTGATGGCCTCAACTGCGAGGGCGATTTTCTCCTCATCGATCATGCAGTTGAGACGATCCAGCATCTTGAACCTCACGTACTTCATCAGCACGAATATGAACTTGTCCAGACGCCTCTTTCTCCCCTCCCTGCAGCAGTACTTCATGACCCGGTGCAGAGTCTCGAGCTGCCTGACCGAGCTGAGCTTGAGGTCCTTGTGGTAGCAGTAGGCCCAGGTCTCCTTGCTGAAGCCGTAGGTCCCCAGCACCAGTTTCGCCACGCTCTTCAGCTTCTGGTCAGCGCACAGGTCGGAGGTGAAGTTCTTGAACATGGTCTCGAAGACCTCTATGTTCCTGCACTCCGAGACGGACTTGAGCCTCTTGTAGAGATCGGATCTCACGGCGATGGAGAGCTTGGCCTGATGCAGCTTGTTGAGGAAGGTGTTGTCCACAAACCACTTGTTCCAGAGCCAGATGGAATCGTTCTGCATCACCTCCTGCCATGCCTCGTAGTAGAAGACCTCACAGTCCGACATGAAGTAGGAACAGAATAGGGGGCCGGTTGAGTCTTTTATGGACATCAGAAACTGCTTCACCATACTTTTATCAACCTGAAAAAGACAAGTACATCTTAGATTCTCTATCAAATGAACAAACTAATGAGATCAGACCGACCAACTATGGCACTAGTATGCTGTTAATTGAACCAACCTACTAACTCTCCAGATTTATTTCAGAAAGTCAGAAATAATCATTTTTTGGATTGTGGGCATCAAAAGAAAATGTATTGTTTCCTCCTTTAATAATTCGTCGATTATATCATTGTCTATATTATCACATTTCCCTCGCATATTCTTAACACCTAGCAAAAAATTTTGACATACAGATTCCATATACTAGGAGCTTATTCTTTTCGTATTAAAGGCATCAATTCATTTATGAAGTGATCATTCAAAATTTGAACCCAAACAGGTCTAGGAGAGCCAAAATGTGATCTCATTTCTTCATAGGAACACCATTGTAGAGTTGTAAATTAGGATTTATGATGATAATTTTTTATTTGAAATAAATAATTTAATGCTAGCAAAAATTAATCACAAGGAAAAGGCACACACGATTACCAAGTTATTTGAATTTCAAATATATTATTTGATTTTTAAATTATTTTAAATCTTTATTGCACTTTCAATGCCTAATAAATATATGTTTAGATATTATACAAGTAACCATTACAATTTATAAAGAGTACATCCACGTAATGGCAGGTTTAATAAACATCTAAGTACCTTGCTACTGATGCAGAAAGCCACGGGAAACGCCGTCTCATTATCATCAAGCGCCATGAGCGACGTCAAATAGAACCTGCTCCCCCGCTGTCGAAGCGCATTGTCCACGCACAAGATCTGCTTGTCCGAGGACATCAGAATGTTCTTCTGGAACTCGGTCATAATAATAAGCAGGATCTTGTTGTCTTCCTGGCTGTACAACAGGATGGGGGAGTCCTCCATCTCGGTGCAAGTCCTCACCCAGCCGTTCAGGCTGTCTGCGTCACTCAAGCAACCGGGGATGTTGTCCTCCGTGTCGAAGAACTTTCTCAGGAGTTTTTGGTCCGTCGAGTTGATGATCGACCCGGCGAAATTGGCGGCGTCTTCGTGCATGTCGCCCAGGATGTTTTCGCAAGAGACGCCGTTGGAGATGGTTTCTGAAAAATATATAGTGAGTTATGAAAAAGGAAAGTTTGAAAAAATCACTTAATATTATATAATCCAGTGTAGGATATCTTTGCATGGGAAAATCAATGGGAAAAAGTGTTTTTTTAAACTTTGGTTATCAAAAAAAAAAACTATATATATCAGGTTTGTTTAAAAGTGAATAAGTAGAGTAACTACTACGGTAATTGGCTCCCGTCTTTAGCGGCCATATTGCTTTTCCGATTGTTGGTACACTGTTGCCAACATGGCAAACGTTAATGGTGGGAATTTTAAAAACCTTTGGTCATACTTATTTTGGGCTTTAGCATCTTATTATTTTAATAATGAATGAGGAGGCCAATCCCTGAGAGGGTGCCAATCACTGTACTTGCATACCATATATATTTTTTTTCAGTTTTGTTCCTCAGAAAGATCATTCTTTACATTTCATTAAACTTTTTTTCCCAAATGTCAACTTAATAAGCTTTAAAAGTAAAAGTATTTGAAATGGTTCTCCTTTTTTACCAAATTGCAAGAATACTAATAGAAATAGATTATAAACAAATAAACGCTCGGTATAGAAAATAACTGACTTGGACAAAGCTACTCATAAAACAAGAACAAACTCAATTTCAGTATTGCATTTTCTACTTTAACTTTAGACTGTTCAGTGATTAAAATATGTAATTTTTAATTTAGAAAAAATCGCACACAATTATTTTAACGGTTTACTTATTTATAATTTTGAAAAAGCTTTTATATTTAGTACAGGGTGGTTACAAAATCCTAGAAAAAAAAGTTCCCTGATATTTCCGTGATTTCCCTGATACTCTTACAAAAATTTCCCCAATTTTACAATTACATAGAAAACATGCAATACCCATAATTCAATACAGAAAACTTAATCCAGACATCACAGGAATTAAGGTTTTCCGGATTATGGTTTAGCCTACCTAACTTTTCTACATTTCCGAAAATCTGAATAAGTTTAGAGGAATCATGTGATCAGAAAATCATTTTATAACATGATTCGTGCCTTCAAGATTTTTCCTTCAGGCAAATCGGATTAACCAGAATATTGTATTTTGATCAAGTGTTCATTAGTAGTGATCACAAGAACCTAAACCTGCAGTAAAAGTAATCCAAAATGGAAAATATTCCCTGATATTTTGCAAAATTTGAAAAATTCCATGAGAATTCCCTGATTTCCAGGTTCTGCTACCACTCTGTATTAAAATTAGTGAATCTAAAATAATACATAAATGACTTCATTTTGGGGCATTCAAATATTCTTTGGACAAGTGCTCCATTTTTATAAAGGCACAGCTCACTTCACTTAATAGAAAGGTCAGTAGAATGTTGCCTTAACAGCGAATAAGCCCTATCATCTGTAGTTTCAATTTCAAAAAGAGTAATTATAGAGACATGTAAACCATCAAAATTTATCATATAAAAAAATGTTTGTAAAGATATTTGATACAGCTGGAGACTTCATATTGAAGACTGGATCCCATTCCCTCTTAATGAGAAATCCTTATTTGATAGGATGCTTTAACTGATAGAAAACTACATAAGAGCCCATTTTTTTACTCTTGAAAATTAAAATATGTATATGAACAATACATATAAGTGCATTTTTAATTTTTTTTATAGTTTAAAGTTGTTGGAATATCATATTGAAGTTGCATCAGCCTCTGGCCTCTGTATGATGTAATATCTCATTTCATATAACATCATCTTTATAATGTAATCGCACCCAGTACATTGTATCAGCCATTCCATGTTTAATCTCATTGGTTGTTTACTTTGATGATGTCACCAAAACTTATAAATGTGTGTTGTGCTTCTTTTGCTCTTCTAATAAGCATCGTCTTAGCTAACAGACGGCCTCTATTTTATTTAATAGAAATAAATAATAATTTGGAAAGCCATCAACATCAGCCGTCACTTTTAGGGAGTGAGAAGGAAAGGGTTTGGTTAGGTTTGAATTTTCTTCGCACTAGAGCTACACGAGGGCTATTGGCGAGGGGCGTCGTATTTTAGAACCCCAGCCAGGTGACGAGCCAACACCTGAATGGGCACCCAACACAACCGTTAAGGGCGACATCATAAGCAGCGTTAGGACTTTTTTTGGCTGCAAGGGCCGTTTATAGGTCGGCAGCAATTTTGGCGATGTCCGGATCCGAACCTGGGACCTTTCGCATGCTAAGCGAGTGCTTAACCGACTGGGATCCCCAGCCCCAGAAGGAAAGGGTAAAAACAAAGCAAACATTACCTTGAATAGCACTCTGCTCGATCGCACTCAGCTTCCTGTAATTCGTCTCCTTTCCGTGGCCGTAGTGATGGGGACAGTAGGTTACCTTCACAACGTCAGGGTACTCCTTGATCCTGATTGAGGATGTGCACATGAGTCCCAACTTCAAACTCCCATCCCGCTTGGGCATTCGGACACCTGGGAAAATGCGACAACAAAAATTACGGCACATTTTCATTCCTTTTATACCAAAACCGACCTTAAGTTTGCAGTATACAAATGTTCTACGAGAAAAAGGGTAAATAGTTCTCATTTTTGAGTGCGAGAATCGAATACAAAAAGGTATTTCATATTCAATAAACAAATTGATTTGTTATTTCAAGACATAAATTTATTATTTTTATTAGTTAAGCTTAAGTTAGAGTGTTATTTAATTATTTTTTCCCTTCGATTTTGACGTAACAGGGCGCATGAATATCAGGGTCGAAAGGAGCAGCCAATCAGAGTACGCGAAATTGCGGCGCCAGCCGGGTTGTTTACCCAGATTCCTCCGCTCAGTACATTTCTCTGCTGCAAACTTAAGCTCGGTTTTGGTATAGCAGGATTGCAGAAAATGTTTTTACTCACAGCATTCACCTTAACCCTTTCAGTCCCAAAAATTTACTACACTACAGAAAACATCTGATATTCACAAAGTAAGCTTATTTTAGGTCAAATATAAGATTTCCATAAGAAAAAAAAAATCATTTTAATTCTTTATATGGTTTTTGAAATAATGCCAAAATTTTTTAACTGTGGAAAACAACAAAATAAAAATATATATGTTACCTAAAAACACTTGGGGTTATATATTTTGAGGTATCTGACCATATTATTAAAAATGATTTAGTACGTACTTATTTTAACCGAAATGGTTCAAATTATGTTTTAAATAGGTGGAACTGAAGTGAACTTTTCAAAAATCAGGTGAAACGCTTGTTAGCTATTTTTTAAATAAAAAAAATAGTAGTTCTGACTTCTATTGAGATTAATGTAAAATATTTTCAAATAGAACAAAGCGTGAAGAATCGAATGATGCGTGTTTGATGTCATAACGGGCCATAAACATTTGGAAAAAAAATGTTGAAAGTGATGATTCCAAATGGCATCACTGGGACTGAAAGGGTTAATTACAATATTACAGTTCTTAAATTTTTTTTTTTTTTAAACAGTCCATAGTTTTAGTAGGGTAGACTAACCAGTGAATGATTGTTTCAGGTGCTGCATTCGCCAGTGAATAAACACCAGGACAACCAACCACATGTCAGATAGCTTCCTAGTAGATGGGAGGAAGTCAGTGTTGCCAATCCATCTAGTGGAATGATTTTCAATATTTATTAATTATATTTACCAAATGTTCATTCACTGGGGCCTGTTCACTCACTGGTCAGTCTACCCTAGCTAATTTTAAACGCATTTTGCATTAAACACAATGTTAAAATAAGCTCCTAACTACAAATAAGTTATACGGCCTTTTGTTTTGCATTTATAGCAAAAATATGTATTTTTAGGGCCTAAGGCGTGTCTATCAGTAACTTGTTAAACATAACTTTTTTTAAAAATTACTTCGCAAAACGTACTTTTCATCCTATATTTACACTAGTGATAATTTAGGTAGTAAATACATATAAATAAGTAGTTACAACCAAAAAATTAAATCATATAACTTCATCAAATTTTAAATTATATTATATAATATAATTGTACAGATATTCATTGCAATAAAGATGTGCATCTAATATGAAAAGTATGTTTAGGTTAGTAAAAGTATGTTTGGGTTACGAATATAGGTGTAGGATTTTGCTCAGGTCTTAAGAGGTTAAGTAACTGTAACAGAGTTACTTTTCGCTGTAACTTTCCAAACCCTGGAGAAAATATTATTATTTACTATTATAAACAGTACCTTTTCTGCGTTTAGGCCGACTCTTTCCCGAACGGTGGCATACAAAGTACTCGTATCTGAACATCTCCTTCTTTCTGGCCGTCAACCTCAGGTATTTTGATAACTCCTGACGTTCGATTGTGGACTTCCATTTATAGAATTCTGTCAGATAAATAAAATGCATTAGTATTATTTTGTTATAAACAGGATGAGGCAAACAAATGTGGCCCCGGTCTAGAGATAGAAATACGTTGAAATGCTTGTCGAGAAAAACTCTTGAAGCCGCCTGAAACCTGTTTTTTGCATTGGTTGGATCGGATTATCTTCACATTAGAGCTACTCATAGACTAGTGGCGAGTTCAGATCTTAGTTCGTATTGTATGAAAACGTCCCATAATGCAAATTTTATGTCTTGCAATCAATTTAGAATGCTTTGTATTACCAAAAACAAAAAGGTCCGATTCTCTAGGATAAATAACGGTCGAAACAATCAAATAATCACTAGTGGGAACTTTTCTTAATCAGCTCTACAAACCTTGCTTAGATTTCCTTTCGACTAGCTTCTAAAACCGCTTCGTAGTTGCCGAGTCGTTTGTTTGGGCTTAATATTTAGGCGATCAACAGTTTCAGTCAGCAAACCTGTTTTTATATTGGTTTTAGACTTGGCAACATTTCTGTTGCATTCTTATCTCTAAACCGGGGCCACTTTTGTTTGCCTCACCCTGTATAAGCAAGGCCAGAGATCTAAGTACAAAAGTCAATATATTAATAATACTCTTAACACTATGTTTTTAACTGAACAAATTGAGGGGGGAAAATTAGTTATCGAAAAGAAAAAACAAATAAACTTTTGTTGTTGGTTTTTGTGTTATAAAAAAAGAAATTTTGCATATGCATATTAAAAATTGTTTTAAAAAATTAAATTGGATTCCAATATTACACTGGTTATAATTTAGATGGCAAATAAATATAAATAAGCAGTTGCAATCAAGAAATTAAATCATATTACTTCACCAAATTAAAAAAAAATATTATTTTATAAAATTGTGCAGATAATCATTGCAATATTCATAGATGTACATCTAATATATTTTACTTCAATAAAATAAATTAAAGACAAATAAATTACATTCATCAAAACAAGATAAAGAATGAATAAATTAAACTAAATAGTTCAAAAATGTAAGTTTTATAATTATAAAACAATATCTGGCAAAACCAAATATAATTATTTATGAACAAGCAAAAGTGCAAAACGAATTTTTTTCCTAGCTTCTTCCTTACTTTCGACTGAACCTAGTCGTGATACCTAGTCCTGAACCTGAAGTCGAAAATATACTCTACTTGTTATATTGTCAGTGATGTAGAAATTATTTTGTGAGAAAAGCCCTGGTGTTCACTGTTCATGGTGTCATATGCAAAAACCTACTCAAATTTTCTACTTAAACCAAAATTACTCACTCATAGAAAAAAAATGCTTCATTGGTCAAAACATTTTTCTTAAGGCTTATCCATTCCTGAATTGTTCTAAACAGCAACAAGTTTCTCGGAAAAAAAATTCGATAAATTCTACAAAGGTTAATTTGAGAGAGCAAAATGGAAACTTTAATATAATCCTGCTAAATTCTTTCATGCTAGTTTTTAGGATCGGCAATAGTGTCCATGAATCTTTTAAACAAAAATTTATACTTATATTATTATATTATAAACTAGATTAATTATATTTCTTTATTCATATTAACTTTTCGTACAATTATTATTATACTTTCTTCTGAGTGTTTTTGAATAAACCATTTTTATAATTTATTAAATATTATATATGTATTTATATGATAAATAATACAAAAATATTGTGCTTGGCAAATATTGTCGTTTGGAGTAGAATGCGCTATTTTCATCAGAAGAACTCGCAAAAGAGATCAGATTTACTGTATGGTCCCCCTTGGCGCTATATTTATCGGATTTGGCGATAATTAATTTTTTCTGGCCACCTGTTTTAAATTCTATAACTTTGCACCAATGACATTTTTCCGCAACCCTATATTTTCCTTGATTCATGTTTTTCTTAAAAAAAAAAGTCGCCAAAATACAGACTTTAGGCCCGATTTTGGAAAGTTTTGTAAGGGGGACCGTAGAGTAAATCTCTACCTCACAAAAGTACCCATTGAAAAAATCAATTGATTAAAGCCAAGTTATTTGAACTGTGCCAAAACGTACATCACATATCATGAAAACATAAAAAAAACTATTTACCATTCATATTAGGGAAACTCAGCTCCTGTTCATCCATATTCAACTTATGTATAATCTGGAGATGTTCAATCAGCTTCCGCACATTTACGAAAGTCAAATTGCACTCGACACACTTATTATTGCTGTTAGGGTTCCTCACAAAGACCCTGTGGACATAAGATATATGCTTCGTTTTCTTCTTTTCAGTTACGAATTTCTTAATGCAGTACGGGCAGGTCAAGTTGTCGATCACCGTTCCTTCGGGTATGTCTTTCCTCACTTTTATGGGTTTCATGACGTCATTTTTGACTTGGTTGTTTTCGATGACTATGACGCTCTTGCAGACGGCGTCTGTTTCGTCCGTTTGTTTTTTGCGTTTCAAAAAAGATATCGCCGTGGCTTTCGAGTTTTTGGAAATTTTGTTGAACTTGAACGGTTCGTCGTCGACGGCTTCCTCGGGTTTTTTTGCGGCTTCTGAAATATCACTTGACGCAGTCACATTATCTTCTTGTTCCATGGAGGATTGTTCGACGTTTTCGTCGACTTCGAAGTCCATTGGTACTTCTAGGAGTTCTTTTTCAGCAGTGGAGCTTTGCGAAGGGGCATGATCTTGTGAATCGCTTGAAAGTTTTAATTCTGTAGCGTCTGCGGCGTCGGTTTCACTTTGGAAAATAAATTCGATGTTCTCTCCTTCCCCTTTTCGATGGACGATAACCGGATTTCCTTCGTCGTCGACGAAAGTTGTATTTTCGTCGATGACGATTGAACCAGAGTCACTTATTAAGATGACTTGTTCTTCAACCTCAAGTTCATTTTCTTCCTGAATGATAGTGGCGGATTCCATTTTTGTGGTTAACTACAGAAGTACTCTGTTAAAGAACTCTAATAATAAATTTTTAAGTTATGTAGAAGGATGGTGAACATCAATGCAACAAACACGTTGAGAAAAAGTTACAAATATAAATGCTTGAATTATGATTTAAAGTTTAAAAAAAGTTATATTTCTTTGTATATTTATATTATTTATTTTTAAAAAGATATAATCATGAGACATTTTCATGCACTTGCTGTTAAAAAACAATAACAAACATTTTTATTTGTTACTTTTTTTGGGGGGAGGGCCAACGTCTAAATCAATGACCAGTTGGATTTTTCTATTGGTTTGATTAAGGGCTACTATTTGAGCGTGATATTTTTTGCAGCCAAAGTAGCCAAATAAAATTGTTAGCTCCGTTTATCTTTTCCCAAATTTTGCTGCAAGTTCCCATTCCTAAGCTAAATTAACATTTTAAAAATATTTTTACTATTTTTCTTCAAAGATCGTAACTATTTAGGATTTTTGAAGTTGTTCTGATATTTCATTATGAGCTTTTGAAATTTTTTAAAAGCGCCAAAATAGTGATTTTTAGCTGTATCTGGTAGTAAGTCATGCAACCACGTGACAATATTCACCAATAGAAGAATTCATTTAGCCAAGTCCCTAGATTGTTGAAATCCTTAATTTTTGTTTCCTTTTTACAGCCGAACTTATGTTTTCAACACAACTTACACACAAAGCAAAATTTATAAAAACCTGGAAAGTTTAGTTTTGTTATTTTATTTATAAGTTATGATGAGCCATTCTAATTTCTGACGTCAAACAAAACTTATTCTTAACTTCCGGCAATTACAAAATATTTCTTAAAACTTTTTTTAAAATTTTTTGTAAAATAATTTTTGTGCTGAAAGCTGCAAACAAGAACGTAACTTATGAAGAAAAAATTAAAGATGAAAAAAATGTTACAAATATAAATTTGCTATTTTTTCTGCTCCTTTAATCAGCCGGAAATAATTAAATTACCAGATTATCTACCACGTTTTTATTAAAAAAAACTATAAGAAGGAAACAAACTATTTGTTTATTGTTATAGCTAAATAGTATTGAATTACTAACTTAACTGTACCACAAAATGCAGTTTATCCACCATAGAGTCTAGCTATAAAAATGTATTTTGATAGGTTACTTACAGAATTTTTTTTAATAATTTTTTAAAATTGAATAAAGTATAAATAAACATACAAATTAGACAGTAAAGTAAGAAAAAATAAGCAGTTTGCAGAATCCACACTTTATTGCAAGGGAAAAAGCGTTTTCAAAATGAAGAACACATTTAACAATTTTTTTTTATCCAGCATAGTATTAAATTCTTACAACAAAGGTTTTATGGGTTTGCACATAAATATTGGCGAAATAAATAGTATTTACAAATCGCATTATTATGGCAAACCACATTAAATTTATAATTACTATTGGACATATTGAGAAAAAAACTAGCATAGTAATATACAATTGATAACTTCATATTGACACAAAAGGAAACGTACATGATAGCAATTAAATCTTCAACTTTGACAATAAAGTTTTGCCTGCCAAATAACTTAAAATCATAGAATAGAATGTTACCATACAAAAAAAGAGAACTTAAAATTTAAAAATATTTTTTAAAGGTACATAAAGTTTGTCGACAAAAGTAGCCATCTAAACAAATATTAACTGATGTTTTGATTTTTGAATGCTGAAAAAAAAACCAGTATCCTTAATTTCTATGAATCGTACAGCTTTTACAAAAACCGAAATCACATGTTTATTAACAGAAATTCTGTTAAATTTGTGAATTAAACTATTTACTGTACTAACTATCATGTATTTAAATTAAAGAAATAATATTAAACAAATTCATAATGCATATTTCTGTAAGAGCTAAATGGCAAAATAGTTCATAAGAGAAGTGGGAATGTTAAGTTTTACACGGACAAGATACTCAACTTACATTTTTTCAAATATTTTTAGCCTTTTCACATTTGTAGAAGCATATGAAGAGTACACGGGAAAAACCGATTGATTTTTCAGAGAAGTTTCCTTTCAGGCCACTTTGGCGATGATAGCGAGTGATCGCCTAAACTTGTGCAAGGAAACCAGTTCCTACTACAGATATCATAGTTTAAGTAATATAGTGGCAGATCACGTGACCTCCAATGCTAACGACGGGACGCGCAAGCAATGAAGTCAGTGTTGTAGGTCACCTGATATGCCAGTGTAGCACTTTAACTACTATCTCTGTGGTTCCTAGCTACCAAGTTCAGGCGATTGGCGATCCTGACGCTTGGACCAAGCGAAGAAGAAAGAGAGAAACCGGTTTTATGCCGTCAAGCAGACAGTTGCGGGAGTCCGCCTGATAAATCAATCGCTTCTTCCCGTGTACTCTTCATATATGCAAGCCGTATATAAAGAGTACACATTCAGGAACATATATACAACCCTTCTAGTAAAATAAATTAAACAAAACAATTATCCTACTTTATATTGCACCGTGCATGGAAAAGTGACTTATCGACAAAAAGCTAGTTTTTACGAAAAAACATCTTAAGTTCAATTTTCGCATTGAATTTCATTATAGAAAAATAAGAACCTGCTTATTGTAATGCATTCTATCTGTTCTACCAATTGACACAAGATTTGCTTTAATCGATTGAAATTTATGCTAGTTATTACTTGAAAAGTTAAATTTGTCCAATAGGTCACTTCTACGCACATATATATAAATAGTGATAAAAAGTTATCAGTTTTCAACACTTAGCTTAGTTACCTAAGCTATTACTATCAACCTTAACGAACTCATAACATCTTAACCATTCCTTCTGTCAAATGTTTTTAGTTTTTTCACAATTCTTGAAGAATATATGGCATGCCTCCCATAAAAAGTTCACATTCCAGCACATATGCATAAATACAACCCTTCTTTAAATAAAGTGACCAACACATATTTATCATATTCTGTCGCTCCAACATTAAGGGCGAATGAGCTCCGATTCACTGCAGGTCTCCAAGTCGATGTGCCTGTGTTAATCCAATGGAAAAAAAGTTTTTCTAAGAAACATCTATCTGGCTGTAATGAATATTTTTTACCAACAGTTTCATGTGATAAATGTAGCTGATTCACAGGTTTTGTAATCACACTTTTTGAAATTGATTCGGATATTTTTTGTAAAATTATTTATTGATAATTTTTTTAAAAGTATCCCAACCCATTGCAAAAAGGGGATTATAGAGACATTTAAGTCAGCTTCATTTATCATATAAAAAACATTTTGTAAAATAAACAATACAGCCGGAAAAATGTGGCTTGGAAAATAATTTTTTCCATTGGATTAACACAGAGGCAATTTGGTTTGGGGACCCGCAGCCAATTGGGCTCTTTCGTCCTTAAGCTGTAACCATAACCAGCTCAAGTTTTGCACTTCCAGCAAATGTATTGTTTGTTAAGCTGAGACAATTTTAATTTAAAGCATTTACAGTGTTGCCAGGTTTGACAGTCATCACATTGCACCATTTTACCAACTTCTACCGCCCTGTTGCAGATACAAACTATTTTGTCGTCCGTCTCGGAATCCGAGTTGTCGGATGATTCCGAATTTAAGTCGTCAGCAGATTCCAAACCTGAGTTTCTGGAGGTTTCGGAACCTGAATCTTTAGAGGTTTCGGGATCAAAGTTCACAGAAATTTTGGAGGTTTCAGAAGCACAGTTTTTTAAAGCTTCAAACTCAGAAATACCTTTTCGTATCAATTCCAAGTCCATCAATATAGACTCTTTCATTCTATTATTCTCATGCTTGGACTCATCCATTTTCAGCCGTGCCGGTTTCTTGATTTTTCTTTTGTCTCGCAAAGTTCTAATATTTGAAGTTTCCGACCGCACATAATTAGAAGATTGGTTATGACCACTTTGTTTATTTTTCAGAATTTCACCCGAAGAGTTTGTGCGTCTAACGGAGTTGATGGCATAAATATTGTTTTTTAATTGTAGTGAAGTACTTGGTTCTTCTTTTGATGTACTTTTAGTTGCACTCGGTTGAAATGTAATCTTATTCGCATCAGTGTCCATATCTGGCACAGTAGTTAAGTGTTTTGTTGGTAAAGATGCTCCAAGTTCTGTTGAATCTTTGTAAATCATAGACTTTGAAATGATTTTTTTAGTTTTCTTTTTCACAGCTGAAGTTGTCATGATACTTACTTTGCCCTTTCCTTCTGAATTTTGAGCTTTTCTAATTTTTTTGGGCGGTATATTAAGCACTTTCTTATTCATTGGTAATGTATCACTTTTAGATTTGTTTGTGTCTGTAGTTAATGGTTGAACGATCCTTTCTAAGATAACGTCTTCTTCAAGATTTTTCTTGACAAGTGGTACCTTTTTCATACTATCTTTATTTTTGGGTTTGGCATGGGATACTTTAACTCCTTTAACTTGTAAGAGGGGGGTTTTGTTACCTGGTTTAATATCAATCGATAATGTATCGCTTTTATCGCTAACACAACCTTTATTCTTGCTTTTGGCACCTATTACTTGTCCTTTTAACTGCACACCAGAAGTTAGGTCAATTAGTTCAATTTCAGAATTGCAATCTTTCAGACCCACCTCGCTTTGTTTCAAAGTAGACTTCTTGATATTGGGTACCTTTTTAACACAGTTTTCATTCTTGTGTATCACATCTGATATTTCTTTAGTTTGCACAATGGAGTTTTCTGTACTTAGTTCGAGTTCATTCTTGAAGGAATTTAGATTTGCTTCACTTTGTTTTAATGTGAACTTCTTGACTTGAGACACCTTTTCAACACAATTTTCATTCTTGCTTTTGGTGCCTGATACTTGTCTAGTTTGAGAAATGAGGGTTCCCTTACTTAATTCAACTTCAGTCTTGCAATCTTTGAAGCCATCTTCACTTTGTTTCAAGGTAGACTTGTTGATATTTGGTTCATTTTCAACACAATTTCCATTCTTGCTTTTGGTGCCCGATACTTGTCTAGCTTGCGAAATGAGGGTTCCCTTACTTAATCCAATTTCAGTCTTGGAACCATCTTTGAAGCCATCTTCACTTTGTTTTAAGGTAGACTTGTTGACATTTGGTTCCTTTTTAACACAATTTTCATTCTTTTGCATGGCACCTGATACTTGTCTAACTTTCAGAATGGGAGTTTCTTTACTTAGTTCAACTTCAGTATTGCTTTGATCCACTTCACTTTGTTTCATGGTAGACTTATGGACATGTGGTACCTTTTTAACACAATTTTCATTTTTGTGTGTGGCATCCGATACTTGTCTAACTTCCACAATGGGAGATTCTGTACTTATTTCAACTTCAGTCTTGCTTTCTTTTAGATCCACTTTATTTTGTTTCACAGAAGGCTTATGAACTTGTGGTACCTTTTTAACACAATTTTCATTCTTGTGTACGACTTCAGATACTTGTCTAACTTGAACAATAGGGTTTTCATTATTTAATTTGATTTCAGCCTTGTAGTCATTTGAGTCATCTTCACTTTGTTTGAGGGTAGATGTTTCATTGCTTTCACAGTTGTGTCTCTTCACGTTGAGTTGAACATAGACCTCCGAATCAGCATACTTTGAAGGGATGACTAACTTTCTTTTGGAGGTTCTTGGTCTATACAACTCGAACTCATCATCTCCCGATGGCTTAGGTTGTACTTGCGGTCTATCAAAAATACCATGTTGTGCTGGTTTCATTGCATTTAAGCTAGAAGCTGGACTAACTATTTTTAAAGAATCCACAGCAGTGTCAGGTTTTTTATAAGATACTTCAGCAACTGCTTGCTTTATCTCTTCTTGAAGTTCACCAGAGGCTTCATTACTTCTTGATTTCTCTACAGTTCTTGAATTTAGACTGGAACATTTGGTTACGACTTTTGAAGAATCTACAACAGTGTCAGATTTGTTGCATGATACATCAATTAATGATTGCTTAATCTCTCCTTGAAGATCAACAGAGGCTTCATTACTTCTTGATTTCTCAGTTCCTTCCTTTAGACTGGAAGATTTAGTTACGACTTTTGAAGAATCTACAACAGTTTCAGATTTATTGCATGATACATCAACTAATGATTGTTTAATCTCTACTTGAAGCTCAGCAGAGGCTTCTTTATCTACAGTTAGGCTGGAAGATGGTATTACAGTATTCAAAGATTCCACAACAGTGTCAGATTTCTTACACAATACTTCAGCCACCGATTGCTTGATCTCTACTTGAAGTTCACCAGAGGTTTCTTTATTTCTTGATTTCTTTACAGTTCTTGCATTTAGATTGGAAGATTTAGTTACGATTTTCAAAGAATCTACAACAGTGTTAGATGTCTTACACGATACATCAATTATTGATTGCTTAATCTCTTCTTGAAGTTCAGCAGAAACTTCTTTATTCCTTGATTTCTCTACAGTTAGGCAAGAAGATGGAGTTACAGTATTCAAAGAATCCACAACAGTGTCAGATTTCTTACACAATACTTCAGCTACTGATGGCTTAATCTCTACTTGAAGTTCAGCAGAAACTTCTTTATTCCTTGATTTCTCTACAGTTATACAGGAAGATAAACATAGATGAGATGGTGATACCGTATTCACAGATTCCACAACAGTGTCAGATTTCTTACACAATACTTCAGCCACCGATTGCTTGATCTCTACTTGAAGTTCATCAGATGATTCTTTATTTCGTGATTTCTCTACAGTTCTTGCATTTAGACCGGAAGATTTAGTTATGATTTTCAAAGAATCTACAACAGTGTCAGATGTCTTACACGATACATCAATTATTGATTGCTTAACTTCTTCTTGAAGTTCAGCAGAGGCTTCATTATTTCTTGATTTCTCTACAGTTAGGGCAGAAGATGGAGTTACAGTATTCAAAGATTCCACAATGGTGTCAGATTTCTTACACGATACTTCAGCTACCGAATGCTTGGTCTCTACTTGAAGTTCACCAGAGGTTTCCTTATTTCTTGATTTATTTACAGTTCTTGCATTTAGATTGGAAGATTTGGTTATGATTTTCAAAGAATCTACAACAGTGTCAGATGTCTTACACGACACATCAATTATTGATTGTTTAATCTCTTCTTGAAGTTCAGCAGAGGCTTCTTTATTAATCGATTTCTCTACAGTTAGGCTAGAAGATGGAGTTACAGTATTCAAAGAATCCACAATGGTGTCAGATTTCTTACACAAGACTTCAGCTACTGATGGCTTAATATCTACTTGAAGTTCACCAGAGGTTCCTTCATTTCTTGATTTCTCAACAGGTTTTGCATTTAGTCTCGTTTGCAAAATGAGGGTTTCGTCACTTAATTCAGTTTCAGTTCTGCTGTCTTTTAAGTCATCTTCACTTTGTTTGAGGGTGGATGTTTTGCTGCTTTCACAGTTGTTTCTCTTCAATTTGTGTTGAATATAGACCTCAGAATCAGCATACTTTGAAGGGATGACTAATTTTCTCTTTGAGGTTCTTGGTCGATACGATGCGTCATCTTCCGGTGGCTTAATTTGTACTTTAGGGCTGTCTGAGACTTCATTTTGTGGCTTTGCAATTAAGCTAGAAGATGTAGTTACCATTTTTAAAGAATCCGCAACAGTATCAGATGTATTACATGATACTTTGCTAACTGATTGCTTTATCTCTACTTCAGGTTTGTCAGATAGTTTATTCCTTTTTGATTTTTTCTGAAGTCTTGCAGTTTTTAAAGAACCCTTAACAGTGTCACAGTTTTTACATGATACATCAACTATGGTATGCTTAATTTCTACTTGAAGCTTGTGAGACACTTCATCATTTTTGGATTTCTCTTGAGGTTTTTCTTTTAGGCTGGGAGATGGAGTTAAAGTATTCGAAGAATCCACAGCAGTGTCAGATTTCTTGCACGATGCTTCAGTTACTGATGGCTTAACCCCTAGATGAAGTTCACCAGAGGCTTCTTCATTAATTGATTTCTCTACAGTTCCTGCATTTAGGCTGGAAGATGGATTAACTATTTTCAAAGAATCCACAACAGTGTCAGCTTTCGTAAACGATACTTCAGCTACTGATGGCTCAATCTCTACTTCAAGTTCACCAGAGGCTCCGTTATTTCTTGATTTTGATTTTTCAACAGGTCCTGCGTTTAGTCTTGTTTGCGAAATAAGGGTTTCATTACCTAATCCAATTTCAGTTTTGCTGTTTATTAAATTATCTTCGATTTGTTTTGAGGTAGATGTTTCATTGCTTTCCCAGTTGTATCGCTTCACGATGTAGACCTCAGAATCAGCATACTTTGAAGGGAGCACCACTTTTCTCTTGGAAGTTCTCGGTTTATACGATTCATCATCTACGGATCGCTTGAGTCTTACTTGAAGACCATCAGAGGATTCATTTTTTGTTTTCTTCTTTTGAGGTATTGCATCGAAGCTCAAAATAGGCATCGAATTTTGTAAGGAATCCACAACAGTTTCAGATTTATTTTTATTAAATGATAAATCTACTACTGATTGCTTAGTCTCTACTTGGTGTTCTTCAATGGCTTCATTTTTTATTGGTTTCTTTTGAGGTATTGCATTACAGCTTGAAAATAGGGTTACAACTTTTAAAGAATCCGCAACAGTGTCAGATTTCTTACAAGATACTTCAGCTACTGATTCCTTAATCTGCAGTTGCAGTTCAGCAATGGCTTTGTTATTTCTTGATTTATCAACAGTTCGGGCATTTAGGATGGAAGATGGAGTCACAGTATTCAAAGAATCCACAACAGTGTCTTTTTTCTTACACAATACTTCAGTTTCTAATTGCTTAATCTCTACTTGAGGTTCACAAGATATTTCATTTTTTCCCAATTTCTTTTGAGAACCTGCCTTTAGGGTTGAAGTCTTGCTTTTCAAAGGATCTGCAACAGTATTCGTGTTGTCAAGGACTTGAATACTATTGTGTGTTTTCTTAAGTAAGGGAGCTTTGGTTACTTTTTCAGTATTGTTATGCTCCTTACTCGGCTGTACCTTCTGAACAGTGTTGTGCGTTGAAACTTTGCTCAGCTTTTTATTTTTAGGATATGGTTTCCTAGGTACAGAATTTTGATGCGACTTTACTGCAATGTTCTCAAAATCTTCAGAAAAACTTTTTAAGTAACCCACAACTCTAACAAGTTTAGTCTTACACTCCAGCAATTCAGGCAGATCCTTACCGGAGTCTTCATTAGTATTTGATTTTTCCATAGATCTTTCATTGAGGCTGGAAGATGGAGTTGTAATTTTCAAAGAACTCACAACAGTGTCAGATTTATTGCATGATACATCACCTACTGATTTCTTTTCCTCTATTTGAGGTCCCCAAGAAGGTTCGTTGTTTCCCAGTTTCTTCTGAGATACTGTCTGTAGGGTTGAAGATGTAGTCTCACCTTTGAAATTATACACAGCAGTATTAGTTTTATTATCAACTTGAATACAGTGATTTTCTATAATGGGTCTGGGAGTTGTGTTAAGTTTGTCATCATTTTGAAATTCATTTCTTGGCTGTACCTTCTGATCAGTTTCAGGATTTGAAACTTCATTCATCCTTTTATTTTCAGGATTTGGTTTCCTAGCTATTGATTTCGGATGAGACTTAACTTCAATGATCGTAACTTCTTCATCAGAACTTTTTTCAGAACCCACATCCAGCACTGGTTTACCAGAGTCCTCATTAGTTTTTGATTCTTCCCTTGATCCCATTTTTAAACTTGAAGTTTGAGTTTTAACTTTTGAAGAGCTAGCAACTGTATCAGATTCTATAGATGCAGACATTTTTTTGGTAAATTGTTCCAATTTTGAGCCAAATCTTGTGTTCTGCTGTACCTCTAGATATTCCACAACTCTAATAAAGTTCCCAGCATAAACTTCGCTTTTCTTCGGAACACAATCATTTTCTTTGTGAACATAGGGAAATTTTCCTTTAGCTGCTACCTTTGAATTTGCAGTCGATTTAACATCTTGACAACTATTCTCAACTAAAATCTCGGTTATGTTACAAGCTCCTACAGGTTGCTGTTGGTGATTTTGAGTTTTAAGTAGCACCATATTGTTTGTTTCTGGTTTCATAACTTTTGAATCTAGGTTTGGCTGAATGTTGTTGTTGTTAACTACCTCAGCAGAGTTTCCTTTTAATTTCACATTATCTTTAAGTTTAGCATTAGACTCTTGCAATTTAGACACAAATTCTATTTGTGGTTTACAAAAATCTCTATCACTTTTGGATTCCTTCTGAGATGCCATCCCCAGACTTAATGTTAGAGTTTTGAATGCTGACGAATCAATAACAGGTTTTGAGTCTTTTAGTTCCTGAGAAGCAGAGAGTTTGTCGTTAATTTGCTGTGAGCTTGAACCCAATCTTGTGTCCAGCTTTAATTGGGCATTTTCAACCTTCTGACAACTAACATCATCAACTAAAGCTGTTTTCTTTTTCTGTTTAATATCACCCTCGCTGCAAACACAGTTGCATTTTCTTTTAGCTGCCACTTTTGACTCTTCAGAGGCTTCAGCATCTTTACAACCATTCTCAACTAACTTCTTGATTAAGTCGTATGCTGCTGGAAGATTTTGACCATTAAGAAGCCAATTCCTTCTAGCTTCAAAAACTTCCGAAGATGGAGGCTCTGGATACATGACTCCTGGAAGCTTTTCACAATCACATAAATCGTCTTTTAATACGTAATAGTCAGCAATATCCGGTTTGCTATTTGGTGCTTTGGGAAAAGAGTTACGATTCGAATTTTTACACACATCATTTTCTTCAGGATTTAGTTCTAAAACTTTTGAATTTAGGTTTGGCTGAATTGGGATGTTGTTAACTGTATTAGAAGGACTTTCTTCTGAACTCAAATTTTTCTGGACTTCAGTACGATCTTTTTTTGATTGAGACATAGGTTCAACTCCTGGTTTAATGGAGTCTTCCTTATTTTTTGATTCCTCGGGTCCCGTCTTTAAACTCGAGGATAAAGTATTGCATTTTGAAGACTCGTTTGTTACCTCAGCAGAGATTTCTTGTAAACTCGCGTCACTATTGAGTTTAGCAACATCCCCATTTTGTTTCGGCCTAGATTTCCTTTGAGCTGGCTTATTCGCTGTAGGAGTATGATAGTGCTTTACATGAGAAATCAAAAGGGACTCTTTTCTGAAGCTTTTACCACAATCAGCATTGCCGCACTTGAATTTTTTGTGATCATCTTCAATCTCGATTTTCTTCACCTCCGAAGCAGGCGTTGTTTCCGTAAAAGTAGAAATTTTAATATCGGAAGCATGTTTCTTAAACTTCTTACTGTCAGCAACGTACATAATAATATACATATCATCTCCCAAACACTTATCGATAACGGCTTCATAGAAGAAACCGTTTCTCCACTTTGCAACCACATTTTGTCCAAGGAAATACTGGTTGTAATGTTTCTTTCGAGCCGGCTTTTCGCTATCACGGAGTGCGATGCGATCGCTGTCCGAATCAAGCCAAAAATCATACCGAGAATTCCATTTCAAGTAGTGGATTTTTACAGTGTTAGTGCGGGGGTTGGTGGAAACGATTTTAGCATCATACCAAATCAACCCTTCTTTAACCTTAACTAAGTCATCAGTTTTCCAACGCATGCTTGGCACCTTGGATGAATCAGCTTCACATGGCGTTTTCATTTCCTCAGTTGAAAGTCTCTTGCGTTTCTTTCCAGTGCCAACACTTTCCATGCTCAGTTCCTTGGAACCATCATCACTATCACTCAGGCAAATAAGTTCAATTTCACTAGTTTTACTGGAAGACTCGCTATTTTTGCACGTGGTTTCATCTTCGGAGGAAGGATTTTGAAAACTTTTCATAGATGAAGTATCTTTAGCACTCATCTTAGGGTCCTTGGTGTTAAGTTGAAATGTAGATACACGCTTACAAGAGTCAAGAAACTGCTTAGGGTGTTCACTGAGCATGGGTCTTTGAGAAATAGGGACTATGTTTGAATTATTAGAGGGTAAGTTCTTATCCATAAGATTATCGGAGTCCTCCATCGCATCTGAGCAAGCCATACTAAACTATCTAACTTAAATAAAACCGAAAAAGAGTCCAATCATGGCTAAACATATCAATTCTTGAAGATTTCCTTATCTTATACTTGTTTTTTTTAATCCAAAAATGCATTTTTAAAAAAATATATTGACCAAATATATATATATAGCAAACGAGCATTATTTGAGAAAAATTTCTGCAAAGATGCGTTCTGGTTTCTAGCATTGTTTCATGTTTAATCCTTCACGTTGTCAAGTTGTTCTAATACGAAATGAGATTTTCACCACATTCTAATGGCCGAATATTGATTAGAAAAATGAAAATAAATAGAAAATAGACTTAATTAAGGAGTTTCCCTAGTACTATGGAACAGAACCGCAGTTTAAAATTGCGAGACGTAATTTAGCTGTGTTAAAGATTCTTGTACACTAAAAGCAGACAGCCGGAAAACGTTCAACTTTACCTAACTGAATGTTAAAGTTTCATTTTACCATTTTCTTAAATTTTAATTAATTGCACTAGAGTGAAGAAGAATATATTTTATTATTTGTTATTGAACCAAATAATTAAACTAGAAGAGTTATATTTTTTTGTTCTGTCTGTTAGAATTAAACTTGAATGAGTAGCCATGTAAAAAAAAAGATAACCTGTGATTACAGAATGGTATAAGTATTCAGTTTTGTAGTATCATTATATGGAATAGTCTTACGATTACTACAACCTGTCGAAACAAAATGCAGGGTATACTTAGATCATTGTCTATTTGTATTATATTTTCATCTTCACATAGACAAAGTAAGCCGAATTAGTGAACATCTGCGATATAAAGGCCGGTGTCAATTTCTTGCTGGCCAAGCAAGAAAAACACAAATATATTAAACATTTTGAAGCAACGTAATAATTACAGCATTCGTATGCCACGATTGCCAATGAACAGAAAATTAGATAGTATATCACGATTATTGGCAGTTGAAAGTTTGTCACATGAATGCTATATCGAGTTGTATGAAATTTGAAGTGAATTGTTCACCACATTTAAGCATTTTCATTGCTTAGTAACGTAACTCAAATCGATACTGCCACTTTATCGAAGCTGTTCAATCACACCTGTTCCTAAAAGTAATAAAACTAAAAGCTTCTCATATTTCTCTTTAATGTTTTAACTTAGTTTTTCATGAGTATTTTATGGAATACAATTACTAACACAGTCCCTTAGATTGATGTCGTATTTAAAAAGCAAATTTCGTCTGAAACCAGTTTAAATTTTTTACTGTAGATTTACCAATTTGCGAACTTGAACATTAAAACTGAAATTAAAATTTTAATTTTCATGTGTTTTAGAATTCAGTGTGTGCATTTAGAAAGTCAACTTTAGTTTATAGATGCACTGCCCCTGTATTATTGTCGAAAATTCATCACTTCCTCAGGTAATAATAATTTTTTTCATTCTAAATCTGCTTTGTGAATTTTAAAAAATATATTTGGTACTTTTCCATTTTGAGGGCACAAGTGATTAAGTCGCCAAAAATGTGCAACTGCTCTCAAATAAAATCTTCCCAATGGTAACCTTATACTGAGGCTCTTTAACTGTGTATACTGATTTTTGTCGCCTAAGATTCCATTTGGCGATATTTTTGCCCCTGAATTTTAAAGTATCATATTTTTTAAAACTCTTCAATTCCAATTCTGTAGTATTTCACTAAATCGAATTTGTGGGCCATTCTTGTTAGAACTATTGGGTAGAAATTTACTGTACGGTAACCCTTGGCGAACTACCCAACCGAAATGAGCAAATAACCGTCAGATAGGGTTGCCGGAAAATGTCATCGTTGCAAAGTCAAAGAATTTGAATCATCAGTCGAAATCAGACAGTTGCCACAAAAAATTATTTATAGCCAAATCCGAAAAATTTGTGCCAAGGGTTACCGTACAGTAAATCTGATCCGAACTATTGCGCCTATTTGTATTTAATTTTTTTTTAATCAAAACACTTTCAAAATTCAAAACACTTTGTTTAAAATCAAAGTATTCCATCCGACTTCAGTGGAGAATTAGCCAATATAGAGTTTTATTTTTGGCAAATCTCAAAGAAGCGTTTTCATAGCTAAAAAAATACTGTAAATTATCAGTAAACAAAATTTGGCTTCAGCTGAACCATATGAACTTTATGTTGAGAAAAGAGGAAAAAAAACTAACGAACTGTATCTTTAACTTTTATCGTTGTAGAATTATTGTTTTATCTTAGTTTAGAAAAGATTAAAACACTGATGAACTCTATTGTAAACTTTAGAATTAAAATTAAATTGATGATACAAACTATTGAAATAATACTTTTAAATCAAGGAAATGAATTTTATGTATAGAAAAGATTAAAACACTGAGGAATTCTATAACTATTAAAATTATATTTTTAAATCAAAGAAATGAACTTTATGTTTAGAAAAGATTAAAACACTGATGAATTTTATCTTAAACTTTAGAATTAAAATTAAATTGATGATACCAAACTATTAAAATTGTACTTTTTAACTCAAAGAAATGAACTTTATGTTTAGAAAAGATTAAAACACTGATGAACTCTATCTTATACTTTTGTAGCTTTGTTGATTTTGAATTACTGTTTTATGTTTAGTTGTGTTAAAATGGAACTCCAACGTCCGCTGACTGTAGCCGTGTGCCAAATCAATGCTACAGCAGACAGAAAGAAGAATTTTGAAACATGCAAAAGTTTTATAGATATAGCTGCATCTAGACAAGCAAAGGTATAAGTTTCAGCTTTGTATTAACAACATGTGTTTTATTAGTTAATAAACCCTCTAATTAAATGAATTTTTATTTTCATCTCCCCAAAAATATAGGTATCTTTAATACTCATGCATTATATGGGAAAAATACTGGAAAAAAAATTAACTGTATTAGAATTTAAATAATTTCTAATTTTAAAATTTTTTCCATATGACAAAAACCAACTACAAAATTCCAGTTTTGATAATAATGACTAGAAAACTACTAAGTATATTTCAAAATAACCCTTTTTAACTATAATTAATTTTTCAAAACAAATTATTTGTATTTAGTACTAATATTATTATACTTTAAATCCTGCCAAAAATGTAATTTAATGACAGTTCAGTTAATAACCCCACTCTTTAATTTTAAATACACTTTTACTACTGTCATCTAAGAGGAATATTAGTTACTAAAACTTCGAAATGGAATGTAATAGATAAAAAGAACACACATTTGACGAGTAGGAGCTCTAATTTAATCTAATAAAGTGGATTATGTTACTTGTTGCCAAACGACAACAGTATGCATTAGAGGGTTAATAATAATGTGAGATATGCTTTTTGATTCATCAAAAAAAAAAAAATTAAGCTGTAGGCATATAAACTAAAACTAGTCTTAAGTATTATTTGATTTATCAGCATATACTAACAGTAAGTTTGACAGGTCAGGCAAGACAATTTAGTTAAAATTAATAGTAAACTAGATGACCTTTTAACTAGGATTTTGATGTACAAGTGATGGCTCAGGTAGCACAACAATTTTGGAAAATGTCGCATGAGTATCGGCCAAACTTGGAGAATATTAGATGAAATCGATCATTTTCTACCTATTTTAACCAGATTTCCCTGTTCTTTGAGGTTTCATTCCTGAAATTACGAAAAGTGCAATACTTAATTTTACTGCAATCTTATAGTATTTTGCAAGTGTAAAAGACAAATATTATGTTTTGCAATATTTTTCAATCAAGAATTTTGCATTGTAATTTTTTTCAAACTATGTTCAAACCAATATTGCACACCGATATTGCCCAGCATTGGTAAAACATATTCCGTTATGCATTGGGCGATGGGTATGAGCAAAGATTGGCAAATACTGCTGTGCTACTGGGGAGTGTGCTCGTTTATACATTAATTATATTGGCCTTATAAATACACAATTAAAATAATGCACCATTTGTTTATGTATTGAAACATTACAAGTTACATGCCATTAAAAAAATCCACAACTTTTTGTGTTGAAACCTACGAAAAGGGAAATTTGACCCATGGTTTTGCCATTTTTTAAAAATCAGAATCATATTGATTAAAGGTTGATAGCAAAAGCGAACAAAGTGAATTTTGACTAACTTTTATCTATTTAGCTCGTTTTCAGCTAGCTTTTACATTTCATGGATTAAAAAAAGTTGTCCGGTTAAAGCTCCATTAAACCGAGTTGGGTTAATTTACGGGTACCCGATTCATAATATTTATGTTTGCTTTAATGCAGTTGGCCTGTATCTTTATATATATTTTTTGTTATCAGATGGTTTTCCTACCCGAGTGCTTTGATCACATTGCTGAAAGTAAGAACCAGTCAATCGAGCTATCGGAATCTTTAGATGGACCTCTAATGTCAGAATACAAGAAATCGGCTGTCCAACACTCCCTATGGTTATCATTAGGTGGATTTCATGAAAAGGTATATCTGCTCATACCTATAAATGCTACATTGGTTTATAACATGCAGGGTGGTTTCTAGGGGGTTTTAAATAGTGGTTTTAGCTGCCTGGTCTATATCATTTTAATCCCTGAAATTTACAGCAATTTATTTTATACCAATGAAATATGTCATAATTTTCTGACACACAAAAAAAGATTTTGACAAGTTTTGTTAAAACTATTTTAACCCTGCAATACATGAATTTTTTTTCATCCTGAAAAAATATATTTGAATATTTAATAATCAAAAACTTTTGTCAACAATTTGTATCTTTAATAATAAAAAAAAAACTGCGTTAGAATTTAAATAATTTCAATTTTAAAATTTTTGCCATATGGCAAAAACCAACTACAAAATTCCAATTTTAATAAGAATGGCTGGAAAATTACTAAATATATTTAAAAATAACCCTCTTGAACTATAATTATTTTTTTGAAAACAACTAATTTGTATTTAGTAATAATATTATTATGCTTTGAATACTGCCAAAGACGTCATTTCACAACAGTTAATAACTTCACTCTTTAATTTTGAATACACTTTTACTACTGTCATCTATGAGGGTTATTAGTGTAACTAAAAGTTCAAAATGGAATGTAATAGATGAACAGATTTGTTGAGAGGGAGCTCTATACTTTAATAGAATAAAGTGGATTATGTTACTTGTTGCCGTATGGCAACAGTATGCATTAGAGGGTTAAACTAAAAACATAAAACCAGCAGTTTGCTGTTAAAAACACAATTAAGACCAGTTTTGAATGGTTTCAAATGCTTTAACCAGTGACCCCGTCAAAATCGGTAGCAATATTTTAATGTTGTTATATTCTGAACAGAGATTATAATATTCTTAATTTGTCAGGGATTATTTTTTATAGCTGGATTATGGTGTGAATCATGATTAAAAATTTTACATTTAAAGGAGGTTGCTAAACTAACATTTTCCAAAGTATAATGTAAATATATATGGCATATAATATAAATATAGGTAAATATATGGTCTGCCCATTCATTGCCAATTTTTGATGATGGTAAATTTAATTATACCAAATCGCTAATGAATAGACTGGACCATGTATCTCATTATACTTTTAGAGAAAGTGAGTTTTAAAACTACATCCTTCATTTGGTTAAAATGAGTGAAAAGGGATTAATTAATGCAAATATTTAATATTTTAATGTTGCCATTTGACATCAGAATAAATAATACAACACTTCACACAAGTGAAATGGAATAAAAACTATATTATTCTTATGAAAAGTATAATTGAATTGTGCAGTTGCAAAACTCATATTTTTCATAGGAAAACTAAAATATAGGGTGTGACCTATTCATTGATGACTTTGTCCAAGTGCCCTATTAGCACAGCAGTATTGGCCAATGCCTGCTCATACCCATCGCCCAATGCATAATGGACTATGGGAAACCAACTACCAACACTGGGCAATATGGGGGTGCAATATTGGTTTGAATATTAGATGAAAAAATTTACAATCCAAAATTCTTGATTGAAAAGTATTGCGAAAATAATATTTGCCTTTTACACTTTCAAAAGGCTGCTGCTGTTCCGGACTTATCAATCGACTTCGACCTCTTTAAATCTTGTCAAAAGAAGGCACTAAAACAGCAAGTTCTCCAAGGAGTATCTCACCACTGGTACGTGCCCGACAAGCCTGGAACCTACATTGACTCTGGCCTGAGTCGGCATGCTTTTTCCTCCCTGTCACGTCTTCGTACTGGCCATACGAGACAGATTAAATTTATTAATGGAGAAAGGGTTTTCCCGACGTGCACCATCTGCAATGTAAATCAGGCTTCACCCGAACATCTTCTTGATTGCATGGGCGTGTCAAAGAAGGAACTGTTCTCTGCCAACCCGCTACAAGTTCTGGACTTTCTTAATGTTTTCAACTTGTTTGATATTGTTTAATTGTTGTGTTCCTGTTTGTGTGTCCATGGATTTGTGTATATACACTTGGGATAATAATAATAATAAAAAAACTATAAGATTGCAGTAAAATTAAGTATTGCGCTTTTCGTAATTTCTGGTATGAAACCTCAAAGAATGGGGGAAACTGATTAAAATTGGTAGAAAATGATCTATTTCATCCAATATTCTTCAAGTTTGGCTTACTCATGCGACATTGGCCCAAATTGTGTCCTGGGGGAATGTACTCTAATAACAAGTTTCCTATGAAGGCATCAAACACTATATCTACACTCCTTGCCAACCTAAGTTGGGTAAATAGAAATATGCTATGGAGAAGATCCTCCCCCTCATATAAAGAGTTCCATAAATTATTTGTGAATCCATCCAGAAAACATGTTTAAAACATTCATTTCGTTTAAGGTCTAACAGATTTGAATATTATTTGAGAAAATGTGGCAATTTTATTAGAATGAAAAGTGTATTTTGGTAAAATTGTATTCAGATAATTTTATATGTAAATATTACCTTACAAGAGTTTCCAACTGACGGACCAACCCCGCTTTTCCATCTGCCTTTTTACTCTTTGTTTTTACCCAAGTTAGGGTGGCACAGAGTTTAAGTAATACAATGGAGAATGCTAGTATTGAAACTGCATCCTTCTATTTTACCTCATACATTACTTTTCAGAAAAAGTGCAATAATTTAGTTTAAATTTTTTTTAAATAGTAATTAACTAAATATTAAACAAAGCTTTTTTTAAAATTAACGATATTGTTTTACAGGGTCCTCCTGAAAATGAAAACAAAATATACAACTCTCATGTGCTTGTCAATTCAAGCGGTGAGATTGTGTCCGTCTACCGTAAAATCCACTTGTTTGACGTGGATATTCCAGGTAGCGTTCGTCTTAAAGAATCAGACTATGTTATTCCCGGACATGAGATTGTGCCGCCCGTCGACACTCCTGTCGGTAAAGTCGGCCTAGGAATTGTATCCTTCTATGATAATGTTTTAACATAATATTTGGTAGATATATATTCAGGTTTGTGTGCTTGTTCAAAGACCCGCTTATTGACCTTTGTCAAGTAAAGAATTGACACAACATACACGCACATAAGTGACAGATGCTGCCATCTATCCCCACCTCCGCAATTTAGACATGCCCCTGAAGGGGAGGGAAATAGTTTCCAGGGACCTGTACCTGTGGGAAACTGCACCATGACCCCCCACAGTACTTTTGGACCCACAAATTTAACAAGCATGGTGCTTTGCTTATATACTCGGTGGGTCTTCAGTGGTATCGGGTTTCGAGCACTGGACCTTCCGATTCAGAGAATGAGGCCTTAACCACTAGGCTATCCACTGCCCAAAATAATAATAATATTACATGCGTAAAAATAATTCCTATCATATTGAAATGCATAGGGGGCTGGGGTGCCCAGCTGGTAAGGCGCTTGCTTTGCATGCGAAAGGTAACAGGTTTGGGCCCAGGAATTGTAAAAATAAGTGCAGACTTATCAAAAGGTCTGTGCAGCTAAAGAGTCTGCCGTATAAATGTCAGGACTTTGGAGCATCGTTAGCATGTACTGAGTAGAGAATGCACATTAAGTCTGCTCCAACATCCTGAGTCTGTGTACGATATCAGCTTTAAAAGTTGCATTTTTTGCCTATACTGGTGTCGGCTCAGCACTTGATTGTGGTTCTAAATTTCGAGCCCGTCGCCAACGGATTTTTGAATTGTCCCTGTGGACTGTTTACAAATTCACATCCTGCAATGAATGTCAGATTAAAATCATTTAAAAAAAAATATTTGTTATCAAAGTGTGATTCCATTATTGATTTTTCGCATTGTAAAATCATTTTTTTGCTATATTTTGTTTTCAAGTTTTAATGGACAATTGATTTTATAGATTAATTTCAATATCACATCTAGAAATGGGCACTTTTAATGATATTGACCCTTTAATACCTATAAAACATGGTTTATTTCCTTAATTTTGCAAGTGTTACGATATGAGGTTTCCAGAGTTTGCTCTATCGTTGACCAAAGGTGGGGCTGAAATACTCACCTATCCTTCAGCATTCACTCAAACGACTGGAATGGCCCACTGGGAAGTAAGTGGTATTTTTAACATTTAGTTACATTATAATTTTTCTTTCCTTATTTTTTTAAAGCTAATTCTTTTTTAATTAGTAATTAAATCAAGTTGTTAAAAATTTGTTAAAGTGTTTAGAATTATATAATTTACTTGAGTTAGAAATTTGACAATGTGTCACTAAATGAATTGTGAATGTCCAAGGCTTGTTTGAGATTTTTTACAATGATTTTGATTTATTTTTTAAGTCAATATATTTTAGTTAGTGTAAATGTTTTATCGTGACATATTTGTTATTTTCTTTATATCTTAGCCACTTCTGAGGAGCCGTGCTATTGAAACACAATCCTATGTAATTGCAGCAGCTCAAACTGGCCGGCATAATCCTAAAAGAATTTCCTATGGCCATGCACTCGTATGTAAATTTTTAATCTTTTTTTAAAAAAAAGTTCTGAACCCTCTAGTGCAGGAGTTCCTAACCTTTTTGCATTGAGGAAAACCTTCTACAAAAATCAAGTGGTTTTTCTCTTGTACTCTTCCTTTATATAGGGTAGACTGACCAGTGAGTGAACAGGCCCCAGTGAATGAACATTTAGCAAATATAATTAAAAAAATAAGGATTGAAAATCATTCCACTATGTGGATTGGCAACACTGACTTCCTCCCATGTAGTAGGAAGCTATCTGACAAAGGTTGGTTGTCCTGGTCATTATATCCTGGTGTTCATTCACTGGCAAACGTGACGTCTTAAGCGTTCATTCACTGGTTATTCTACCCTAATTTACGTTTCAAAACAAAGATATTTATTTAAACATATTTTTCCTGTAATGTCTGACCATCAATTGATTGATTTCAGGTTATTGATCCTTGGGGCTGCGTGATTGCCAGTTGCAGTGAAGGCGAGGGAGTGACGTTTGCAGACATAAATCCAGACTATGTTCAAAAGATTCGTCGAGAGATGCCTGTGTGGCAACACAGGCGTGGTGAACTGTACAGTGATGTACTGCTACCTAAAATCCAAGAGAGTAAGACTTTCGTGACTTCTTTAACTATTTAGTAGCATCATAATGAAATAAAAGTAGCGTTTTACCTTTGCTGAATTGTTACAAGGGCTGGGTGGACCATTCGGTAAGGTGCTTTCATATGAAAGCGAGGTATACAGCGATGTTTAGGTGGCTGTGCAGTAGGGTGTATCGAAAAAACCAAGTTTTTGATATCAAACTTGTAATAGTGCGGAAAAGTTGCCTTATGTTATTGTTAGTTCATGTGCAAAATTTTATTGATCTGAGTTAATATCTTCAGTTGCCTCTGAGACCATTAATTATGCAAAATTCGCTAATTTCATTTTTTTTCTTAAAAATTATGAAATTGGAATCTTTAATTCTAATAGTGCGGAAAAGTTACCTTATAATATTGTTAGTATGTGTGCAAAATTTTGTTGATCTCAGTTAATATCTTTAGTTGCCTCTTGAGACCATTAATTATGTAAAATTTGCTAATTTTATCGTTTTTTCAATATATTTTTTTAAAAACTTAATAAATTGAATTTTTAAGTCTTACCAGTGCCAAATAATTGCCATATTACTCCTTAGAGCGTGTGCAAATTTTTATTGATATTGGTTAATTTTTTCAGCTGCCTTTAGGGGCGCTTATCTGGCCAAATTCCAGATTAGCAGCCCAATTTTGCATAATTAATGGTCTCAGAGGCAACTGAAGATATTAACTCAGATCAATAAAATTTTGCACATATACTAACAGTAACATAAGGCAACTTTTCCGCACTTTTACGAATTTGATATCAAAAACTTGGTTTTTTCGATACACCCTACTGTGCAGCAATGTACTGCCACCTAAAATCCAAGAGAGTAAGACTCCGATGACTTCTTTGGCTATTTTGTAGCATCATGAACATGATCATGTTTCAGTTAAATTAACAAAAAGTAGCAGTTTACCTTTGCTGAATTGTTACAAGGGCTGTCGGGTAAGGTACTTTCTTGCAAAAGGTCTCAGGTTCGGGCCCGAACATTGGCAAAATAACTGCCGACCTGTAAACAGCCTGCGCAGCAAAAAAGTCTGATGAATAAATACCCTCTGTGGAGGGAGTGCACATTAAATATGCTTCAAAATCCCAGCTCTGGGTATGAAGTCGCCCTTAAAACTTTATTTGGGTGACCACACTCAGATGTTGGCTCGTCACTGGTTTTAAATTCTGACGCCTGTTGGCAATCTCCCTCAGGTAGCTCTAGCGTGCAGATAATTCTAACTTACCTAACAAAACAGTTACAAAGTCTTAGAACTTACCTTTACAAACTTGAAATTATGCTGGTTAATGAAAAACAATTGTTAAAATTGCATGTTAACGACATTATCTACTTCAGAACTAGAATACTAATTTGTTGATTTATTAATACAAATTGCTACATTATAATATGGTGATTATCAAAAATATAAAGCAATTTTAGAGGGTGTGTTACCAAAAAGTAATTTTTTACCATTCATGTCAGAAAATTATGATGGCAATATGAGAACCATATAGATGCAAATATAATTCTAGAACTTTAAATATATATTTGTTTCATTTTTTAGAAATATATTTCTCCAGAAGCTCTGTTTTTAAAAAAAATCATTAAATGTATTTTTTTTTTTGTTTCCAGGAACCTCTGTAACAAAGTACATGTTTGGACCACACGAACTTCACCCTGAGTGCATCTTTTACAAAACAAACCACTCAATGGCATTTGTCAACAAGAAGTGTGTCGTTCCTGGACGTATCCTTTTTACAATTTTATATAAGGGGGTTCAATACCCTCAAATCGGTGAAAATATCAAAACAAAAATTATTGGCTTAAAATACTTTTACAACCGTTATTAATAATGTCACAAAGTATCAAGACGATTTAAAAACTATTTTTGACATTAAAAGCCATTTTAATGTCGTGGCTTCGTAAGGAAATGGGTTAACAATAAAAACTTTAAATGCGTTTTTCTCAGAACTTGATTTTTTTTAACTTTGATGTACCTTTTCTCAAAAACTATACTATGTTTTCTCGTAAACTTTTTTTTATATGATGTAATACATAGTATAGATTAATCTGAGATTATGAATTTTAATAAAACTAAAGTGAAAAAAAATTTTATGGGGCAAAAAAGTGAAAAAATGATTTTTTGGATTCTTTAAAACTTATTTTATTTAAAAAAAAATCTAACAGTTATTTTAAAAAAACCTTTTAACCTCAGATTAATATATAAGGTTTGTATAATACACACATGAATTTTTAAGATGATCTGATCAGTAGTTATTGTGAAAAGGTACATTGAAATTGGCCAATTTAACATTACCGATATACAACATACTGAACCCCCTTAAATTAAGAGTAAAAAAACTTGCAAATTTTAGTTGCCCTGAGGATGGCTTGAGAGACATTATACAAGGTGTGATATTTCGGGTCATATTATGGTCGTTACTTTGGAAAGATGTAGACAACTCAAAATTGGCTTTGGCGGAAGGGTGTCTTTTACATTCTCAAAAAAATCATCACTGCTAGATTAGTGTTTATAATCACTGTAATCAGTAGGGAACGTTTCATTTTTGTGGGAACAATATTTCTCCTTTCGTGAGTTTTTTTCGATTTTTAAAGATTTTTTTTTGTTTCCGACATTTACTCCCCAATATATTGACCATCTTGACCATGTGTCTCATGTTGATTTTTTAAAGAAAGCACCTATGTATTGGAAAAAAACGAGGGAAAATTGGGAGGCATGATACAAGGTGCAATACATCTGATGTAACAAAGCGCGATATAGCAAAGGGTTACTGTAGCGTCATTTATGGGAAAACACAATGCTTATGGGGCCACAATGTTTATGGCATTATAAGTGAGGTTGAAATTTAAGTGTAGTAAATCCTGTAAAATATGTCTTGGGCGCTCATATTATTTATTACAGTTTTAAATTGACATTTATTGGATACATTTTGCCCCTGTGCGCTATTGCTGTTAGTAGTGGTGTAATTTCTCCTCCAGGTAATAGTTTTTTAGGCAGCAAATTTATTTCAAATTTGGCGAATAAAATAAAGTTTTAATAGCAAAAACAAGTTTAACTTGTTTTTTTTAGGAAGGTATTTTGGATATCATATACCAAACAAACTATATATTTTTACTGTTATAACTGAGGGAGTTTATGAAAAAATTTCATTGCAAGTAAGGTATTTTAACATTAAGTAGCATGGGTAATTCAACTGACTGAATATTTATTTTGTCATAAACAGGTTGGTCTTTGTAACAGAGTTTGACTAATATCTATTATTTTTTTTAATTTGTAAATACAGTAAACTCCCGATTATCCGCGGGTGGATTATCCGCTTTGCGGATTATCCGCGGGTCATGATTCTCCTCTCGCTTTTCCCTGCAAAAATAACAATTAAACAAATCGCAGAAAAATTAAATTTAGTTTTTTTAATACGTGTTGAAAAAATGCATTCCAAGAACAGCGAATTAATCTTAAGAATGACGAACACATTCAAGGAACGACGAATAAATTTTTAAAAACGAAGAATGCATTAAGAACAACGAACAGCATTAAAATAAGGATGATATAGGAAACCTGGTGTGTGCCAAAATGTGTTCGGCCAGGTGCACATCACGTGTCGATTTTTGCCGAAAAGCGTCAATTGTAAAATAAACTGTTCGCGATTTCAGTGAACTGCTTTGCGTGATTTTGATTGCAAAATGAGTGAGAAGCGAAAAAAAATTCAAAAAAAAAATCAATTGCAAATAAGAATGAGAGACAATCACGAATAACATAAGAATGAGACAAACTTCAATCACAAATAAGAATGAGAAGTTTCATGGCTAATAAACAGAACAAAAAATTGACCGACTTTTTTGTAAAATTGTATAAATCTTCATATTTCATAACTGTTACATATTTTACCTTATTTTTATGAAAGCAAAAGCAATTTTGTGGATATTTTTTTTACTTTTGCGGATTATCCGCGAATTCGCTTATCCGCGGATGCCGCGCCACCCAATTCCGCGGATAATCGGGAGTTTACTGTAATATATAAAAAATAAATATATTATAAATAAAATATAAAAAAATAAATATAATATAAATAAATTATAAAAAAATAAATATAATATAGATAAAATATAAATAAATAAAATATTGTAAATAAATAGTTGTGTCTAAAAATCATCTATTTTTGTTGAGATTCCTTAATGAGTTAAGATGTTCTTGTAACTCCAATAAGATGTGCAAAACGATTGTCAGATTTGACCGCTTCAGAGATATCCGATTTGTTTTTATGCGTGCAGAAAGTACAAAAGAATATAGAGATCGAGTACAAAGCCGGATCTTCATGTGTATCTATACAAGTAATACAGAAATTGCTTTATTTATATATATTAGTATATATCCTCTAAGTAAATCCTATGCATCTATTATTTATGTAAACATATTTTTTGAAACAATAATATCCTCTTGCCACCTGGTGAGAAAATTTAGCAATTTTATCAGAATGAAAAGTGCATTTGGGTTAAATTGTATTCAGATCATTTTGTATATAAATATAACCTTACAAGAATTTAAACGAACAGACCAATCGTGTTTTCCCTCTGCCTTTTCACTCTTTGTTTTTACCCAAGTTAGGTTGGCACAGACTATAAAGGTTTATCCTTTTTTTTTGTGATTTTTAAGGATGGTCCTGAGGCTGGTCAAACGGTCGCCCATGTTCATGTTCACATATTACCAAGAAAACTAGGGGATTTCAAGAAAAATGACGATGTGTATGTAGAAGTGAGTAATATCTGGTATTTTTTAAAATTTTTTTAGCAAAGTACTAGAAAAATAAAAAGTAAATCACAATTTTGCCTCGTAAATAATTATTTAAATTTTTGAAATATCTTTTGAAAAAGGTTTGTCTACTTTTTTTTAATAACAATTTACCAAACAGAAATATGTTTAAAAAATAAAAAAATAAAGTAAAAAGTGGGGTAATCATATATTTGGCATTTGGCTTTTTTTTTTAAAAATGTATATAAAATATAGATTAAATCAGTGTAAAAAATCTATTGGGAAAAATAAGCTATTTTACTTTGAATTCCTTTAGTATTTTATTTTTTTAGTGTTAATAATTTGATTAAAAAATGTAATTTTTTTAAATATATGATTAAAAATAAATGAAATAATTAATAATGTATATATTTGATACTTGTCATTAACAAATCATATTTTCAGCTTGCAACCCACGATAAAGGCGAAGATGTGAAATGGAGGTCCCAAGAGGAGATGATAGAAGAAGCTAGCCGATTAAAAAAATATTTTTAGATTTATGATTTAATTTAAATAATAAAGTTTAGTTTTGCAGTAATCAAGATTTCTTATTTGTAAATTTAATCTACTAAAATAAAAAGCCAATAACATGCATATTTTACATACTTTAAAAAAGAAAATTAAAACAAAATTATTTTATAACAATTAATAAAATATATTTAAAATCATAACTAATTAAGAAAAAGACCCTATCTCAAATTTTCAGAAATCTGGACATATTGTAGTTTTTAAAACAGAATTTATAACAAGTATATACAAAGAATTCCAAACAATTAGAAAAATTACATATTTAATATAAAATTAAATTATACATATATCATAAGATGAGCCTTTGCACATAACAAAATTTTAAACGAATATACATAATTTGTGAAATAACTTATTTGACTGTAAACGGCATCTTTAAAAGTATTTTGTTTATAGATGCAAATTACACACATCCATAGTAACTACTTGGGTATTGTAGCAATATTTGGTGCATCATGTGGTATAATTAAAATATAAGGCTGCGCCGTCTGTCCATTTTGTGGAACCGCACCAGACTGGTTTGGCAAATAAAATATTGGAGGAGGATTGGAATTTAAAGGTTGTTGCTGCATAACAAAAGGCAGAGACGTTTTATTTGGATTGGATCCAAGATCATTTTGGGATAGGCTTGGTTCATTAGAGTTTGAATTGAATTCCTGTTTCACTTTCGCTTGGAGTCGCTCGATTGTCGGGGGACCCCTGTTCTCTGCGCAAGTCTCGATGCAATGTTCCAGGTCTTCTAATTTCCCCAATATGACGTTCAGCGAGTCATTATTCAAGTCCCACTTGTGGTTCCTGATCTTCTTGTATACGTCGTGTGTCTTCCTCAATACGCAGTCCAGCATCTCCAGACCTTCCTCTAGAGCAGGGCATGAATCGGTGTCTTCGTCGTCGCTCCCAACGACTTCTAAGTGGGCTGGGGAGAAATGGGGGGTCAGAAACTTCCAGACAACAGCGTGGATGTGCTGGCACAAGTTCGCATTTATCATGCTCGGAATGCAACTGCACGAGTACATGTGAATGCAGATATCGCATTCGGAGCATCTCAGCTTGCATCGGTCGGGGCATGAATCGTAGTCTCGGGTGACATAAACGTTCTCGTACTCATCGACGGATTTTATCAGCCAGATTTTGTCCGAGAGCGACGAGATGGCCTCTGAAGGGAGGTCCAGTCCTTCCCTGTGACACTCATTTATGGTCTCGATGACCATTTGGATTTTCTCCTCGTCCAGAATGGTCGTCAGGCGATCCAGCATCTTCATCTTCAGGAACTTCATCAGGACGAAAATGAACTTGTCCAGACGCTTTTTCCTCCCCTCCCGACAGCAGTATCTAAGTATAAATCATCAAAAAAGGAATTTAAGTGAAATTAAAAACATAAAACCATAAAGACAATAGCGCTAAAAGCAGCTTGATCGTACAATTTAATTTTAATGTACAGTGGTGGCCAAAAGTGTGGACACATTTTGAAATTTTCATGTGCTTCAACTGTTACCTGTGTTTTTGCATCTATTAAATTTCGCTTAAATACAAACATTTAAATATTAAATTGAAGATAATTTAATGTAGAATGTCATTTAAAAAACAGAATTAAAGTATCTGTATTACAAATAAAGTTATGCTAATTTTAATTGAACAAACAATCACAATCAATGGATTCTCTTGTGCTGAAATTGCAATACAAGTTGGTGGTTGAATGACTTGCAAAACTAAGACAGATCATACTATTAGTTGCATAACTTATTCGTAATACAGATATTGTAATACTGTATTTATTTTTAATTCTGCATGAAATTATTTTTATGATGATGATTTTGTGTCCATGGATGTAGATTATATGGGACCAAAGGTCTCACAGACGGCTTCAACAATCTTAACACAGTGGTCCTCTTAAAGATTAAATTACTTTTAACTTGAAAAACAATAGTTCAATTTGATATACAATTTATATATTCTGTAATCACACAAAGTTGAAAAATATGAAACTTTCAAAAAGTGTCCACACTTTTGGCCACCACTGTAATTATAATAGAAATACAAAAATGAACGGCGATCTCGACTGACCTTCTCGTCAGGGTCTGGCCAGCCAAGACCTCCGAAGACATTTCTGAAATGGACTGCCCGCTTTAAGCAGAAACAACAGTTCCAACGACCCTGAACCTCCGAAACCAAATAGAGAGGAACAAAAAATTACTTACCAAGCCGGATCATCCAACATTAAAAATGAGGATGACCGTACTCGGCAGACATATCGAACAAAAACATCGCCGCAGAAATTGCAGCTCCGCATAAAATGAGTAAAAAATAATATTTAGAATTTGAAATTGCAATAATAATCTGGAAAATTATTAAGTGATAAATTGTGTTTAAGAATTTAAAAAAAAATTGTATAAAATGAGGCATAAAAATGAGCATAAAATGAATAATAACTAATATTTAGAATTTGAAAATTGCAATAATAATCTGGAAAATCATTCAGTGGTCAATTGTGTTTAAGAATTTTAAAAATGTGTATAAAATGAGGCAGAAAAATGAGCATAAAATGAGTAATAACTAATATTTAGAATTTGAAATTGCAATAATAACCTGGAAAAATATTAAGTGATAAATTGTGTTTAAGAATTTCAAAAGCAGTACCTGAGTGTCCGATGCATGACGTCCAATTGGAAATTCGTGGTGGGCTTGAGGTCCGTCCTGTAGCAGTAGGCCCAATGTTTCGTAGTCGTGCCATACCTCTTCAGCAGGTAATCCCCGAGCTTCCTCGAATCAGGGTCTGCCATCAGCAAGTTCACAAACTTCTTGAACATCGTCTCGAAGATGCCCTGGTCCCGGCACTCGGTGAGAGTCTTCAGCGTCCTGTAGGCCTCTGCCTTCTTCAGGACGTCGTTCCTGAAGAACCTCAGCTGGATGTGGATGTTGTAGTCAAAGTACCTGTTAGGAAAATACACTTATAAAAATAAATTAAATGCTTAACCCTTTCAGTCCCAAAAATTTACTACACTACAGAAGCATCTGATATTCACAAAATAAGCTTATTTTAGGTCAAATACAAGAATTCTATAAGAAAAAAAATCCATTTAAATTTTTTATATGGTTTTTGAAACAATGTCAAAATTCGTTAACTTTGGAAAACAACAAAATAAAAAAATATATATTACCTAAAAACACTTCGAATTATATATTTTTAAGGTATCTGACCATATTATTAAAAAAAATTTAGTAATTATTTTAACCGAAATAGTTTAAATTGTGTTTTAAATATGTGGAACTGAAGTGAACTTATAAAAAATCAGGAGAAACGCTTGTTGACTATTTTCTAAATAAAAAAATAGTAGTTCTGACTTCCATTGAGATTAAAGTAAAATTTTGTCTGATAGAACAAAGTGTGAAGAATCGAATGATGTGTGTTTGGATGTCATAACGGGACATAAACATTCGGAAAAAAATATTAAAAGTGATGATTCCAAATGGCATCATTGGGACTGAAAGGGTTAACTTACTGCATTTATTTGTTTTGGGTCTTTTAAATATTTCACCTAAGCAATTTTGATGTTTTCATGTAGTGCATGCATGGATTTAAAATTCCGCCTCCATAAACAATGCGTGTGTTCACTTCATTCTATAAGCATTCAGTGAACATCACTATTAAGTTGCATTTGTTTTGGTTGGCTTGAAAAACGTACATCTCTAGTAGCTCTTGTATAACGTTTTTATCATGGAAGTTAAATCCCGACGCAATCGTATTGTAGGTTATTTTTCTGACTGATTGGTTTAGTAAACGTGACTTTTATGCTAATTTATTGTTTTTGCTCTGTATTCATGCATACCGGGCACTGTGGCCGCGCCCGTAGATTGATGTATAAATAACGTGTGATTCTGTTACTTTTGGCTCTGCTTCTGACTTGCTTGCTACTCAGATGAGTTAGGCTGAGTTTGTTTGCCGTAGTGTGTGGCGTTTATTATGTTTTAATTTTAATTTAACTATGAATAAATTTTAGATTGGTTTTAAGAAGTCTCCATGATTATTTAGGATTTATTAGCTGACATTTTTCCAACTGCGTTTTTCTAAGTTGATATAAAGAATCTCTAAAGTTAAGGTTAACGTAGGACTTTTTTTTTGCAATGCCCTTTGTTAACCTATAACAGTACCACATGCTCCAGAGCCATTTTGAATCATCCTCCATGACCTCTTTCCACGCCTCGAAGTAATATGGTTCATTGTCGGACATGAAGTAGGTGCAGGAGAGCGGTCCCGTTGAATCTCTGATGGACCCGAGGAAAGACCGCACGACGGTCGCGTCTATCTTGTCGCTGATGCAAAACCCGACTGGAAATGCAACATCGCATTCATCCATTATTGAGATGCAAGTCAGATAAAACCGCCCGCCCTTTTTACGGTGGACACAGTCAACGCAGACAACTTTCTTGTCGGAGGACGCCAGCAACTGTTTCTGGAACTCTGTCATGATCACCAGGAGGAATTCTCCTTCTCCACTCTCTAGTTCTTCTTGCTTGTAATAGAGAATGGGCGAATCGTCCAACTGTAGACAGTGGTTCACCCACCGATCCACGCTCTCGGAGTCGGTCAGACCTGGGTTGTATTCTTCGGACTCAAAAGCAGCCTTCAGCAATTGGATGTTCCTCCTCTTGAGTGCCATGTGAACGATTTTCGTACTGATCGCGTTTTCGCGACAGTTTCTAAGTATGTCGCTGAATGTTCCTCCACCAGAAATACTTTCTGAAATATGAAAAAAAAGTTTTAGTGTTCTACAAAAGAAATTTTTTACATATACATTTTTTTCTCTAATGGGGCTGCAACATTGGCGGTCAAGCCTTTGCAGACTGGACACATTCCCCAGAAATGAGGGCCATTTTTTTTGTGGCACCATATAGGCGACTCTCGCTACTAATTTGGACGCACAGATTCCAATGAATCTGTGCTCTCTGTGGATGTTAAAGTATGCAGATATTTAATTTTGCCGAGAGAACTCAGGCCAAATAGGCCTCCAGGGATGTTTTACATGCCACATAATCATATTACATGCGTGCCAAGAATTTTCCCATCCAAAAAAACTAGATGACTCAGTCAGGGCTCGAACCCGCAATCTTGGGCTTACGAGGCTCACACGTTTAACCTCTCAGCCACCACAAAAGAAATATGATGCCCTACATTTTTGAGTTGAGATTAAAGTGACAGAAATCTAATCTTGTCATTTATGTGATGCAATGTATTAAGATTGTTAGTGGGTCATTCCATGTCAAAACACCCAGGCCATGTAACCCACCGACTCAGATTTTTTTGAAACTTTGTGCAATTATTCTTTTATATGATTTAAGAATATATGCCAAATTTTTTTGGTTTCTTATTGTAACTTTTTTTTATTTTAAATTTTAAAAACTGGGTTTTTTCATAATTCGTTCTTGCCCCGATCACTGGTCTGAATTGCATCAATTTACAGAAATGCTTATAACTTCAGTATTTATGGAGCAATTGGCTTCAAATTTTTTTTAAACATTAATGGAAACTTGTAGTTAATTTACCTATAGAAAGTTAAGGCGTAAATTAATATAAAAAATTACAAAAATGTTGAAAATGCAACTTTTTTCAATTTTTTGAAAAATACGTGACTATAGAAATATTCTAATAACTTTTTTCTCATTCCTCTCAGGAAATCGATTTTGGTGTCTAAATATTCCTTAGGTTTTGAGCTTTAAAATAATAAAAAATTAGAATGGTGTTTTGGCTTAATGGAGAGATAATCAAGTTTAAAAACAGAAAATCTATTTTTTGTACATCGACATTCAATCATGTTTCTAAACCAATTTCTTGATATATTTGTAAAACTTCCTTTCATTTTTTTTAGTTTTAATGGATGAATGTACTATAAACCTCTTAGATTATATGTATTTTACAATTTTGAAAAAATATATAACCAACTAGGAAACTTACAAACGTTCCATGTACCTGTACAAGCTTGCAGAAAAAATAAATTTTTACCATTTCTAATTTAATATCATATAATTTATATCTTCATATAACTGGAATATTTTGTAGATGTTCGCATTAGTCATTTATAGTCCATAAGTTCTAATTATAGATTTTTGAAGAAAATTTTCTTTGAACATACTTAAGAATAATTTATATTTTTGACATATTTTGTCAATCTAATTTATGATTTAAATTGTTTTAATTAAGGCATTATAAGCTTTGAATAAGCTAGCATTGTGTACTAAAAGTGTGGATGTAATAAAACTTACTAAAACTGTTCACACAATTTAACATGTAGGATTTTTGGAATTCTACAAATAGTTAAAATGTAAAAGTTTCAAAAACTTATCTGGCCTAACATGTTTACTTGGACTAGGTACTGAATAAGTAGGTTGGTAGCACAAGCAGGAACATTAAAGATGTAACTAAAGGAGCTCATATGTTTATTTCAAATCAGCACTTCAGAGAGGCCCTTAAAGGGGACACCTCTTTGAAGTGGCAAGATGCTAAGAATGTGGCACAGGGCCGGATTTCTAAATAGGCTAAGTAGGCTGTAGCCTAGAGCGGCGAATTTTTGGGGGCGGCAAATTTTACGATCAATTAAAGCGTCATTCGCCATAAAAAATTATTATAAAGATACCAAAATTTTTAAGAGAAGAAAACTATACTTTACGTGTAGTCGTATGCTAATATTTTGTAGAAATGGTCGCTGCGAGGGCAATTGCACCCTCGTCCTCCTGGATTTTGAAGTAGAAAGAAAAATAGTAGAACTTTATAAAAATTCGCCTATTTCGATTTAGTGTTTAAAGGTGCATAGATAATTCTAATATATGTGTATATATTTTAAACAGCACATACCATCCTATTTTGCAGCTAATCAGCTGCCTTTCCCCGATGGGGAGAATATTGTGACAGGGGCGGCAAATCAATCGTAGCCTACAGGCGGCAAATCTTTAAATCCGGCCCTGATGTGGCATACCATCTGCAACCACTAATTTCCTTTTTGCTCATCTGCACTCACTTGATCATTCGTAACTGAATGGGAAAGTCAGCTCTTCTCTAGTTATTTAAGATTTTTAAAGCATCTATACAATTTGTAATTTTCTTCATGAAATTTACTTGAAAAACATGGATTTGTTCAGCATTGGAAAATTGGATGAGGCACAATGTCATTTGAAAACATACACCTTAGTAAAAACTCTTAAGAGTTTATCAACATTAAGTGAAGAACAGCAAGAAATAATATCACTAAGGTCTGGTACAAATTGTTCAGAAAGCAAAAACATTTTGACTATATGTGAACATCATAAGAACTACTATTTAAAAGCATATGAAACTCATCAAAAAGTGCGTTGTGATCCTACAAACATATTTAAGCAGCTAGTAAAGAAATCTTTGTGGTCAATATACTTGGCTTCATCTAAATTGTAAAGAGATAAGAAAATCCAGAACAAGAGTTATGCATAACCCCTTCGCAAAATTGTTGAAATTGGCACTGAAGCTTACAATGAATGTGATAAAAAGGACAAGTATAGAGGATGCAAATAAAAGTTTAGATTCCATAGGATGCTCTTAATTAAACAACATGCTATTCAAAAAGGCCTGCAGTGGTGAAAATTGAAAATAGTGATGAAATTGTTAAAAAAACAAGAGATTTTGATGAGATAATGCTATCGTTATAAGAAAAAGTTGCCAAGGTAGGGACATATTTTGTGAAATATTTTGTGTGACCAGAATTAACTACTTTAGGACGAAGATTTTACTTTAAGGAAGAGGATATTAAATCAACAGTCCTCTCACTTAAAATAGAATGAAAACCAAAGTACTATTTAGAAATTTATCTAAAAACATCATCACTTTTTATAAAGTTAAATTCTCAGGGAGCCAATGTGTACCTTATTTAAAATAATGAAGTGTTTACATAACTACTATAAATCTCACATTGTTTGAAAAATAAGTTCAAATTTAGTTACAAAAAAGGTGAGTGATTTTGTTACACAAATATTGGCAGAAAGTTTTTAAAAAATTAATCTTTTTTATACTGTGTCGGTTAACATTTTCCATAATTATTTACCTGTATACAGAATGCTTATTTTTTTTGGATTACAGTCAGAAGCCTGGAATACTTAATTTTAAATGTAGTTCTATATTAGTTATTTATAGTCTCAATGATTTCACTAATAGTTGTATTATTTTTTTTTATCTTCTATGTAGTAAATTAATGCATACCAAAATAATATAATATTTCGTCCAAAAAAATTAAATGGAACCTTTCAGCAACCTTGTATCGGTATATAGAAGTTTTAAAAGTTTCCTTAAAATGGCAATGTTTTTTCCTTAAAATAATTGTAAAAAATAATATAATATATAATCCAAGAACTTTAGTACAATTAGTATATTAAAAGTAATGAAAACTTTTTTATTCCCAAAAATATCAAGAAATTGATTTAGGAACATTGATTGAATGTCGATGTGCAAAAAATAGGTTTTCTGTTTTTAAACTTGATTATCTCTCCATTAAGCCAAAACACCATTCTGATTTTTTATTATTTTAAAGCTCAAAACCTAAGGAATATTTAGACACCAAAATCGATTTCCTGAGAGGAATGAGAAAAAAGTTATTAGAATATTTCTATAGTCACGTATTTTTCAAAAAATTGAAAAAAGTTGCATTTTCAACATTTTTGTAATTTTTTTATATTAATTTACAGCTTAACTTTCTATAGGTAAATTAACTACAAGTTTCCATTAATGTTTAAAAAAAATTTGAAGCCAATTGCTCCATAAATACTGAAGTTATAAGCATTTCTGTAAATTGATGCAATTCAGACTAGCGATCGGGGCAAAAGCAAATTCTGAAAAATCTCAATTTTTAAAATTTAATATAAAAAAAAGTAACAATAAGAAACCAAAAAAATTTGGCATATGTTCTTAAATCATATGGGAGAACAAATGTACAAAGTTTCAAGGAAATCCGAGTAGGTGGGTGACAAAACACCATATTTTCGGGTGTTTTGACGCGGAATGACCCTAGTACAAGTTGTATCACATTTGTGGATAAGCATATAATGAATTCTTATCAACAGAAATAATTCATATTAAATAATAAGTTATTTCAATTGCTAAAATGAACAGTTTAAGCCGACTAGAATAAGTTTTTGTATATCTTGATGCCTCATTGCCCATAAGTTCAGCTTCTGGGCATTAGCCTGGTCCACATCACTGATACAGAGTAATAAAATAACAACTAAATATATATGAAAAAGAATAACATCTACTTCATAGGAGAGAATTTAGTCAACTTCAGAAATGAAGGTAAAGTGGACGTCCAGCAATGATTTTATTATTTCATATTGAATATTCAAAGCCTTAAAACGTAGCCTTTACGGCATTTAAGAGAGGGTTGGGAAAGGCCACCAAAGCACACAGAACCTCACATGTAGAGGTCTTATTAGCAAGTGACTATTTTTAATGGTTATGAAAAGAGTGGATCAGAAATCCAAACAAATTCTGCTGCGTCTGCAATTTCTCCGGGAAAGAATGTATCAACGGCAATTAAAACGTGGGAACTGTTCTATGGATCGGAAAGACATTAACTGAGATTTATTACGAAAGAATTGTTATTTGTGTGGTTAATATTATAATTTATAGAGATTTTTGCGATATATCACATACAGTGGTGGCCAAAAGTGTGGACACTTTTTGAAAGTTTCATATTTTTCAACTTTGTGTGCGATTACAGAATATATTAATTGTATATCAAATTAAACAATTATGCATCAAATTAATAGTAATTTAATCTTTATGAGGACCACTGTGTGCTGATAGCTGAAGCAGTCAGTGAGACCTTTGATCCCATATAATCTATATCCATAGACACAACATCATCATCATCAAAGTAATTTAATGTAAAATTAAAAATAACTACAGTATTACAATATCTCTATTACGAATAAGTTATGCAACTAGTAGTATAATATGTTTTAGTTTTGCAAGTCATTGAACCACTAACTTGTATTGCAATTTCAGTAAAAGGGAATCCATTGATTGTGCTTGTTTGTTCAACTTAAATGAGCATGACTTAATTTGTAATACAGATACTTTAATTCTGCTTTTTAATGAAATTCTACATTAAATTACCTTCAACTTAATATTTATATGTTTGTATTTAAGCGAAATGTAATAGATGCAAGAACACGGTTAACAGTTGAAACACATGAAACTTTCAAAAAGTGTCCACACTTTTGGCCACCACTGTATATACCTTCCAAAGTACTCTGCTCCTGATTTGAAAGATGTTTCGTCGACATCTCCTTTGCGTGCCCGTAATGCTGTGGCCAGTACACCACGACAACTTCGTTCGATCGCTCTTGGATACTGATGGCAGAGGTGCAGTACATTCCCATTTTGAAGGACCCTTGGTTCCGGCACATTCTCTTTCGATAGGGTTGAGGGGGCACGTACTTTCCCGACCGGTGGCACAAGTAGCCCCACTTTATGCCCAGCTTGTTCTTCTTGGGTCCGTACTGCTGTATGAAGAATTCGTTCTCGTTTCTCTCGAGGTTGCGTTTCCATAACTTGAAAGCTGCGGAATGCAAAAAAAAAAAATTAATACAAATACAAAAAATTGTCGACCAACAACAGTCCAGAGGCAAAGCAAGGTTGGTCCAAAATTTATCTAATTCCTTACCAGTTTTCAATAGCTATCGAGATTCATCTTAAAATATTCCACTCACTTCGAATACAGAACGTATTCTGGTAAAGAATTCCACTCATTGGTGACTTTATTACAAAAGTAATGTTTTCCTACATCCCTTCTAAAGCATGATTTCATTTGTTAGAGAAATGCAGCTTAATTTTTTTTTCTCCATTGGATTAACACTGAGGCACTTTGTTCTGGAGACCCGAGGTCCAGCGTGCTCATTCCCCTTTAAGGGTGAACTTAGGCCCAAGCTTTGTACAGTAAGAATTCAGATTTTTATGCACTTATTGTATTTGTAATGGTTTTTCCAAAAGAAGGACAAGACTGCATTGATTCTTAATAAAAAAAATTAGTCCAAATAAAAGGATTTTTATGTTTGAGCCAAAGTTGACCCAAATTAAATGTAGAAGAAAGTTTGAATTTTGAACTAGGCATTTTTCATAAAAACATTGTTTGCACAATTATTTTTTGCATAGAAAGTTATTGAAATATTGAAAGAAAGAAATATCAAATATTGCACGATAAATAAGGTCATATTTTGAATTAAATATTCCAAAAAAGTACAATATTTACACAATGCTGGGATTTTCATTAGTGATAAGAACTCAGCATAATATTTACTAATTTATAAAAAATTAAGTACCTTTTATTAGCTGGTCAGAGTTTGGTTTCAATTTAATGATGTGAAATCAAGATTAATTAGTTTTAATAACTTTTTATTTAACTTTTAATGACGTCAAATATTTCTTGTTAAAACTTTTTCCGGATTGTCACTGTTTCTTTAATTTTGGTTCTCTTTGAAAAACAATAAGAGATGATCAAAATTAAAAATTTTCTTTTAACTTGAAATTCCGAAAAGTAACTGTAATTAGTTACTATCCATATTAAGCTACTGTAAGCATTCAGCTAGAAGAAAAGTGGAGTGAGGTGTGTGATTCACTGAACAGGGCAGCAAACGAGTCGATTCTACAACGAAACGTGGAGGAATACACGGCACTGCAGCAGAAACGAACGGGGCAGAAAACCTAGAAACTTGCCTATTTTGCTATTGGGTTTGTTTATGCGGGTTCTTAGTGAGTGATCCACATGGTTATTTCTTTAAAAAGTTGAAATAAGTTAAAGAAAGTAAATTTTGTTCGAACAAAAATTTTAAACTACATTTAGGAGCCAAAGTCAATATGATAGAGGGGTCTCATACAAGCATTGCCATTCAAGTGTAGGGAAAATAGTCCTTTTCTGCCCTGTTCGCTCAAAAGGGCGAGTTTTCGGCTCGCTGACACTTCACTCTAGTTTCCCATCCAGCTCAATGACTGTAACAATATTTTTTTTTAATCACTGTCATTTACCGATATTTCAACAGAACACTTACACTCCATATTGGGGAACCTGTGAATCTCCTGACCCATGGCCATGCCGTGAACCTCCCTCAAGTGCTGCCTCAGCTTGTTCACGAGCAGAAACTCAATATCGCACTCGTTGCACTTGATGAACCCCTTGGATCTTCCCTTGGACCTGAACGAAACATTGTGAACCAGTCTCATGTGGTTCTTCTTATTCGAGACCTTGCGGAACGCTTTCAAGCAGTAAGGACACGTGAATTCATCCACTTCAACACCGTTTGGAATTTCGGGCTCCGCGGGCTGGTACTGGTGCCCAGAGGTACCTAAATAATAATAATAATTTAGATGATAGATTTAGAACAGTGGTTCCCAACCTGGGAACGAATGCCCCCAAGTGGGCGATTTCTGTTATCAAGGGGGCAATAAGTAAAATATAAGTAGTTTGGGGGCAATAAAGGGGGTGATGAGTATTCAAAGGGGGAAAATTTAATTAATATACTGTACTGTAGAAAAATAAAAACCATTCTAATTTTTATTGATCACCTTGACAAGTTAAAATGACATGCTTACAGGATTTGAAGATTTGACCAAGTTAGAAATTCCTGATTCTATTGCAGATCAATTCTCGTTTGAAGCTGTTGGTTGTTGTGATTAACCTTGATAACTCTTTGCAGACGGAGTTAGTATATCTGAAGTAAAATGCTTTGCAAAAGATATCTTTATGGAAATTTGGGATTTGGAAAACATGATTTGATTTTTAAAACTGCTAAGAGATATATTGTGATAAATGTAATGCGAAAGAAGGCGTTGTATCCAATCGCTTATATCTTAAGAATGCTAAAATTAATGGGATAATGTTCTCTATTTATGGGTTTTAAACATTTGTTTTGTATAGAAATTAATGGTTACAAATTTGATTTATATCCACACCTTCGGATACCCTTTTTCTCTTGTTGGTATCTAAAAAGATACTTTCATCTTCCAAAGCTTCGTTTTTATCCAGCTCATCGTTCGTATTATCCTCATCGGCGATCATGTCAAACGCTTCCATATCTTGATCCTGTTGAAGATCTGACTCCACAATTTGTGTGTACTCTTTGTCCACAGTTTGTGTGTATTCTTGGTCCACAATTTGCTTGAATTCTTTGTCCACAACTTGTTTGTATTCTTTGTCCACAACTTGTTTGTATTCTTTGTCCACAACTTGTGTGTACTCCTTGTCCACAATTTGTGTGTAATCTTTGTCAGTTACGTCACACACGTTTTGGACGAGGATTTTCCCTTCATCTGTCATAATACAGGAGTTTTCATTTGTTTCTGTTTCTACGCTTTCCATTAGAAAAGTAGCCGCGATTTCTTCTTCGTTGCCAGTGAACGGAGTGTTGACGATGTATACTGGCTCAAAGTCTTCCTTTTCGTCCTCCATCTTATAAAATTAAATTGCACTCAAAAAGTAAGTTATTGATGGCAAAAGAACGATGACAGAAAAGTCAGTGAAAAGTGATATTTTATAGTCTTTTGTAGAGTTCTAATTCTTCCGTAGACTCTTAGAAATATTTTGATTTCACTTTTGGATTATTACATTTTTCAATTTTTAAAAAAAAAGAAGTTTGTAATATTTGCTCAGCTTTGTTTACTGTCTTGGTTGGTTTGGTAGACATATATTTTCAGGCTTGTGTGCTTGGTCGCAAGGACCCGCTTATAAACCATCGTCAAGTAGGACGACACAAGACACACAAATACATATGACAGATGTTGCCATCTGTCGCCACCTCCGCAATTTAGACATCATGAAGGGGAGGGAAATTTCCTCCAGGGACCTGTAACCATGGGAAACTGCGCAATGACCGCCCACAGGACTTTCGGACCCAACAGATTTTACGAGAACGTACTCCGCATATACTCGACAAACACAAACATCCATGCCTGAACGGGATTCAAGCCCGGACCCGGCAGCTCCAGAGGCCAATGCCTTAACCACTACGCCGCTGGATCGGCTGTTTACTGTCTTCTTTTTTATTTATTTTGGAAGATTACTTTCTGGTGTGTAAAGAAAATTATGTACTCCTTCAAAATTACGTCAAAGCTAGTTTTGGTTTGGTTTATATCGCTATCGAGCAACAAGGAGCTATCAGTCAACAAAGATTCGTAATTTCTCCAGAGATATTATTAGAGGACTAAATATTGGTTAGGTTATGTTTGAATTATCGTCGCACTAGAACTGCTATTGGATACGAGAGAGGACAAAATAATTTTGGATTTATATTTTTCTGTTTTTATTCCAATTATCATTTAAAGTGCAAAGCTAAGCTATTGTTTTCTGGCTTGCACCTTGTAAGACAGCTTCTAAGAAGCAGGAATCTAGCAAATGCAATAATTATCAAACAATAATTATGGAATCGTTTCCTTAAAAAATATTTGTTTTCTTTCAATTCTAAATATAAAAACCATATTTACAAGGTATAAATATTTTGTATCAAATAAGCTAATATTGAACTAAAAAATAAGTTAATATTGAATTAATTGAATACCATGGGTAGGGAGTCCTTCATTACTAAATAAACGTGAAAGTACCACAAGGCATTTATGTGTTCCAGTCCCAAAAACCAGGGTTGGAAAAAAACATGTTTTTTTTAAATAAAACAAAAAAACATGTTTTTTTTGTTTTAAACGTGTTTTTTTTGTTTAAAACATGTTTTTTTAAACAATTAAAATTTGGTTATTGAACGAGTTGTTTTGGTTTAAGAGAAACATGTTTTTTTTTTGCATTTTGGTTTCCTATATTTACTTCCATCCCCAATAATTTTAGGCATATGCCTTACATCTTTATTTGTCGAAGAATCATAGAATACAAGAAATCCTTCGATTATCTGGCGATTCGGTGTCTTCCTTTGATTAAATCGGATGGGCTAATAGAAGAATTTATAAACTAATAATGAAGTACTAGTTTATGTTTGGTATTATTTTAATGAACTAAAATTATGTACCACATTGATGATTAGCATAAATTTCACAAATTAGGGGCTATAATAAATATTAACAAATGTCAGTAGTGTCCCATTCGGGACCTAAAGTATCGCATACAAGGTTTACCATTCCATCAGGGTCTACTATTTATCGCAATCTTAATCTTTAAGGTAATACAGCATGGTCGTATATCCTAAAATACAACATATTTCCTTAAATGAACTGTATTTGGCCAATAAATTATAAAACATATAATAATTAATAAAATTGTTTTAAACATGTTTTTTATTACCATGTTTTAAACATGTTTAAAACATTTGTTTTAAACAAAATGTTTTAAACATAACAACCCTGCCAAAAACACAAAGTGTTCAACTATCTGGCACGTCACGTTTTCTTAATATTGAGTAGCCTGTCCAGTATATATTATAAATCATTGAGATATTTTGTAATTTGGAGAGCAATAACCATGAATGAACAACATCTACGAATCCTGCATTGTGCAAGTCAAATTGATGTTTAAGTCGAACTAAAATTTAACTAGTGTGAAGTCCAATGGAGGACCAGATGGTGTTTGAATGTACTACGTTTAAAAATACAGAGTATTCATCAAAATACTAAACAAGGCTTCTATGTGTTACCATGTTAATGCCAAGGAATGTACTTCAAAGAAAAAATAGACTTTATTTTTCAAATAATTCCATTTACATAGTTTCCGAAATCAAAATAACATCACAATATATAAGGCACATTTATTTTCTTTAAAAAAAATAATAATCTAAAACAGACTTTAGTTAAACTCTTAGTTTCCTCGCACAGTAGCTATGACCATGAGCTATACAAAAAGGTGCGTAGCAATCAGATGAAGAGAAAAATTCAGCTGTTTATCTTGTCTTCATCTGATTGCTAAGCGCGTTTTATAGATCCGCCTTTGGTCATGGCTTCTGTTTAAGGAAATATGAGTTTAACAATACCAAAAATCTAGAAAGATACAACTCTTAGTATGTGATATTAATGACTTTTATTACTGATTAATGTGCCATCATAAACCTGCAATAACAATAGAACTGCCATCACTGTACTTTTTTTTCTAACAAATCTTTAGATACTCGTTTGAAATCTGTTTAAAAAACAATTATTTTTCTGACCATAAATGTACCACTCCAAAGTTATAAGAAAAGAAAAATGTAGTCAGCACATTTTTATATGATTACCAGGAAACTCATTACAAAATTAAAATAAAGTGTCATTTTTCTTTTCTGGAATAACATTTTTTTCAAAGAACAATTAACAGGAATACCTAATAAAATTAATATTCATCAAATACAATAAGTTTTACACATTTAATTATCTGTATCTTAGAATGAAAAGGGCCAATTTCAAAATAAGTGGATTTGATAATTTGTCCTGTCAACTTCAAACAAGATTTGATACAAAAAGATTATGACGGCTAAATGTATGTTACTAAAATACAAATAGAAGTAGGTAAATGGTCCATTAGGCATACATTATAACCGTCTAAAAGTTTAGGAACTATTTCAATTTTTGAAAACTTTTACAAAAACAACTTTACATAAAAAACACTAATAGTGCATCACAATTTTAAATTTAGACTTGACAACACTTTATATAAATATCTTGTTATGCGAGGAATAAACTGCAACAATGAAGGATAGCAAATTTGTGCTCTAGAAGGTTAAGAATACAGAACTTTATACACCTAGAAATTGGAATATTTTTTAACGATTTTTGGCAAACTTTCTTTAATGTCTATATAAGCTCTTCTACTCACTCTATTTAGACATTACAAAGAAAAAGTATTCATCAACCCTCAGAGGGATAACCCAATTGGCTGAAGAGCAATTTTGTTTTCATTGTATGAGAATAAATTTTACTTTTTAACTGAAAAGTTAATTATATTTCTGTAGCAGCTGATCATAAATGACTTCTCCATACTTTAAACTTAAGTAAAATTTATAAATTTTATGTGTAATGCTGGAAAACATGAACGTCATTTGGCAGGTTTAAATGTCTGTATCCCTTAGAGGGTTGAAAGGAACGTATATGAATAGTCCTGGAGAAAACCTCATGATCGGCTGGGTATCGCATTCAGGAATGCTTGGCAGCCAGTGGTGATGAGAAACCGGTTTCTCCCTTGATTCTTCTCTCGCGTTAACAGCGTTAGATTCGTGTCTTGCAGGAATCTTGGTAGGTAGAAAAATTTGAGCTGAGGACATCTTAATTTTTATATGAATCTTAAAATTTTATATGTTTTATAAATATGCATGGACCTTCAATTACTTACACTTTATTATTAAAGTTTTACATATTTGCTATTCACAGTATTAAAGCATTAAATAGTTCCATTTCGTTATGCGTAAAACTCAAAATTTCAAGGATTCAGTGAGAGAAGAATCAAGTTAGAAACCAGACTCCGTTATCGTAACCAAAGAGGCTTGATTCACAGATATCCATTTAATGAAGGGGGTTTATCCCATTGGATCTTTCATATATTTAAACTCCAGAGCCGATCATTAGTTAACATCGGCAAAATCCCCAATTCAACTCGTCACTAAAATCACGAGCTCAACTCTCATTATCACTGTCGGATGACGATTCACTATCGTCATCATCGCTACCTGAACTGCTGTAGCTGCTGTCGGAATCCACACGAAACCTAGTTGACCGCCGCTGTAATTCGCACATCCTCCGCTGGAGGAAATTTCCCAATTGCAGTTGTTGGATTAGAACGGACGATGGATCGGGTTCCGAGTCGCTGGAACCATCGGAATCGTTCGCGAGCGACAGTTTTTCGAACTCCTTGGGTAGGTTTGGGTTTTCGCTCTTTTTGGTGGAGGTCTGAGGGATGTTGTTGTTGTTGGGACTAGGTTGCTGGGTCATCCAGGCGACTTTGGCGAAAGTCTCGACTTCGACCAGCTTGAGACCGATGTCGCCTTTTGTCAGGAGGACCTTTATAAGAAAATAACAAGTTGGTTTGTTACAGAATCTGTCACTTACACAGCTTCCACACAATATTTAGGCTCAACAGGAAGAACACTAACAGCACCTGAGAAAGAAATTCGCCAGACAGGGCCTTTAGCTAGTTCTAATTCAATCTTTTATAAGCCAAAATTAATATTTGTCTTTAATCTTCAAGTTTACATTTCGAAAAATAAATTAGTAAATGTCGCATTAAAAATCAAAGCAAAACTTTGCATATTTTTTATGCAAATTTAGAATTTTTTATGCATCTTTCTTCATTCATATATAAATAATGAACCTTAAAAATAACTTTATTGTGCTATTACAACAATCCAAACTGAATTATATCACAAAAATAAATATTTCTTTCAAGAATTTTATTTTTAATAAAGTTTTCTCGGACATTTGATGTCATGGCAACAGTGAAAATATTGAATAAAAATGGAATTTGCATGCTATTTCAATGTAGATTAAATTTTTAGTTATTTAAATTTTAAATAAACTTCTAATTTAAATTTTTTAATGAAATTTGGAATGTAGCCTAAACTGATTTTTTGCTTCAAAATGACGTATCCCACTTGTTTGTGAGACCTGCGGTTTGTTCTGTGAAAGTGGGTGACAGACAGACGGACGGACTGAACGATTATAAAACCTTCCACTTCTTACGTTACAAACGTACTGTGTGGAAGCTAAAAGTGGGGTTTAGTGCTTGAAGATGATAGAAAATGTGGAACATTTTAACAATAAGTAAGGTGACCAGATATATGCTGTTGTTGCCTTTTATTAGGAGAACCTTTATAAAAATTAATGTGCCATTCAGTGGTTGAAGCCGAATTACAATAAGTAGGGTGACCAGATATATGCAGATGTCGCATTTCGTTAGGAAAATCTTTATCGAAAATAATAGTGATATTCAGTGCTTAAAGCAGATAGAAAATGTTGAACAATTTAACTATAAGTAGGGCAACCAGGTATATACCGATGCTGCCTTTTTTTAAGGGGGACCTTAAGGAAAATAAATGCGATGTTCAGTGCTTGAACCGTTCCACCATAAATGAAATCTTGTACTAATTCCTACGAAAGCAAACAATTATTGGGGTTAGGTTGAAATAACACAGCACTAAAGCTATGCCAGGGGTATTGCGGCAGACGTCACAATTTACAACTATGGTCAAGTGTTGAGCTGACCCCTAAGTAGACATACAATGCAAGTTTTAAGGTCAACATTGAACTCAGCATTGGTACGTTTTAGCATATTTAAGGTGCACTTCTTCTGCACCAGGTATTATTCTTCGGACGTTCTGGATGCACATAAGGTTCATAGGTCACAAAACCAAACAATGATAAAAGCTTTGACGCCGAGAAAAATACATATAATTATAGAAATGTTACCTTTTCAAGGGCTTTAGCTAAAGGGGCCAACTTGGCATTTGAGCACCTGTAAAATATAAAGCACATTTAAGCACTGACTGACATTTTCCTTGGCCAAGAATTTAAAAAAGAATAAAGTTTCACATGACTTACGATTTCGTTTGCATCCAAACGATATAATCTGCAATGAAAAGATCGTTTAGAATATACCTTGGTTCACTTTGGCAGAACATTTCATGAATGTTTAACAAGCACTTTATTATGTACTTTCTTCCTAGAAACAAAAAAAAATATATAGAAGAATTTACTTTCTGTACGTAGAGATGATTGTGTACAATTTGCAAAAAGTATTTCAGAATACATCAGTATTGAAAAACAAATCGTCACTTAAGTTCCCACATGTGCTATCTCACTTAGCACAACGGATCAGAATTACTGTACGGTAACCCTTGGCATGATTTCTTCGGATTTGGCGATAAATAATTTTTTACAGCAACCTGTCTGACTTCGACTGATGATTATAATTTTTTGACTTTGCACCAATAATGTTTTCCGGCAACCCAATCTTACCATTTAATTAGCACAGTATAGAGAGTCAAAAGTCGCCAGAATACATATTTTTGGCGCGATTTCGGAAAGTTCTCCAATGGTCACCGTACAGTAAATCCGATCTGTTGTGCAAAGTGAAATAGCACATGTGAAAACTTAAGTGACGAAATTCAGAAATCAGATCGACTATTTCTTGAGTTGAAAATTGTTCAGAAAAAAAGGTTAACAAATTTGTATGCATTTATGAAGAACCTTTTTCAAAAGGTTTATTACATTACCTAAAAAAAATTCACCAAATTAACAGAGAGGGTTTTTTTTAAAATCTATACAGCTCATGCATGGGTCAGTTATAAATCGACAACATTTCCAACTTCAAAAATATTTAAAGAGAGGCAATGTTGCAAAAGTGATAAAGTGTAAAAATAATCTATACAAAAGGTAAATAAAAACACTATTTATGAATGCATAAATGTGTTGAAAAATTCGAATTTTAACACAGTCATAAAACTTTTTTTTTACCACATAGTATGATCTTTCTAACGTCTTCCAGAACTGTGAGAGCAAGTTCAAAATGCCTATACAAAGGATAAATAAGCGATCTTCGTATGCAAGCAGTAGAAACTTGAGGAATGGCAGAATACAACTGCAAAAAAAAAAACATTTACTCCAAACTTAATTTCTTATATGTATCAATTACAATTTTCCCCCCATAGAAACTAGGAGGTTTTCAATATCTAGTTTTCATAAAACTATTTAGTTTTAAAAATAAAAGAAATTCTGTGTATTACAGATTATTAATAAATATAATTTGAATAGAAGTATGTTTGAAGCCAACTCAGAATCGGTTATTTTTACTGAATTGGAACAAATGAGAATTTTAGAAATACATTTCAATGTACAAAAATAATGTACAGTGCAAAAAAGTTAAATATGTTTTTAAAACATGCTTGATATAGTTCCATGAAAAACTGTACACAAAATAAAATACTGTGTTAAAAATAATGCAGTAGGTACTCTTAACTGACTTAAATGGGACTGAGAGCAAGCCAAGTGAAAATTTGGTTGAACCAGCGAAGTGAAATTAAGGATTTGGATGTACATTTGTTTACACTATTTAATATTTAATTGATGATATTCCCCATAAAAATGAAAATACAACTAAAGAAATGCACCATTTTAATCAATGTGTTCACTTGTCACATAGTTTCTCCATTCCCCCCCCCCCCCTTCATCATCATAAAGATGGGCTAATTTTTACATTTCAAGGATAACACAAATGTGCAAAGTTCAAGAAAAGGTTCAATTAAACAGAGTTGACTTAAGAGGGAGCCTAATGTAATAACCATTTTCAAATTTTTAATTCTCAATGTAATGCACCTTTTTAATTTTAAGAATATTAATCTTCTACTTTTCAGGTATTATTACTTATTCCGTATTGCTCTTTATTTGCGACGCAATAAAGATATTTGTGAATTTAAAGATATAATACCTCCAAGAAGAAGAAATTTACGCAATTCTTTTTCTACTCAAAATATTGACAAAGATTCATCTTATAAGCGCTCTCTCCCAAAATTTATTATAATTATTGACGACAAAGACATTTATTTTTAATTTTATACACACAAAGCCAGGGTTCTTACTCCAATTTTATAAAAAAAAATAAGTACTTTTTAAGGACCTTATTAAAAACGTTTTAGAGCAATCGGAAGCTTAAATTTGTTGGGCAGTTAAGATTATGTAAAAAAATTCGAGGAAATACAAAAAATAATGTCTTACTAAGAAAAATGTGGTAACAGAAAAAAAAAGAAATTTGTGCTTTATATTATTTATCAGCAACAGGTGAGAAATAATATTCAAAACCTATAAAATACTAAATTAAAAAGCATGCAGGGAAAATTTCAGTTATATATAGACAATATTCAATAGTGGTCTTATTAAGGCTGCTCATCACCCCCAGACCCGGTCCTCCTTCGACCGGGCTTGCTAATGGTAAGTCTATGGGGGAAAAATGGTTTTTGTTCCAAAAAAAAAGCAAAGAAATTATAGGAATATTTTGATGCGGTTTTTTTTAAATTCATAAAAATCCAATAAAGTAGTGCTTTATAAGGTTATTTTTTTAAAAACGTTACTTGCCTTTTTTTAATAGAAAAAAATTTAGATTAAAAAAAAGGAAATAACTTTTTTAAAAAAATAACCTTATACAGCACTACTTTATTGGATTTTTATGAATTAAAAAAAACCCGCATCAAAATATTCCTATAATTTCTTTGCTTTAGTTTTGGAACAAAAACTATTTTTCCTCCATAGACTTACCATTAGCAAGCCCGGTCGAAGGAGGACCGGGTCTGGGGGTGATGAGCAGCCTTAAGAAATAAAACTTACAAAAGTTATTAAAATAAAATTTTACAATAATATAACCAACGTATTAATTGAATAGTACTGACTTGCAAATTTAAACTTTTTCATATTTTGGAATCCGAAAGTCGCGAAACTCCGGCGAGCCGGAAGTCGCAAAACTCCGGCGAGCCGGAAGTCGCGATACTCCGGCGATCCGAAAGTCGCGATACTCCGGCGACCCGAAAGTCGCGAAACTCCGCCGACCCGAAAGTCTCAAAACTCCGCCGACCCGAAAGTCGCGAAACTCCGCCGACCCGAAAGTCGCGATACTCCGGCGACCCGAAAGTCGCGAAACTCCGCCGACCCGAAAGTCGCGAAACTCCGCCGACCCGAAAGTCGCGAAACTCCGCCGACCCGAAAGTCGCGAAACTCCGCCGACCCGAAAGTCGCGAAACTCCGCCGACCCGAAAGTCGCGAAATTCCGACGACCCGAAAGTCGCGAAACTCCGACGATCCGAAAGTCACGAAACAACGGCAATCCTAAAGTCGCGAAACAACCGCAATCCGAAAGTCGCGAAACAACCGCAATCCGAAAGTCGCGAAACTCCCGGCGATCCGAAAGTCGGCGAACCCTGCTGTAAGCAGTAACGAGAAATGACAAAAACAAAAAAAGGCAAATTAAAAATTAATTACGAAATATTTGACGAAAATTCTAAGGTTTCTAGGAAAAAATAAGCATTTATTAAGGACTTTGGTTTAAAAATTAAAAATAAGAATAAAGTAAAAAAATAAGTACTTTTTAAGCACTTTTTAAGGGCCTTATAAACGAATGTAAAAAATAAGTACTTTCTAAGGTTTTTAAGCACCGTACGAACTATGAAAGCATAAGAATTTAAAAAACCAGTCTCTTGCCAAATACTGTGATGCTGTAATTTATTATTTGTACTTTGTTAAAACCTATTTAATTTAACTTTCTAGGCTGCTTGAACGGGAATGTTCCCCCAAGCTGCTAATATGATCTGTTTTTGCATTTATTCATATATTTTCTTGGTTGATATTAATAAAGTTATTATTATAATATAAATTCAAAATTTTTACAAACCTCCAACCAAGACAAAGTTGCACTCAGTTTATTTACAGTCCATGCAGACTCAATCTAAAGGAGAAAAAAAATAATAGCAAAGTTATAACAATCAAATGAAATTTAAGTTAATAATAAATGCCTTGAAAGACAATTAAAATACAACTGATAAAATAGCATCTAAATCATATACATACAGTGCTCTCTCCTAGTGTAGTTCTCTTGTCGTATGCATACGCAAATAATATATCTATAAGACTCAAAAAAGAGGACTTCATCTGTTCCTTATCAAGCAAATGTGTTCAAAGTTAAGGGAATAACACTTAAAAATGTGTTTTGAGAGCAGAGTTTATTCTCCTTGTCAACATAACTTGGGTAAAAACAAAGATTAAAAGGCAGAAGGATAAGTTTGATTGGTCTCTTAGTTGGAAACTCTTGTAAGGTAATATTTACATAAAAAATTATCTGAATACAACAATTAACCAAAATACATTTTTCATTCTGATAAAAAAAAATTGAAATCCTTTTTCAAATAATATTCAAATGTGTTGGAAATTAAACAAAATAAATTAATGTTTTAAACCAGTTTTTTGGAGTGGATCCACAAATAATTTATGGAACTCTTTACATCCGCAGAAGAATCTTCTCCATAGCATATTTCTAATTACCCAACTTAGGTTGGCAAGGAGTGTAGTAATAGTTCTGCTGAATTTGAGTTTATAGAATTTTGACCAGCATAACCACTATTAAGATTTTATAAAACAAAAAAAAAAATTAACTGATAAATTTAAGATATAATTTGAATAAAGGATATATTCCTTAGAAGGAAGCTTTCTAAGCCTTTCTTTTTCCTCAGATGTGAAGTGAACTGTAAAGAAAAATCACTTTAGACTTAACTGTACTTAAAAAAAAAAACATAATATACTATTTCAAAACAATGTCCGGGATAATGTATCACATTTTAGAAGATGGTTTAATACAGTTTAAATATACAACAAAACAGTTATGCAGAGATCAAGAATTTTAAATTTAATGGTCAAAGCTTTATCTTCATAAAAGAAAGCACAATATGTGAAAGATTGTTTATTTATAAGCTAACAATGGATTACATTAATTTTCAAAACAATATTGAGGATTTTACTACACTTAAACATGGGGCTTGTCAATAACTAATCATACCAATAAAACTAAAAACAATGGTGGATGCTGGTATAAAAAAAACTTTCCACTTTTTCTCATAGGTCAATATTGTCAGATTTAGTTTCATTTTCAGAAAATCATAATCCCTTAATAACATAGACAAACACAAAATATGTTTATTCATAATAATTTCATGAAACTTGTTGTACATGGCATATTATAACTATATCCTCAAATTCTTATATTTTTAACCCAAGCCTAAATCAATTGTTCCCACAGAACTTGCTGAATCATCCACCCACACATTGACCTTTAAAAAAACTTTCTTATAACAAATTTTAACTCTGATTGGTCAGTGAAGAGGCATTTGACATTCTTTGCCTTATTAGTGGAGCAATTCTCCATGAACTATCCTCGAATATAGACACTAAAATCTATCCTCTCCTGATGGGTAGTTGATTCAATAAAAGATTTAATTAAGTTTCCCTGTTGAGTTTTACATACATAATAACTGTTTAGTTTATCACTAAATTTGTGCCGCCGAAATCCTGATGTCAGTAACGTCACAATATTAGGATCGGCTTTTAAGCCATGACGTCACAGGCAGTCTCGGATTTTAAGAGCAGCTCCGGAGATGTCGGGTCACATGACCATGTTTATGAGTTCGTGGCGTGTGGGAGTTTTCCACTCTCAGTTTCACTCACTCTCTCTGCTCTTGCCAACCGCGGTGTTTGAAAGTTGGGAGGAACTTTATTATTTATTTTTCAAGATGTAACTTAAACTCCCTCAATCTTCAAACTTTTACTTTGTTCGATTTATTTATAGTAAGACAGTTTTGTTTATTTACTCTACATTATGTTTTAAGAAGAGATTTTTATTTAAGTTTTAATCAACTGTTTATTCTACGTCATTATTATTCTACGACTTGTTATTCTTCATCCACTGCTATTGTAAGGAGCCAAGGTAAATAAAGAGGCTATTAATAACAAATATCAATATTTGTAAAAATGATTGGAGCTGAAACGGTTTATTTATACCTTTATCGTCAGGTGGAATCGGAGGGTTAGCCTCCTGGATGTCAGCATAGATAGCATCCCACTCAGGTGAGAAATTTAATAATTCTTTAATTTCTTCATCATGGTACAAATCAGCTCTAAAGAAATTAACAAAGAATGAATATTAAATAAAATGCTTTTTAGTAAGATGATGTCAGTAAATATTTTTATTTTGAAAACAACTGATTGAAAAAGCTGAAAGTAAAAAAAGGCACTAAAATTAGGGTATTTATAATTATAAATCACATTGTACTGCAGAGATCATTCTAGGCGTTTTTCACGGGGCGGAGCGCCCTGCCCGCCTTTTTTTAATATAAATCCCGCCCTCTATGCCCTTTTTTACAACATAAATCCCGCCCTCCTTGCCGTTTTTTTTTTTTTTTTTTTAAATTTTTCGCGTTTTCCCAAGTTTTTTCAAGAAATTCCGCTTATCCAACTTTTTTTTTCAAAAGTTTATTTAACCCACGTTACGTTATATTATACTTTTAAACCCGTTTTTCTAAACTAAATCATTAATAAATACCAAAGATAATCGATTTTAGAACCAGATAGACGATAGAGAATTTTGAGCAAAAATCATGCCTTGAACAAGGGGGTTAGCTTTAACTAACGGCTTAACACTTAAGACCTAAAATTTCCACAACTTAACACAACGTGAAAAAAAAATCCTTCATTCTCGGTTTATATCAATGAAAACTAAACTTAAATTTTGATAAATAGCAAGTTCAAATAATGGATTTTAATAATGAAAGTAAAAATTTAAAAAAAAATTAAAGGATGAATTAAGATTATATTACACTGAGATGTCTTCAAGTATCAACCAACGGCTAGTGCAATCCCCCATTGAAAGAGGATCATCTTCTCCGGACCAAAAATTTGCAGTCCATGCTTAATGATTTGATCATTTTGCTGCCTAGTAATTATTTTAGAAATCCACCGATGACATCACATTGCCTCCTCAATGATTGACAGTTCGATGGCTTTGCGTTTGCGCGATCGAAAGAGTGCCTCAATACTTTTGTAGCTCCGGTTCAGGCCTAATCGGGCCAACCAGAATATTTTCTTCTGATCTATTGTTTTTGAGTCGTGACCTTGTGATCGCAAGAAAGAGCAGGTTGTATGTTAAGGGGGACTTTTTTTGTTTACTTTTGAAACTGTAGGGCCTTTTTATTTTGTCTTATACTGGGGTTTGAAATTGGTTTTGGTTGTTTCTTTAATGGAGTATTGGCAGAAACACGCTTTATATATTCAAAATTTTGTTAGTAATTACTAGTTCTTGAATTTTTCTGAAAAAAATTCTTGAATAGTACTGTAGAACTCCAATTATCCAAAGCAATTAGAATTGGGACCTAACCACGTTCGTAGAAATAATTGAAATTTGGATAATTGAAGAAAAGGTACATTTTAATCAATTACTCAATGTATTGTTGGGCTGTCAGATAATGAGTTGAAGTTTTAATTTCGGTTTAACCAAATCCAAATTGTAAGATGTAGTTTTGGTTATAGCTTTTGTTTCAGTTTGAGTTGAAGCTTTTTGTAATGTTTTTTTTTCTTTCAACTTATGTTAGAATCTTGGAAAAAGTGCACTAAACTTCACATGGGATTTATAACTTAATACTAGGTCTATTTTTTTTTCTGTTCATCTCAGCTAGATGTCATGCCTAGTAATTTTTTTTGTGGGTACAAAAAAAATTAATAGACCTGACATGGAATAAAGAGGAACAGTAACAGGTCGGCCAAGTTTAATTTTTCTGACATTCTTATAATCAGCACCTCTTTGAATATTTTGAGTTCTACTACACTTGAAAAAAGTGTATGACCCATGCTTTTAATTTTAAATGCTAGAGCTGAATGCAAACAAAACCTGTTTGTTTGATTAGTAGCATTAATGATTTCCACCACTTCGCTCTTAGTAGATCTGTTTGCAGTTCTGGCTCATTGTTAGGCATAAGTGCCTCATCATGTTCTTTACTTACTAAAAAAGATGTTTCATAAAATGATGGAGTAGTAAATTAATAAATATTTAATTTGGTATGCGAGTGTATTTTCTAAAAATCCGAAAAATTTAATTTTTTATCGCATTTTGGATGCCCTAAACTTTTTGCAAGTGCTCTTAGACTATGTGCCCTAAACTTTTGTAAGTGCCCTTTTTATATTTAAAGCGCCCTGCCCTTTTTCAGTTCTAGAATGAACTCTGTGTACTGCACATATCAGTTCTGAAAAAATAAAAATAATAAACTATTAAATAAAATGTTTCCAGTATGCTGATGTTAGTAAAGAAAAATAGCTTCGAATAAGAAACAATTAAAAAAATTGCTAAAGGTTATAAAATAACTACAAAAAAAAAAAAACTACACTGTTACATAAATATCTTTAAAAAATAATTAAATTGAACAACAAGAGAAAAAAAATTAAAACTATTTAACCTATAAGAGCTTAGGTACGTCAAATTCTAACCTTTGAAATGAACATCTTAAACTAAACATTACATTAACAAATATGTTTTTAAAATGCAATATCTTCAAAAAATACATAAATAACTATGTTAAAGTTTTCAGTGTACTTTAAAACATTCATTAAAATAGTTTGATATTAAAATAAAAAATTCTAGATGTATTTTTTATTGTCAAGATAAAATATACTAATATAGGCAATTTATTTTAAAAACCAGTATAAGAAAAATATTCTGTAAGGGGAAAAAAAACTAATTGTTAAAGTTCCGATTTAAAATAGTATCAGAGAAACAGTACTTCTAATAAAAAATACGAAAATCAGTAAGAAGATTGGAATGCTTTTACTAAGTCTGTAGAATGCAACATCACAAAATCACAGTATATATTATTTGATTTATTATATAACCCTCTAATGCATACGGTTGCCATATGGCAACAAGTAACATAATCCACATTATTCTATTAAAGTAGAGCTACCTCTCGACAAATCTGTGCTTTTTTCATCTATTACACTCCATTTTGAAGTTTTACTTACTAATAACCCTCATAGATGACAGTAGTAAAAGCGCATTCAAAATTACAGTGTGAAGTTATTAACTGTTGTGAAATTACAACTTTGGCACTATTCAAAGTATAATAATATTAGTAATAAATATAAATAAATTGCTTAAAATAATTACAATTTAATAGGGTTATTTTAAAATATATTTGGTAGTTTTCTAGTCATTCTTATCAAAATTGGAATTTTGTAGTTCGTTTTTGCCGTATGGTAACAATTTTAAAAATTGAATTTATTTAAATTCCAATGCATTTTTTTCAGTATTTTTCTCATAATGTACGAGTATTATCTATACAAATATATTTCTTCGGAATGTAAAAAAAATCATGCATTACAGGGTAAAAAGCCACTCACACATAATGATCTTCACTAAACTTGTTGTTTTCTGCTTCTATTCTTTCTTCCGAGCAAGTGGAAGGAGACTTATTTTGAGGAGCCACAATGTCAAAAATTTCAGCAGTTTCTTCCTAAAAGTAAGTTTAAAACATTTTCAATTGTCTAGGAATCGTTTAAAATATTTTATTTTTAGAATTTTCAAAAAAAGTATTAGAACCGGAGTAAAGTATAGGAGAACAAAAAAATTTGAAATTTAAAAATTAGTTTAAAGCATAATTATAATAAAAAGTGCAATTAGTTACAGTACAGCTTAGAAACATTAAAATTAGCTATTCCCAAATTATTTACCAGTACAAATAGTTAAAAAAAAAGTCCCAAATTATGTTGTAATAAACCACAGGATAGAATTCAAGCAACCTAATATAATCTTTTTCATTAATTAACTTAATAATTTTTTTACGACCAATCTTTTTTTAGGCACACAGTATTGAGTGAAGGGTACTTTAAATATGACATCGACTTTTTAAACATGTCTTAACAAAAGTGCAACATTAACTTGAATGGTAAAATAATGTTTTATTGTAATTTTTTCCAATTTTAAAAAATATATAGGATTACGAGTTAAAAAAATTGCACTTTTATTATCGTTTCCTTGAAAATTATCGGATCATTAAGGGATTAAAATCTCACACTTAAGAAATTATAATAAATAACAGCAGAAGAGTTTAAGATATGCTTTTTTCAAAAACACTCAAACTGGAATCTCACCTTCAAATCAAATACTTTAAAAGTATAACTATTTGCAAATCCACACTGTTGTCCAGTTAAAGACAGATCCCCGAATTTTTCTTCAGAGGGAGTCTGTTCGATGCTCCAATCCAATTCTTCGTCTTCTTCAGGAACAACACTGGAAGCTTCTAAATTGGAAAAAAAAGTTGTAATTCATAACAGAAAGTAAAAACAGTAGTTCAGTTTTTGTTTGTCTGATTTTAATTGGTACTATGTACAAATACCGTTTCACACTTAAGAAATTATAATAAATAACAGCAGAAGAGTTTAAGATATGCAAGATCTGATTCTTATTGACTTAAACCATCCAGCATTAAAAAATTATTCTTTAAGAGAGTTGAACTAATGTTACACTAGAGGTACATGAGGGCTATTGGCGACAGGTGTTGTAATTTCGAACCACAGTCAAGTGACAAGCCGACTACCTAAGCAGGTGACCAACTTATTTTTTAAAGAGAGGACATTGTACTTATTAGCATATGCACTTCCTCTACACATAGTATTATTAATTGCTGAAAAGACTTATTATAGGTCAGCAGTCATTTTAAAAATGCTGAACTTAGTTTTAGTTTAAATTATCGTCGCACTAGAGCTACACAAGCAACGGGCGTCGCATTTTAGAACCACAGTCAAGTGACGAGCCGACACCTTAGTAGGCACCCAATGCAAAGTTAGGGCGAAATTGTACGTAGCGACTTTGAAGGATCTTTAGTCCCGAGCCTGAACTTGGGACCTCTGGCACTCAAAGCAAGCAACTTACTGACTGGGCTTCCCAGCCCCTTCACTAGAGGATTTGTTGAAGTTTCTAATATCTTTTTTTTAGCTGTTAACTTCACACTTATGTCAAAAACTCTAGTTTGAGGGGTTAAACATAAACCAGGCCCTTTGTGTACGAAAAGAACCTTCAGATTAACGAGTCTGGACTGTATAAGACTTCTTTTATAGAATTACCAAGAACTTCTATCAGGGGTGCAGTAGCAGCTTTTTGGTTTTTCTTGGGTGCTAACAGTAATGTGACTAAGTCCAAGCCTTCGAATACTTCTCCTTTTTGGGCCTTCTCTGCAGAAATTGTAAATGTCCCTGCAAAATGTTTGAAAAGTTAAAATTTGTATTATATCAACAAGATAAAAACACAATATTTCTTTTATCAGTTATTTATAAAAAATGTTTATATTATATTTAAAGTTTTTTAAAAGATAAAGGGAGTTACGCTTTTATTTCCGTAAACGGTGCACTTTAGTAGTAATTACTAGAACTGGATGTAAAACAAGTTTCTTCATAAGAATATTATTTCACGAAAACGTAAAACATTTAACATACTATTTCCAAATAATACAATCTAATTTCTGGTTTAATATTAACAAATTAAAAGATATTGCATGAGTTTTATAATTATGCTAGTAATAAATCACAATTGATAAATATGTAATACAGCTAATTAAAAAAAAATAAAGTTTTTCTTGCAATACACACCATTTATACATTTTTTTTTAAACAAACCTGCAAGGCAAAAGCTTAAAACTTAAGGCAAATTGAGTATAACTCACAGGCTCAAAATGTTATAAGTAAAACTGAAATTTTTTTAAACAAATCTTATTCTTATTTTGTTACAAGTTTGAGAAAGATTAAACTTCACACATCAAGTAAGGTATTTTAGGAAAATACCGTATATACTCGTGTATAACCCGACTCCGTGTATAACCCGACCCCCCTTTTTTTAACCAGATATCCTTCAAAAATCGGTAACCCGTGTATAAGTCGAGGTAGGAAATAAGCTAGAGCCTTCTGAAAAAAATATTAGAAGAAACCGGCTCATGACGGGACCGTAATTTTTTTTACTTGCAAACAAAATTTCAACCCCAACAAAAACAGGTTTCCGCTTTGTCCTTGACATTGCTGACCCTGAATGGAGAAGCTAGGTTTAAACTATGTTCAGTGAAGCGTGAAGACCACGCTGCCGTGCTGCCAAGGTCACTGATTGACAACGTTTCTTGAAGACTGGTTGACTGAGCTGCCATGTGCCAGAGCTACACTTGCAAATACGCATCACACAAAAACAGGTTTCCGCTTTGATGTCCTTGACATTACTGACCCTGAATGAAGAAGCTAATTTTAAACTATGTTTAGTGAAGCGTGAAGACCCCGCTGCCAAGGTCACGGACTGACAACGTTTCTTTACGCTTCTTGAAGCCTGGTTGACTGAACTGCCCTGTGCCAGACCTACTAGTGCAAATACGCATCACGCCAAGAACTAACAATTAAGCACATTTATGGTAGAGATTGTGAAAGATACCAATCTTATTTCATCTTTAGAATTTAACTGTTTTTGTGTCTTTATTTTTAATAATTAGTAGTTAAACCTTAAGTTTGATTGAAATGTAGTTTTAGTTTAAGGATTTTTCCCCCTCGAAAATTTGATGTCTCGTGTATAAGTCGACCCCGTTTTTTACGGCACCAAATTTGACCAAAATTTCTCGGGTTATACACGAGTATATACGGTAAGTACTTTTAAAGAAGTTAAATAACATTTGTCGAAAATTCCGAAGTTTTAGAGACCCAAATCAGATATAAAAGTTCTAAAAGATCCTTAAAAAATATTAAAAAAAAGTAGTACAGAAAATGTTTTGGACTCTTATTACTACAAAAGCCGTAAAACAACAAAATATATCTTGCATACTTTTATCAAAGTCATATTTGATAGGAGGTTCATCAGTGAATAAAACTTTTCCTGGAAGATTTAACCTGCAAAATAAGAGTAGACATTTTAACGAAAAATAAAAGGCATTATAAATTTATGTAGGGACAATAGAGAGCTAATAATTCTTTCATCCAACAATTTCCTAAAATCTGCACAGGTTTGACGAGGTCCAAAATGTAAAATTATCAATTGTTTTGCAAACAAAGTTCAAGGAGGTAGTCGCGCATGGAGTTTTATAAATAAAACGAACAAAGATTTATTTACAAATATTTTAGTATGCATACATAGTGTTTCGGTTGTAATGTTTTAAAGAATATTATAGAAAGTTTTAGCGAAGATGAATTGTCACCACACTGAATTTTAGAATCAAACCTGATTATTGCCTTTAAGACTTAAAACACTGAAATATAAGAATTCAAAAGTTTTGCTGATTTTCATTAATTTCATTATGAATATAAAAGGATACGAAGATACATGAAGTATTACCTGAGATAGTATGGTTTAGAATAGAACATAAAATCATTGTCTTCGAAGTGAACTTCTACCTCGGAAGCCTTAAAAAAAATTACAGAAATTAAAATTTCAATAATATCAGGCTCAACACATTATCACTCTGTGAGAAATGAGAATTATAATACAGTAAAGTTTCGATTATTGACAGGCAGATTATCTGCGGGCTATGACCTTTCAACGATTCCTCATAAACTTTTTTTAAAGATAGTTAAGAAACACAGGAAATGGAAACTCAATTTGCCACAAAAATAGTTGGAAGAATGCATTGGTAATTGTTAGAGATTTACTATGCGGTCCCCCTTGACGAACTTTTCAAAATCATGCTAAAAGTCTGTATTTTGGCAACTTAACAAAAACACCAACCATGATTTAAAGAAAAGCTCGTATGGGAATAGTTCATAGAATTTGAATCATCAGTTGAAATCAGACAGTTTGCTTGAAAAAGTTATTTATCACCAAATCCGAAAAAATTGCGCCAAGGGGGACCTTACAGTAAATCTGATCAGAATGCAATTTAAGAATGAGAAGTACTTTAACATTATTTACCCTAGTCATCAAAAGCTTTTTGTCTGTCCCCCTGTGCACAGATCTCCGATAACACAGTATTGCACTTCACAAAGAATGTGCATGGGAAATTGAAGGTGGTTTGGGTCTCTAATTAATGATTAATGTACAATCGCTTTCTTACACTCTCATTCAACACTACCCAAACTTGGCAACTCACATGCACATTTCTGTCAAAGAGTGACTGGACGCGATTGTAATTGAAGTGCTTTGTGAGATTTTAGGTAGTAGCAAAATGAGTGAGAAACAGGGAAAAAAATAGTCTTGCAGTCAGTTAAGGACAGTAGAAATTTATTGTACGGTCACCCTTGGCAAACTTTCCAAACTTGCACCAAAAGTTCGTATTTTGGCAACTTTTACCGTCTGATAGGGTTGCCAGAAAACATCATCGGTGCAAAGTAGAGAATTTGAATCATCCATCGAAAACAGACAGGTTGCCAGAAAAAATTATTTATTGCCAAATCCGAAAAAATCGTTCCAAGGGCGACCGTTCAGTAAATCTGATCCGTTAAGGACATTTTGGGGATATTTATTTCTAGTGGATTATCAGCGAATGTGCTGATCCCCAGATGCCACACCATCTGATTCTGTGGACAATCAAGAGTTTACTGTACAGTCATTTATATAAATCTTTCAACCAATCCCATGAAGAGATTTTTTTAGTATACATATTTAATAATTATTTTGCATATCATCAATTAAGAAATTCATCACCTACCTTGGCAAAAGGTACTTGAATGGACACAAATAAAAACTCATCATTTTGGGTTAATTCAAAAGCTGGAGTCAACATTGCTTTTTATCTAAAAAAAGAAAACATTTTAAATTATCATGCAACCCTTCAAATGTGTAAATGCCATGGTTTTATAAGAATAATTCTACCGATGCTAACATCTGTATTAAATTAACTAGTTAACTGGTACAGTTTCTTCGGCCTAGCTAACAAAGCTGAATAGTAGCAAAGATTATTATATTAATATTTAGTCAAATTTGGCATTTTTTAAATCCCCCTCCAAAAATATTTTAAGATAAAAAGGAAAGATACACTAAAAAAAGAAGTTACCGTGGAAATTGCTAACTAAAACTTTAAAAAAAATTGTGCAAGGTACAGATACAGAAGAATTTTTTAAGTCTCACTCTAGTGCTTTGAATGTTCTTGATTATATGATCACCACATGAAATGCAAAGATTGCGGAACAGTCATGTTTCAAATAGTTACCAATATTGGTTATGGTAAAATTGCCATTGCCATGGTAAACATTACTATTCATACAATTTGATAGGTATTGCAACCCTACGTTAAATTTTTGAACTTGCTAAATCGAGACTAGCCCTTGTGTCATAGCCTAAAGTAGGAAAGGTTATCCATAATAAAGAAATAACTGTAATAAAGAATTAACTGAAATTGGCAATTAGAAACTACTATGATAAAATTAAAGAATTCTTTAACATAGCAGTTGTCATATTTACAATTTATCAGTGCTAGTTATTAGATTTTTTGTTAATTTTTCTGTCTTTAAAAAGTAAATTTGTGACATGAAACGAATTTAAGGAAACTATAACATATCTTCAACAAAAATTATTATTTTAACAAGAATGAGGTAAAAAAAATGTGACAACGAGACATTTGTTTTTAAAAACAATTGAAACATGTAACTTTAAATAATACTGTACAATTTGCGGTTTTATAAAGATGGTTATTTCCACATGGATTAAGGCCTATTATGATTTTTCAGTTTTTTTGTTCTTACAAAGATATAATTTGCTATTATCGAATGAAATGAATGACGCGTTATGTGAAATATGCGTCAGATAATAAAAATCTTACTTTTTATTTAAGCATAAACTGATATTATAAATGATAATTCAAAGTCGTGGACAAAAAGTACGGGTACGGAAAACCAAAACATTGAAGATATGATGCCAATTAAGTTTGTATAAACCTTGGTTCCGGCGTTGCGTTGTAAAGAAATATTGATAAAATAAAACTCTTATTATTTCAGATAAAACTTTAAGTTTTTCATCTTTTCATAAATATATGAATAAGAATTAAAAGATGTAAATAAGGCTATGTCCAGACGGCGACAATAAAAACAAAAATGTCACGTGATGTGTCACGTGATGCGCGCGCACGTCACGTGATCCCCATACAATTTGTATTGTGATGCGCGCGCAAGGAGGAGGAAACAACCGCAACTCATACACCGTGCGTCAACGAAAACATTGACGCACGGTGACTGCACCTCAATTGTGACGCACGGTGTTTTAGCTATTAACGCATGCCTTAAATGTCTACGAGAATACTCTGATTCGGTGCGTCTTGCGCTATGGTAAATTCTGAGAGAAAAACCGAATTCATCATTGGAAATTTTCAAATAATCAAATCGAAAGCCAAAAAAGCAATTAAAAATTCCATTCTCGCCAAGTAACCCGGAAAAAAGTTGTCGGAGACAATCGAAAATCCCGACAACTTTTCCTATTTAAAGCCATGTTAATTTGTTGTGGGGTTGCTATTGTCAATAAAAAAAATAAAAGGGAAAAAATAAAAAAAGGGTAATTGAAGTAGAAGTGCATAAAACTATTTTTAATCAATTGAATTTAAATTACATTTTGAGAACCTTAAATGTCTCCATTTAAATTGATGTGTTTAATTTTTTTTCTTGCGTTTTTTATGCATTATGACAAAAACGTTTGTCCAATATGATATGAAACTGGTTTGATATGATTGATGATTTTGATACTGGTTTGTCAAAATGTTATATAAAGCGAAATAAAATAATGGTGGATTAATGTAAATATTTAAAGACTTGAAAGTGTCTTGGGCCTGGGGAGCCCAGTCGATTAGGCATTCGCCTAGCATGCGGAAGGTCCCAGGTTCGGGTCCGGGCATCGCCAAAATAGCTGCCGGTCTATAAGCGACACGTGCAGCCAAAAATGTCCGACGAATAATACCCCGTGTGGCGGGAGTGCACGTTAAATATCCTTTAATAATTCTTCGTTAAATATCCTTCTCTCCAATACTTTTAGCTTATGAGTTAATTTAAAATCTTATACCCCGTTTCCACTAGCGAGTTTAATCCAGATCAACCTAAGCTAGCTTAAATTGATCCAGTTCGGAAAAAAGTGCCGTTTCCACTAGGCAAACTTTAATCTAGTAGTCTCGAACCCAGAATTTTTCAAAATGTGTTTTTTTTTTGGGGGGGGGGGGGGGTTGAGAGTAGCGTTTTGTTTATGTTTATATTATATTTACAAATCGCTCGCACGTGCATTGCACTCGCATTTTGAAATTTGTTTAATATAAGCTTTTATTTCCTTATATTTATTTGATCAACAGTCTTTTTTCATACTAAATAATTCTCTCATGGCTAATTTAGTACTTGCTGGATGTATATAAAATATATCAAACCCAATAAAGAAACTTATTAAAACAATCCACTTTATTTGTTCAATAATAAATAGAGAATTTTTCGAGAGCTTAAAGAAAATATAAAACAATGCTAATGGCTTTTCTTTAAAAGAAACCTCTTAAATATAAAAATCAAATTCAAACATAAACAAAACCTCATAATCGCAATCGCAAGGTTAACTTGTTGGAATTATTTGTCGCCGTTCTGCTGACGCAAAATGTTGGTGACCACGATTCTAGGATTCTTATTTACAGTAAAAAGTCGCCTGAATGAGTTAGATTCAAATAAAAATGCCCTTTATAAACATCCTAAATAGAATAATAGTTTTATTAACATCCTAATAGTTTTTATAAACATCCTAACCAGAAGTGCAAAAAGTAATTAATAAATAATAATTTAGTGAACGGTATGTAGAACGCTACAAAAATCATATATAGAATCAAAATCGAGCACAATAATTAAATATTAATTCCTTAACTTCAAATAAATGAGAATCAGAAAACTTGCGATCATGCAACAATTTTCACGAAACGTAAACAAACAGAAAGTTAAGCTAGATCAAAATAGTTAATCCTGTTCGCTGAACTCGATTAAGGGCAAGTGCATTATTTAGTTAGAGGGGGGGCCGGAGGATTATAGGGGGGGGGGTCATGATTAAATTTTATCCTTGAAAGGGGGGGTCTGGTGTTAATATTCCAATTTTTTACCAAGGGGGGGGTTAGAATTGTTATCCGGGATTGGAGTAACTTTCGTTACTTTTCCATTACTTTCTGAAAGCTGCCTGATGCCAAGTTTGAAACTCCACTTCTAAGAAGGGAACATTTCGCTTTCCCGAAATACGAGCTTTTCTTGGAAGGGAAAAATAAAGCATAATCGAATTGTCCACTTTGACAGCTGTTACGGCGCCTTTTAGGCCAGCCAGAATTGTTAAAGTACGAATGTTTCTCCTTGTCTGTTTACCTTTCCAAGTGTCACATTATAGCCCCGTAATTACAGACATCTAGGGAAAAGAAGGATTTAGAAATAAATCACGCTGACTGTCAAACAGGTTGGATGCCTTGCCCATGTGCAAACCCCTTTGTGTTGCCTGAATGGGGCAGACAACAATGACCAACAACGAAGTCCATTCCCTGGAAGAACTGGGGAGGGAAGGGACAGAGTGGACGTTCATTATTGAGCTACCCTTATTTCTGTCATAAACCCGAACTTTGTGGACCTGTATCGGATGATTATCAAGGCAAAGGATTAAAATTAAATATTAAAAAAATGTAAATTATAATTTCAGTGTTTCGTTATCGTGGTTTCCTTTGAAAAATGGTAAGTTGTGGCTAAATTTAAACTTTTCTTACAACTTGAAATTTCAAAAAGTAACGGTGATTCGCATTACTTTTTGTAAAAATAACTGTAACACGTTACTTTTCAATTTTCATATAAAGTAACTGTAACAATAACAGAGTTACTTTTTTACTCAAGTTACTGTAACAGTGTTTCTTTTTAAAAGTACCTTTCCAATCCCTGAATTTATTTTGATTAAGTTTTAATCTCTTCAGAAAAAAAAGATATATTACCGGAAGCATATAAAATTCATATCACACTTAATGTGTAAAATTGATGCTTTTCAAATTTAACTGTTTTTTAGTTAGTTATACAACAAATGCATAAAGTAAAACTTTTCTAAAATATATATCGTAGTACTGCTGTGAGCTGCATAATATTGTTTAACTTATCAAGTGGACAAATAGTTCATTTAAAGATTTTCTTTTTCAACCTACAGCAAGACAGTCAACCTAGTTATAAAAAATCTGCTTATTTCCAACGACAATTTTTCCCAACTTTTGAGAACAGTCGCCCCTTCACATAATTTTTTCGAGGGGGCAATCCCTGCGTTATATTTAAAGTGACACTATAAGCGTTCCAGAGACAGTGAACTGTAAAGCGCTTTTCACTATCACGATATATATTCATAGCTCGCCCCCTTACATTATATATCAAGGGGCAGTCCCTGCGTTTTCCCTTTTTTGAAGTCAAAATATATAAAGTGACACTTTAAATGTTCCAGTGGCAATGGACTGTAAAGCGCTTTTCACTATTTAGATAGACAGCTCGCCCCCTCACATATTATACATTGAGGGGGCAGTCCCTGCGTTATATGTAAATTGACACTATAAACGTTTCAGAGACAATGAACTGTAAAGCGCTTTTCACTATCATAATATAGATAGCTCGCTCCCTCACATTATATATCGTGGAGGCAGTCCTTGCATTTTCATATATTTGAACATAAATTTATAATATGAAACCAAAAATTTTCTGGGGGGGGGGGGCGAAATATATAGTTCGCCCCCTCACCTCTAAAGCTGAGGGGGCGAAGAACCCCCCTGCTGGCACGTCCCTGGAGAACATAAACAATTTCCGCAAAAAAAAAAAAAAAAAACTTAAACAAGTTTACTTTTACATCATCTTAACATTTCAAATGAAAATTAATATGTTTATGTGTTTATGTTTAAAACAATCATTACGAATAAAATCTCACCATAAACAAAACTGTACTGTTTTCAGTATAAAAAAGTAATATATTATCTTTAATTTTTCACACCTTAACAAATGTAGACCCAACCTACGAAAAAAATTACATTCAGGACACAATGCAATTATGATGTATGTTACTAATTACTAAACATTTTGTGTAAATATTATCAATCATGACAATCTGAAAAGCTGTCTGCACAGAGCTTGCATACATTACATGCGTTCCAATAAGTTGTTTCTGCCTCTTGTGGCAGAAGATCTAGAATGCAGCATTTAGCCCCGTGATCAAAACATTGCTTTCTAGAAGAACCAGCAATTTATCGGAGTCTGACGGTGTAAGTTTACTTAAAAAATCAAAATTTATGATGGATGCTTGAAAACTGTTCAATAAAAAAAATATTTTTGATGTTTTATTTTTAAGATATATAATGTTTTTTTTTTTTTCTGGGGGGGGGGGGGGGTCATATTTTATATTTCAGGTCCCAAGGGGGGGTCAACCTTTTTATTTACAGATGTATTCCAAAATCCTCCGGCCCCCCCTCTAGTTAATTAATGCGCCTGCCCTAACTTAATCCAGTTCAGAACTCGATTAACTGCCCAGCTCATGACGTTTCACTTAGGCTCCGCCCTTGATCCAGATTAAGTTCGCTAGTGGAAACGGGGTATTACTGAACCTACTGGCCCCATGAAGCTATTTACGAATCTAGCATTTATATTATAATGTATCTAAATTTTAACTAAAATAATTTTTTTTATTTAGCTCTTAATATAAATGTATTATACCCTATCTCTCTGGCTTAGTGGTCAGCTCTTCTTGATCTTATTCCGTAGACCCGAGATCGTATACGGGTCCAGATAAATTAATTAAAAAATCTCGGATAGTATCCAATTTAATTATGTTATAAAAGTTAAAATTCTATGTAATAAACCAACAATTAAATTTGTTACGTTCTAATATTGCAAACCAAATTTAATGTTTTCGTATCAATATTGAAATCAAGGTCATACGCTTTAAAGTTTAAAACAAGCGATTTTCATCCCATTCCACTTTTCTAGCACAACACCGGCATTGGGCAGACCAAACAGATCCTCCAGACGCATGCGTTTGAAAAAAACCTACGATTTGGCGAAACAACCGTTCGCTATTGCCTCGTTTGGCGATCGCCAAGTTTTTGTTTTAATTGTCGCCGTCAGGACATAGCCTAAGATATATATTTACATACAATTTTGATAAATACCTATGGCAACAGTTTAGTTTATCACCAGATAGATAAATATTAAATGGTTTTGGTTTATGGATGTAATGCCAAATTTCTTACTTCGCGTTTCGCTAATTTATAAGTGACCAATTTACCACAAATCTTCCACATCGATTCATACAAAATGGATCCCTTCCCCAATTTCGATCTTCCTATTCTCGTGTTGGACGAGTCGATAGCAATCAGCAAACAACAAGCTTTCAAACTCGTCGATAAATTATCGATGTATTTCAAATACTACCACGAACCCAACATAAACTACCTGCACCTCATCGACGTCCAGCCGAAGCGAGAACCCTTCGATCTTCTCCAGGCCTCCCAGAGGAACTTAGGGAACCTCGTCTGCGACATTTTCAACACCTGTTCCCAGGTTGTCCGGTTCCAGGGCCCCCAAACTTCCCCCTTCAGCCCCATCAAAATCCACAACAGTGACTGTGTGCGTTGCCAGAACACCTTCACAGTTTCCATCAACCAGTTCAAGTTCGCAGCGCCTGGTTACATCCAGTACAGGCGAGACGTCACTGGGAAAAGGTATTGGTAAAAAAAAAATACTGTATGGTCACCCTTGGCGAATTTTCCAAAATCTAGCCGAAAGTCAATATTTTGGCGATTTTTTCACAACCACGATTCAAAGTAAAGAACATTTTGAGAAAGTTACTAGCGAGAAAATGGATTAAAAAAATCCTTGAAATCGTACATAATAATAAAAAAACTCCAATATCTTTAATCCTAATTGCTTTAACTCAGAGAATGTCTGTCAGAAAAAAATTATTTATTGCCGAGCGTTAGAAAATTGCACCAAGAATGAGCGCACAGTAAATCTGATCCAAGGTATTTTAAAAATTTACTAAAGATTCATCATAATGTTATTTTTCAAATGATTTTATTTTCACATCATAATATTTCTTTTTGTAATTTAAAAGTAAATGTATACGCTAGACGTTTTAATGAAATGTATCATATCCTATTTCTACTTAAAGAAGTTTTTCAAAAACATGTTTCATATTCAGCCTAAAAAGTATTCAACAAACTGCCTACTGAACTTCAAAGTATCCCTTCTTTATACAGGTTTAAAAATTCTTTTTTTAAATTTGTATTATCAATAAACGATATTGATGTATATTTTAATTTATCAAAGTGAAATGTTTTATTTATATATTCCCCTCTGACCAGAAATTTATTATAATGATTGTCTAGCATTAGCATTGCCACATATTTTTCATTTTGTTTATATTTGTGTATTTAAATTAATTATTTTTTGTGTATGTTTGGTAACTTATAATGTGTCTTTCAATTATAATTATAATTAATTAGTCACACATACAGTTTTTTTACCACCTTGCGACGAAAATATTTATTCTTGCAACGTTTTTTTTATGTTAATAAAGTGTTCATTTGTTAAAAAAGGTTCACCGATCACCCAACAGTTAAGCACCTGCATCTCATCGACTACTCGAAAAAGTCCTACAAGTTCGTCCCCAACTCTCTCGTCAAGAAGTACGAGGCAACCATTTGCAAAGTCGTGCTGTCGTTCTTTGACGCCCAGATCGAAAACTTCCACGCTCGTCAGTTGCCCTACATTCTCCCAAAATTAGTCAGCGTCATCAAGTTGCTGAACCTCGAGTGCATTTCCGCGGCCTGCGTCAATCTCCACATGAGGATCGTGGACTTGATCAGGGAAAAGCACTTTGACGAACCTTTGTTGCTGCTCGATGTGTGGAAGTCGCTGTTGATGTCCGATCAGCTGATTGTCGGGGCGTTCGAGAAACTGACCGACCACTTTCCCACTTGCAGCAAGGAGAAGTTGCGTTGGGTGAGTAATGTTAAAAATAGTTTATTTGGTAAATTTTAATCAAACGGTGCTGCTTGGTGCGTTTCCAAAATATCACCAACTTGGCAACCCTTGTGTGTTTCTCCATTTGAGATTACCATCAAAATTGTCCTAGACGCTATTCTAGAGCTGATTTTCACAAACTAATGAATCTAAGGATGAAGGGGAAATCTAAGAAATGACATTAAAAAACAAATCCCATGCACATAACACCGAGGTCACTTACCCACAATCCCATTCTATGACAAATGACAGTGATTGCGCCCTCTAGAAGGGAGAGTGTAGGCTTTATAGCCCATTACCCAGCTCGCCAGAAGAGACAGTCACAAGAGACAAACAAAGAAGGACGACACAAAACATATAGACAAATAACAACATTTATTAACAAGCACAAACATCCATGCCTTTACCGGGATTCGAACCCGAGTCCAGCAGCTCCAAAGGCTGGTACACTAACCACTGCGTCGGCGGACCGGCCACAATCCCATCTTAGTATTACCAGCTTTTTTAGTTTTAAAGAACTTTAGTACCAGAACTTTTTTTGTTTTAAAGCTATTATAATTACTTTATAGGACATGTAATTATTAATTACCTTTCAATGGTTATTGATTTATTGAGTGTACATTGAAAGTCGTGTGGTGCTACGTTTAATTAAATTTACATTTCCTTCCCTTGGACTTTTGAGTGTTTGATGCTCTACACTCCTTGCCAACCAAAGTTGGGTAAATAGAAATATGCTATGGAGAAGCTTTTTCAGCGGATGTAAAGAGTGCCATTAATTATTTGTGAATCCATCCTGAAAACATGTTTAAAACATTAATTTCGTTTAAGGTCTATCAGATTTGAATATTATTTGATCAAATTTGGCAAATGTATCCTAATGAAAAATGTATTTTAGAGAAATTGTATTCATATTATTTTGCATGTAAATAATACCTTACAAGAGTTTCCAGCTAACAGACCAACCACGCTTTTCCCTCTACCTTTTCACCCTTTGTTTATGCCCAAGTTAGGTTGGCAAGGAGCGTGTTTTAATAAAGACACATTCCCGCAGGTACTGGTCATGGCTAGTTACCTGAAGTTCGACTTGAACGGAGCCTGGATGAGGGGAATCAAGCTGAGGAACTTCTCCAACTGTCCGGTGACGTCGGCCATGTTGGTAGGAGACTACGCTCAGATGAAGACCCTGTTCGACTTTGGATTCCTTCCAAACTCCAAGCCTTTGGCTAGGTATAATATCTACATCAGGCACTTGTAAGTATTTTTAATATTTATAATTAATTCCCCATGACTTTTTTTGAAGTGTTTCAATAAATTAGTGTAATTTTTATATAATCCCCTCCCCCCTCTCCTTAAATCTTACTGTTTCATTGAATTCAATTGAGGAGCCCAATGGCAAAAGCCCTTCAGCAACAGGGAATCCGTCCATATTGAAGTATACTTTTCAAGTAGTGATGGATCAGAAACCATTTTTCTCCCTTGATTCTTCTTCCACGGTTCAAGCATTAGACTACTGTCTATCATGAATCTCGATGATAGAGATAGTAAACCCCTTGCAACGCATGGTAAGAACCCCAGCAAAACTGTTTTTTTCACACAAGCTTAGGCAATAACCTGCTATATTCACCAAGCAGGCCTGTTTCAGACAGATTCCCAGGCAGTCACGTTTTTCCCCCCTGGATTCTTCACATGTGAACACTGATATATGAAGAGTACAGGGGAAGAACCGCTTGGTTTCTTTAGAGTCTTTCCATAATTGTGCCTGCTTGGCGGACATTGGTGACCAGAAACCGGGTTTTCTTTCGGTTCTTCATCTACGGTACAAGCGTGTGACTCGTATCCACTTATTTCTGGCGTGCATCAGGGTTGCCGCGAAAGATAAACAAAGCGAGTAACCGTTTCTTTACACCAGTTTAGACGATTTCTCGCTATCATACCAAAAGAGGCTATTAAGGACAGACTTCTGCGAAATAAAGCGGTTCTTCCCCTGTACTTTTCAATTAATTCCCCGTGATTTTTTTTTTAATGTTTCAATAAATTAGTGTAGTTTTTATATAATAATAGAAATTTTTTATAAATTGAAACTTATAATTATTTTATCATTTATTTATAAAGTGTTGTTTATTATATAAAGTTTTTTTTAAGATAAAAGGGACTTACAGTTTTATTTACTTAAACGGTGCACTTTAGTAGTAATTACTAGAACTGTATAAGGTTTTTTTTCTGTCATTTTTCCCTTTTATTAACATCTCATAACCAGTTTTTGTCACTGGCATTGCTAAAAATAATGAACAATGCCAATAAAGCCGATAGCTTTATGGAAAACCTGTAATTATCCCTAGTCAAATAATTACATTGGAAAGTGTTTTTCCTAGTTTTTACAGATTCCACCCTTAAACCATACTGTGTCATTGAATTCATGTGAAGAGCACAACGGCTTCCACGGTTCAAGTATCAGAATACTCTCCACCACAAATCTCCATGATAGAGATAGTAAACCCCGTGCAACGCATGGGAAAGAACCCCAGCAAAACTGGTTTCTTCACACAAGTTTAGGCAATGACTCGCTATTTTCACCAAGCAGGCCTGTTTCAGACAGTTTCCCAGGTAATCACAGGGTTTTTCCCCTGGGACCTGGACTCTTCACATGTGAATCATACGATAACGCTTACATCAATTAACCGTTTCTTTTTTTTCTAGGAACCGCACAAACCGAAACAGTTACGACCTGTTCCCCCTCGGCATCAACTTCCTGATACGGGAGCTGCTCATGTTCCTCATCATCCGCAAGAACCGCAGGAGGTCCGAGAAGAACACGGTTGCCAGGATGGACAAGTGCTTCCTTCTTCTGTGGTCCTTCACCCCCCACCCCCTCATCACCCCCCGCCAGCTCCTGGAAGAGAACGTAGCCATACGTTCCGAGCTCCCGAGAATCGCGTTCTACGAGAATATCAAGCGAGACCTGGACCTTCTGGTCGACGGATACAGGGAAATGGGCTTGAACGTGACCGATGACGTCATGCCTAGGGATCTGCACCATCTCTGTAAGTGCAGAATCAGGCATTGCATGACTCGAGCTGGTAACTTGCCGCAGGGGATATATAACTTGCCCATCGGTAAGAAGTTGCAAGAGTACCTGTTAGTTCCCGAAGAAAATGTGTTTGGCACAAGTTGATGATTGGTTGGAGTACTTTTCTATGACTGTTAATTGTCTCTTTGTTTAATTTTCTGTAATCATCTCTTGGAAGATAATGCTATTTATAAATTCCGTGCCTCCAAGAGTCGCGTTCTACCAGAACATCAAGCGAGACCTGGACCTCCTAGTCGACGGATACAGAGAAATGGGCTTGAATGTGACCGATGACGTCATGCCTAGAGATCTGCACCATCTCTCTAAGTGCAGAATCAGGCATTGCATGACCCAAGCGCGAAACTTGCCCCAGGGGATATACAACTTGCCCATCGGTAAGAAGTTGCAAGAGTACCTGTTAGTGCCAGATGAAAACGTGTTTGGCACAAGTTGATGATTGGTTGGAGTACTTTTTTTATGTCTGTTAATTGTCGATTTATTTAATTTGTTATAATCATCTCTTGGAAGATAATTCTGTTTATAAATTCCGAGCTTCAAAGAGTCCCGTTCCACCAGAACATCAAACGAGACCTGGACCTTCTAGTCGATGGATACGGGGAAATGGGCTTGAATGTGACCGATGACGTCATGCCCAGAGCTCTGCACCATCTCTGTAAGTGCAGAATCAGGCATTGCATGATTCGAGCTGGTAACTTGCCCCAGGGGATATACAATTTGCCCATCGGCAAGAAGTTGCAAGAGTACCTGTTAGTGCCAGAAGAAAACGTGTTTGGCACAAGTTGATGATTGCTTCGAGTACTTTTCTATGACTGTTAATTGTCCATTTATTTAACTTGTTGTACTCATCTCTTGGAAGATAATGCTGTTTATAAATTCTGAGCTTCCAAGAGTCGCGTTCTAGTCTGCGTTCCAGAACATCAAACGATATCTGGACCTGCTAATTGATGACCCCGTAGAAATGGGCTTGAAAGTGACCCATGACGTCATGCCTAGATATCTGCATCATCTTTGCAAAACGAGACCTGGACTTGCTAGTTGATGGCTCCATAGAAATGGGCTTGAATGTGACCGATGACGTCATGCCTACAGATCTGCACCATCTTTGTTGGTGCAGAATCAGGCACTGTATGACTGGAGCAAGAAACTTGCCACAAGAGATTTATAATTTGCCCATTGGTAGGTAATGCTTAGAGATTTGCGCTGTCTTTGCAAGTGCGGAATTAGCCGTTGTATGACTCATGCGGGTAACTTTATGCAAAGTGTCTTGCCCATTTGGAAATTGCCCTGTCAGTGCAAGTCCTAGTAAATACCATGGTGAAAAACGGTATTTACTCTAATAAAAAAAGTTATGCTTTTCCCACATAGGAAACTTTAGATTATTAAAATAAAAATTAATAAATGTTATTTTATGGAATTAATTAAAATTATTATAATTGTGAATCCTAATAAATATTTAACCTTAACTTTATATTTTTACAAATTGTCCTTAAACTTTTATAATTATTATATACATCTATGTTATATTTTGATCACATACTTTTATTTTGTTTATTTTGTTCTACTGTATTATTTAATTATATTGTTAATGTGTATTATGTATTTGGATGTCTGCTATTTTTAAAGAATTTGTCCGTACATAGTGCAAAAACACCCATTGTCTAAAATATTGTTAAGACGATTTTCCTATGAACACTTCTTCATAGTTAATTTAATTGTGCGTGATTAATGATTTGTATTGGAAAACTGATTAGGATATCATCTTTTCAAGCCTGGACAACTCTAAGAATAGTTTACTCTGAACTATCAGAATCAAAACCCCTGCTTGATTTCCGCATTTAATTCTGGGCTTAAAGAAAATAGCGTAAACTTTTTCCTCTTCATTATTTGATCAGCGCAGTTATATAGAGGTATAGTGGAGGTAAATCTAAATGATAATTATAACTTGATTTTCTTGTGAAAAATGTGATTGCCATAGATTTATCTATTAGTGATATTTTTAAAAAGTTTGTTACAGATGTGTTACTCTTTTCAAATATTTGTTTTAAAAAAATAGTCAATGTTATATGTATTAAAATCTAAATCTATTGAAATTAAATCTATTATTAATTTATTTATGAAAAATGTGATTGCCACATAGTTCTCTAAAATCTCTCAGTAAATCTTTTAGTGATATTTTTTAAAAGTTTGTTGCAGATGTGTTATTCTTTTCAAATATTTGTGTACATATAATTAATAGTCAATGTTATACGTATTATCAAACACTTGATTTTTTTTGTTCAAGATGTTGTAATCTGTGTGTTTAACTCTCTGAGATATACAAATGCATAAAACAGTTATCTGACTGTCAGATTTTCCAGCTGCACACATATTTAAATCTGCTTGTATTAAGACAAATACATATTTATTTTTAATCTCATTGTTAAAAGAATTATTAAAATAAACAGTTAACATAAAACAGTTATCTGATTGTCAGATTTTCCAGCTGCACACATATTTAAATCTGCTGATATTTCAGACAAATATTTATTTTTAATCTCCTTGTTAAAAGAATTACTAAAAAACAGTTTGCATAAAACAGGTATATGACTGTCAGATTTTCCAGCTGCACACATATTTAAATCTGCTTGTATTTAAGACAAATATTTATTTTTAATCTCCTTGTTAAAAGAATTATTAAAAAAACATTAATCTGACTGTCAGTTTTTTCAGCTGCACACATATTTAAATCTGCTTGTATTTAAGACAAATATTTATTTTTAATCCCCTTGTTAAAAGAATTATTAAAATAAACAGTTAACATAAAACAGTTATCTGACTGTCGGATTTTCCAGCTGCACACATATTTAAATCTGCTTGTATTTAAGACAAATATTTATTTTTAATCTCCTTGTTAAAAGAATTACTAAAAAACAGTTTGCATAAAACAGGTATATGACTGTCAGATTTTCCAGCTGCACACATATTTAAATCTGCTTGTATTTAAGACAAATATTTATTTTTAATCCCCTTGTTAAAAGAATTATTAAAATAAACAGTTAACATAAAACAGTTATCTGACTGTCGGATTTTCCAGCTGCACACATATTTAAATCTGCTTGTATTTAAGACAAATATTTATTTTTAATCTCCTTGTTAAAAGAATTACTAAAAAACAGTTTGCATAAAACAGGTATATGACTGTCAGATTTTCCAGCTGCACACATATTTAAATCTGCTTGTATTTAAGACAAATATTTATTTTTAATCTCCTTGTTAAAAGAATTATTAAAAAAACATTTATCTGACTGTCAGATTTCTCAGCTGCACACATATTTAAATCTGCTTGTATTTAAGACAAATATTTTTTAAAATCTCCTTGTTAAAATAATTATTAAAATGAAAGTTTTATATTTTATTAGTCGATTTCTATTTAAATGTTGTCTTGAAGTTACATTCGACAAATAAAGTATGTAATTCTTCAGCACTTTGTTGAAAGAAGTTTAGTAAGTGGTTCTTCCATTTTGTTGGTTTATTAACATTTAAGTGTTGTCTTTTGATGTTACATTAAACTACTTTGTAGATTTAAATTTAAAATAATGTTTACAACAATTGATGTCATTTGAAAAATGTCAACATATACCTGTAAAGTATGCACAGTGATGATAGAGTTTAGATTTCTACTGCCAAACTGTTAAAGTACAACTAATCACTAATCAAAGTTTATATGTGTTATATAATATCTTAGCATGTTTTCTACATTTTTACTTATGAGATTTTAATGTATATTTCGATGTTTCTTCACAATTGAAAACTAGAAATATTGCCTGTAAAACTTTGTTAGTTTGTAAAACAAGTAGGTGACGATTTTTTAAGCACTTATTCACTTTATAGTGTCATTGATGCATTTTGAAAATAAAGCTTTTGTTAAGACAACCATTTTTTTATTAACACTTTAATACAATATCGATTTGATATATAAAAAAAGATTTTAAGGATATTGTATGATACAGCAACCCCTCGTTATATCGCGCTTCTCGGGAGACAAGCAAAAACCGCAATATAATCGAATGAACGATATAACGAGCGGCTTGATAACTATTCTAGTTTTGATGTATTTATGCTCTCAACAAAGTTTTTAAACTTAAACACAGTAGGTATTTAAAAGATATAACTAAATCATATTATATAATATAAATATTCTAAAAAAAGGAACGAAAATTTAGAAAAGAATTATTATTATTAATTGTTATAAATATTACACAGTACTGCACAGGTAATACTATGCATATTTCACTCCACATTTTCTAGCAAACGCATATATAGTAATAGTTCTCACATTTTCTAGTAAAATATCCATTAAAGTTAGCTGCTTTGATTTTTCTAGCCTTTGTCTTGACTTAGGGAACGTACATAAATTACGTCACGCAAAATTTTGACCTTTTTTACCCCTCCCTCCCCCTATGTCACGCTGCGTGACGTTTGGTCGGACCCCTCCCCCTAAAATTACGTCACGTTTGTCGCACACCCCCTCGTTTTTTTACTTGATTTTAATATTTCGCTTTATTTCTAAGATTTAAAAGAAAAATTCACAAATCGATATTCTTTTAAAAATTAACTTGAAAAAGAGAAGTAAAAGTTATCTTGGTGAAATAATTTATTCATAGGAATATATAGACATTGTATTTACATTTTCGTTGTTCAAGGACAAACTAGACATTCTCTAATGCCTTCTAAAAAAAGGGGTTGGAAAGTAATCGGATCTGTCAACTGTCTAGTTCTGGGTCTTTTTGGTGTTCGTCCCATGTAATCCCCTCACCTTCTTTCTGAAATTAAGTGTTTCCTATGATGATCTTATGATAAAAAAATATTTCAGATTCTTATCTAAAAAACTTTATTTTATGTAAAAAAGGTTTTCTTGCAAAATTGGAAATTTTGAATCGTTACGTCACGCAAGCGATTGCCCCTACCCCCCTCCATGTCACGATCCGTCACGTTGTCGCATACCCCTCCCTCCTCCAAGCGTGACGTAATTTATGTACGTCCCCTTATCGCCTATCTTGTCTCATGTCGATTTTTGTAAAAAGAAGAACATAAGTATCGGAAAAAAAACGTAAAAGTCGGGAGACATGATACAAGGCGCGATATAACCGAATGCGCGATGTAACGAGGCGCGATATAGCGAGGGGTTACACACTATTATGAGCTGTGCCATTAAAGTATTATCAGGGTGGAGGTATTGTTTGTCGATATTTGAAAATAAAGATTTTGTTAAACGATGTAGATAGTCTTTTGTTTTAATTATTTGAGAAAGTGTGGCTCAAAATAAGGATGATACATTCGCAGGTTCTGCCCTCGTCCACCCATCTTAGATTTATTGTTTAAAGGCTAAAAACTCCATCAATAAATTGCATTGTGTATGCGTCTGCAACTGATACACCCTGAATCTGTCGTTGTACAAAGTTCCAGGGGCTGGGGATCCCAGTCGGGTAAGGCGTTCGCCTTGTATGAGGAAGGTCCCAGGTTCGGGTCTGGGCATCGCCAAAATAACTGCCTGCCTATAAACTGCCCTTGCAGCAAAAATGTTCGACGAATAATACCCCGTGTAAGGGAGTGCACGTTAAATATCCTTCAAAGTCCTAAAGCTGAGTACGATGTCGCCCTTAACGGTTGCGTTGGATGCCTACTCAGGTGTCGGCTTGTAAGTTGACCGTGGTTCTAAAATACGACGCCCGTCGCCAATTGCCCTAGTGTAGCTCTAGTACGACGATAATTCAAACCTAACCTAACCACCCATCTTAAATTTATTGTTTAAATGCTTAAAACTCCATTAATAAATTGCATAGGTATACATCTGCAACTAATGCACCCTAAGGCTTGTCACCATAAGTAGATAAGATTTTTTTAAATGACATTTCACTTTTCAATTCGAAATCATTAAAATATTAGAAAAATAACTAAAAGATCAGAAACAATCAATATTATTTATATATTCGTCGAGCCTCTCTGACTTAACTCTTAAAATATAACCTTTAAAAAAAAATTGGAACTGGTTTCTAAGAATATTTTGCTCTTCTTTTGTCAAAATCAGAAGCGTAGCGTGCCTTGGCGGGGCCCTGTATAAAAATTTGTTTGGGGGCCCTTAGGAAGGGTAAAGATTTCTCACAAAGAAAAAAATGCAAAAAATTAAAAGAAATATTTGGGCAGTTTTACCATAATTTTTAATTTCAGGTATCAAAAAAAATTTAACATTTATTTTTTCAAAATCACTTTAAATGTTTGTCAAAAGGTTTATAAGAGTTCTATTAAAACGAAAAAAAAAGTTCAGCAAAGCTCATTTGTAAAAAACAAAAAATAATGACAAGGGATGGCCGTTTTTTAAAAACACCGATGCCAAAGAAACTGGTTTAAACTGGCCTTACGAAAATAACTGTTTTTCAAAGAAACCGAAATCACAAAAAACCGGTTAGTCTTAAAACTGGTTTCGCTTTTCCATCCCTAGATCATTACGATGGTAAGGACCGGGAAGTCAGGAACGGAAGGTAAGGACATTCACGCTTTTTTATGTTGAAACTAACTACAGTTTAATAAAAATGGATCTTTTAACTTCTTGTACTCCACTTAAACACATTTATAGTAAAAAAAAATCAATTATCAAGCAAAAATTAACCTTACCTGGGAGACTGTAAGTAAAGCAATAAAGCCTCGCTGCCAATTTTACTGAGGTTTTTTTTTTTTTTTTTAAATGTTGGGCTGGTTGGTGAATTTTAGCAAAATTATGTGAATACTAACTGAAATGTGAATTTTCTGCAATACTGTTTTCATGGTTTAATAATCACTGTAGCTCAATCCAGTGCCTCTCTTCAAAACTTTAGGAATGAGGTCAGTGAATGTACCAAAACCCAGGGACAGTGAGGAGACGAGAAAACACATTATAAATAATTAAAAATCAAAATTTTATGGAATTAATTTGTTAAGCTACAGTATTAGTTCAATTTAAAATATAAATGAATGTAATTTTTAGCTCAGAAATATGTTGGCTTGAGCCCTAAACTTAAAAAAAAAATGACATTTGGGACACACTACGGTAAGGATTTTTCTGCATTGTTCTGTGTTCTCAAATTTTTTTGGAGTTTCTTTGCTTTAAAAAATTCCGTTTTGCAATTATATAAGGACCAGTCTTTTAGTATAATAAGAATTTTTTTTAAAGAAATATAAATTTTTTTTAAGGTTATTCCCAAGGGACATAAAATTAAAATTTATGGTAGAATTGCCCAGTTATTCATCACAATTATGTATCTGTCACTTTTCTAAAAATAAAATTAAATTTACACTCTCCTTGCCTTTTTTCGGCAAATTGATTTATAAAATCATTTATAGATGATGATGGCTTTAGTTTTTCGAAAGTTTCTAGCTTTATGGACAACATAGTGACAGGTGTGACAGGTGTTACTGTCCCATCGAAATTCTTAGGTAATTTTTTTTATCAGTTTCAATTCTGATAAACTTCTTCAAGCAGTTGTAGTTGTAACTGGAAGCGTCAAGAATAAAAAGCATGCTGTTATTACCTCGGGAAAACTGGATGCAAGACTATTGAATTTTATCAGCAATTATTCAAAGAGTTCCTTAATGGAATGAATTTTTTGAATTTCAGATTGTATGCATGTTTTTAGAGCCTTTAATTGATCATAAGTTTAACTGAGATGTCTTTACTGTAAAAAGCCGACAGTTTTGTGCTCCTGAAGCGTTTTATATCTCTTCGTTTGAAGGAGACAGGAGTTTCTCCGGTTTAGTTGTAATATTTTGAACATACTACTCAGGTCGCAAAGGCTCTGAAATGTTTGTTCCCGCGTATATCTATGTTCCAGCAGCCCGCAACAGCCGATGTAGGGTGTTGACAACTTTTGAACGCACGCTTTACGTGGGGAAAAAATGTTTTGTTTTTTTTTACTTTTGTCATTTGTGAAAAAAAATGGGAAGTTTTTATTAATTTTTGATTACGCACGTAGGGGGCCCCCGTGGCCCGGGGGCCCCGTATAATTGATACGGCTGATACGGCGGTAGCTACGCCCCTGGTCAAAATCAAAATTGATTTAAAAATATAAATTTACGTTCCCGATATTAAGGTGTTAAAATAATGCCAATTTCGTTCGATTAAATAAATTACAGTGCTGCCATCTATTGATTAAACGTCAGACTTAAAACTAACCCATGTTACGCAAAGAAAATCGTAATGTGTTAGAATCGCAAGGTAATAGGATTTAATTATGGAATAGAAATTGTGAAATATACAGGTAAAGGTAACAATCGAACGAATATTATTTATTTTGACCTATTTTCCTTTTTTTAATGTTAAAGAATTAAATAAACAAAAAAAGGTATTGACATCGTGAAGCTTTCCAGATGTCTTTCTGTCCGTCGGCACCCCTCTTTAAACTTTCGTTTTAACCTTCATAATTTTTTGTTTGTTTGTTTGAAATGTAAGAATCAGAGTCCTATCGTTTATAGTCCTTTTTGTGTGCATGATATATGGTAATGCATTATAAAACGGGAAGAAATAGTGGAGCTACAGCTTGGCGTTTTTCCAAACGCCCCTTAAGGATTTAATTGACCCATAAATTGAAAAAGTAGATTTATAAAGAGTGTCTGTCACTTAGAACTTCTTCCACACGCAATATTTAAAAATTAGAGAAAAAAAAAAACACAGAATTAGTTTAGTTTAAAGTTTTAGTCGCATAATTGTCTATTTTCTTTCGAAAACTATGATGAATATGCAAGTCTGTTCATAGGCGACCTTTGGCGAGCTTGAAAATTTAACTAAGGGTTGCTATACCTAAGTTAAATTTAATACATAAAAGGATGGATGTCTCTCAAATTATTATTATAATCCTACCATGACGTCACGACCTTCGCGGAGTATTTCTGGTGAAATCTCTCTAAATCGACTTAATTTTGCAAACTCTTACATTAAATTTTTATCTTGGCTTTCCGAACCATATTTCAAAATGATGGTGCTGTAAAATTTACCAAAAAACAAAAGAAATCAATTAAAAAAGACGCGAATTTTAAAAAATTTGACGTGAGATTACGGAGGGGGGGGGGGCAAAATCTCACGAAATCTCACCAAGTAGGGGAGGAGGTTCATTTATTCAAAATTACGATCTTGCTGTGCACTGTTGTGTTGGAGGGGCGCGCTCCAGCGCAGCGGCGAAGAGGTCACTCACTTGAAGAATACAGGGGTAGAACTCCTTTATTGCGTAGGAATCTGTATGCATCTGGCGAAGATAGCGAGTCTACACCAGCTTTGCCTCGGTTCTTATTGCGCGGGTTTACTATCTCTAGAAGCGAGCTTCACGTCAGAAATAGTCTGACACTTGAAGCGTGGAAGAAGAACCATAGGAGAAACCGGTTTCGGATAGCTACTACTCGCCAATATAACGTCAATAAGGACAGATTCCCTGTCAATGAAGTTTTCCTCCTCTTGAACTCTTCTCATTGGGCGGTGGATAGCCTAGTGGTTAAGGCCTCATTCTCGGAATCGGAAGGTCCCGCGATCGAGTCCCGGTACCACTGAAAGCCCACCGAGTACCTGCGGAGTACGTGCTCGTTAAATCTGTGGGTCCGAAAGTTATGTGGACGGTAATGGCGCATTTTCCATCGGGTAAAGGTCCCTTCAGGGACAATTGCAGAGGTGGCAATAGATGGCAGCATCTGTCACTTATGTGTGTGTTGTGTCTGTCTTGACGATGGTTTATAAGTGGGTCTGTGACCAAGCACACAAACCTAAATAGATATGTCTTCCAACCAACCAACTCTTCACTTACGATCGTGAGAACGAACGAGGACAGGGCCAGAAAAGGTTACCTCCGGGGCCTAATAATTTTTTTTCTACTAGAGTCACACTTTACAACAAGGAGATAACCTGCAAAGGTATCCATCGGTGATTCATACTTTTAAGTTGATCCCAAATAGCATACCGGGTTTTCTTAAAGATTTTTTTTAAAAACAAAATTTGCCTATTTAAAATTTGTATATATATTTTTTTCTCTAATGGGGCTGCAATATTGGCAGTCAAGCCTTTGCTGACTCGGCATATTCCCCAAAACTGAGAGCCATTTTTGGTGGCACCATCTAGGCGACTCTCGCTACCAATTTTGATGCCCAGATTACAATGAACCTGAGCTCTCTGTGGATGTTAAAGTATGCCGAGATTTAATTTTGCCGTGAGAACCCAAGCCAAATGGGCCCCCCAAGGATCTTTTACACATGCCACGGAATCATATGACATGCGTGCCCAGGATTTTCCCATCCAGAAAATCGGACGACTCAGCCGGGGCTCGAACCCGCGATCTTGGGCTTACGAGGAGGACACGTTTAACCTCTCAGCCACTGAGCCGCTAATTAAAATTTATATTATTAGCCAAATTATGCGAAAATGCACCAAATCTGAAATTTATTTCCCATCTAAAAATTATTAACCGGAGAAGGATAAATTAAACTTTTACTTCTAATAGCACAAAGTGTTTAAATTTAATCAACAGATGACATTTTATAAGTTTAATTATTAATATGATAATAAAACACATTTAACGATATTTATTACATTTCATATTTAAACTTGTGTATAACGCTACTCGTTTATAAGTGTTTAAACATCGCGATGCCTTTAAAGACTCTATAACCGGGTTATACGCATCTCGGAAAGAAAGCAATCTTTTCAGCACGAAATATTTTTTTAACGGTCAAAGAGCCTGTCACAAAATGGACTTTTTGTTGACAAAGAAGCTCCCTTTAATGATGCACATAAGCCGTTTGTTGTCCTAAAGACAACAAAAAAAGTTTTGACAGCTGTTTTCCGTAGATAAGAAAATTTTTCTTCTTCAAGGAGGTAGCAAAAGCACAATTTTTTTTGGAACATGGCTTCGTACAAATACTTTAGGCACACCATATTTAAAGCCACAAGAGACTATATGGTTGTGATAATTTATGTACCGTAACACGTGTTACAAGTCTTCAAAATCATTTTGCGTAATTGAATCGGTGAGTGCAGAAACCACTTCAGTCCAAAAAATCCGAAAACTCGTTTTCAATGAAAATAAGCGTAGAAAGGCAAGATGCGTGTTGGGTGAAAAAACTACGTTAGTCTGTTGAGTAGTTCCGTAAATACAGGACGTTTGTTTCGAGTGTTGAGTGCAGAAACAACATGAGTCCAGTGACTGACGTTGTTTCTGCACCCACCGCCTGATCGCGTGACCAGTCTTGTCAGGTTCCTTGCCGAGCATGCGCGTGTGATTAACACCCTAAGGTGAGGCTTGTATTGAAGTCAGTTCAGTCAAGTGTTTCAACGTTTTCTAAGTTAGTTTTCAACGTCTACTGTCAGTCTTTTGCAATATGTCAATGAGTCTCACAAGCAGTGAGAGTGATAATGAAACAGCACCCAAGAAGAGGAGGAGGAATGAAGAGAGTTTCGAAGAAACGCGATTAGAACATCTAAAGTACGTGGGGTTGAACACATCAACTGGAAAGGGCATCTCATTCCATCTCGATCAACAGGGGTGCTGCTTGTAATTGTAAATTACAATGCTTTACTAACTTTAGCGATGATGAAAAATCTGAATTTGTTGCTAATTTGAATCAGTTCAAATCAAAAGATGAGCAAGATATTTTCTTACAACAACTGATCGAAAAACAAGCCTTTAAGCACAGTGTGGCCAAAAGAAGCAAAATTCAAGTTTGCTCCCTCCCGATATAAAGAGTTCCGCTATAACTCTGAAGAAAACATACATTTTCATTGAAGGATTACAAAAGCACAGCTATCAGTTGCTGAGACCTGCTTTCCGTAACGTCGATATTGATTTTCCTTCAAGTATTGCAGCCTACCCATCAGGGAAAGTTCCAATCAACATAAAGAAAATGGAAGACATCCAGAAAATGATTGTTCATATTCCTGAAAACTTCAAAGTTTTTATGATGAACTATTTACCTGGTCAACCACTGAACATGATAATGATACAATCGTCGAGAATGATCTATTTTAAGAGCGTTTCAGTTTGTTATATTCCTGTCTTATGACTTTGCAATACTGTAACTTCATTTCTCATGTAATATGGAAAAATATACATTTGTAATTTTTGTGTGAAATTAATTAAAATAAATATTATTAACAAAAATCGAAACCAAATTAATAACAAATACAAACTTTTAACGGATGGTTATCTTTTCCCAAGTTTCCTACTGTCTGTAAAAACAGTTGAGTGCAGAAACAGCATTAGTCCAAATCATATTTTTAATTCTCCTGAGCCTAATTTATGTGGAAATTAGGTAATTTTTTTTTATAACAGCAGCATAAAAGCATGTTATGACAAAGGAAAAAAAATTTCTCAAATATTCTAAAATTTGGAGGAGTTATTACGTTTTTTCTCCCTCCTGAAAAATTTGAAATTTGTGACTGACGTTGTTTCTGCACTCACCGATTCAATTATTTCGTAGAAGTTTTTGAGAAACGCGAACTAAATTAAAAATTGCAAAGTTTATCAATAATTTTGTCAAATCTGTATATCCTCCTCAGACTGTAAAGACATTGTGGTTTTAGACTATTCAACAAAATAATTATGAACGATTCGTAAAATGATAATGAATATTTCTAACGGTGATTATTGTTAAATAGTTATTTAAGCAACTAGTGTCGAAAATTACACTTTATTAAGAGAGAGGCTTTTATTTTACGAGGGAGGTACGAGCGAGTGAAATAATGACAAGAGCTTAATAAAGTATTATTTATCACGTGCTTGCTTACAATATTTTTTGTAATAACGTGCAAAAAAGTATTTCTACCAATGAGTGATTTTCAAGACATCATTTACTTTCCATGGCAATATTCTAAAATGCAATGTTGTGAAAGAAAAGTTGTAAAATAATTTTCTATTTTGGATCAAAATAGTATTTACAATTATTAGTGCTACTTAACATGGGTAAAAATGAATTTGAAATGATGTTCGACCAACTTCCAGATTAAATTGAAAAAGCAGCTAAGGAAGCTTCGTCGAATCTTCTTCCAGAAAAGTATTGTTTGGAGTGAAATTTGAGCTCTTTCTTTTATCTTATTTCATTTCCTTTAATAATTTTTGTAATACTTGTAGTTTCCATGGAGATATTAGAAAATGCAAAAGTAATGAACCAATAGAATTAACTGAGTTTCATGACCATTTAGTTTCCACGGAGATATTCATGACATCATTTTGTTTTTCTACGAATCAGATATTCTTATTTTACTTTACCGCACTAGAGCCGAAAACCTCATTTTCGCCACTGCCTGTGACGCAAGCACGTAAAGTGTCATTTTCGCAACGATTTATGAATGAATATGATATAAAAAAGTGAACTTTTTTGCACGTTGTTACGAAAACATTATTTTATTTTAATTATTTGTTATTTATTTCAACTTAAATAGTTTGTCTTTTAATGATTAATTAAAAGCCCAATTTAATTTCATATCATTTGTAATTCGATAGTCATTTCATTTAGAAATCTAGTTATTCGTAGTTACTACAGTCAATAAAACGCTTTTGCTTCTCTACGTAAAGACTCATGCTGCAGTAAAGAACGTTTTACAGAACACTAAAAACGCATTTTCCAAAATTTCATGCTTTAAATAGTTTCTTTTTTCTTTTATATCATGATGCCTTCATGTATTCAATTTAGATAAGCTTTTTCTACAATTAATCCTGATTTAATTGTGAAGATATTTTTCCTTAATTTAACAATTTACAAATGGAAAGAAATGGAAATATTGAGAAATATTTATATAGATATGTTGAACTTTATAAGAAAGGTGGTCGGGATTCCGTCGGGCATCCTAATAAAACAAGAAGTTTTAAAAAGAACTAAAATAGCCTTCTCTTCTGTTACATCAATCTTTCCATTTTCTTAACCTCTTAAGACCCTAGCAAAATCCTACACTTATATTCTTATAATCTAAACATACATTTCATACAAATACATGCTAAAAACATGTTTTTCAAAGATTTTTTTATAAAAAAAATTATGTTTAATAATTTTTACTTAGGGACACGCCTTAATTTCTAAAAATACACATTTTTCGTTCTATTAAATGCAACAAAAAAGCATTATCACTTATTTTTAGTTAACTGATTATTTTAACATTGTTTTTAATGCAAAATGCCTTTAAAAATTAACTACTAAAATAACTTTTTAAAAAGCTTGAAATTTTTTTTTACATTTTTATCAACCCAACGAAACGAAATAACAATCTAGAACTTCCAACTGTCCATTTTTCTGCTTCCTAATAACAACTCTTTATACGAGAAATGGAAGTCCAGCTCAGACGACACAATTAATATTCCCTAGAGTCCCTCGGAGGAAGACTTTATTACAACTTTCGGACATTGCAATACGCCAACTGGCGCCAATTTGATGCTATCTATTCTGGTACCAGAGAATGACTCATTTTTGTCTCGGAGCTTCATTGGAACAAGTCAGAGGGATTATTCTAAAAAAAAATGTCCCCTTTCTTATCGATAGGATATGTAATGAAATAAAATTATGATTAAAAAATAATTGATATTTAAATAAAAAGAATGAATTAGAAATAATGAAAAATGTAACTAATATAAAATAAAGAGTTTTAATTAATATTTGAACTACAGAATTATGTGTCGCAATAAATGCAAAAGGTCTGTTTTCGATGATGTAACGCTCTTGTTTTAATTTTCCTGCTTACCGCAATTTCATTGGTTGCTTCGGTTTCACTCTCAAAATGACCGATTTAGATGAAAAGAAACTTTTCTTTCTATGCAAGCTTTGTTAACAAACGTTTTGAACAACCAACAGCACAGCAAGAAGTGGGCATTTAAAAAATTAAATAAGTAAGATATTCTTATAGAAAACTCATTTTCGAATACCAAAATAAAAATAATTCCTGCCAATTAATGAAAACAAATCGCTGGAGCTGTTGCCATCCACTACGTGGTATGGTATGATACATATATATTCCAGCTTGTGTGCTTGTTCAGAGAACCGCTTATGAGCTTTGGTCAAGTGGGACAGACAGAGAAAGAGTTTTTACAAGCACACGAGACACACAAAGAAAGGACAACACAAACCCATAAACAAACAACAACATTTATTGACGGCCACAAACATTCATGCCTGACCAGGATTCGAACCCTACCCCAGCAGCTCCAAAGGCTAGCATCCTAACGATTGCGCCACCGAGGCGGCCCACTACGTGGAACATCCGCAATACGAAGCCTTCAAGATACTTGTTAGAACTTATTAATAAGCTAATAAAATTTGAAAATTGAAGGCACAGGTTTGTACGACAAAATTTTCTTAAATTGACGTTCGAACTTTAATTTTCTCATCAAATCTAAATGTGACTTATGAAAAATTTAACTTAAAGTTATTAAAAGACTTAAGGAAACTTCCAACTGTCAAAAACTTAGTTTGACATATTATTAAAACTGACATGTTTCTAATTATAAAAGTAGGATACTGCAATATTTGTTTTTAACCATGACATAATATAACCTTTCTTGGAAAGACTTAATAAAAGTCTTTATATGAAGAATGGTATAATTTTAAAACGACTGTTTGCATATTTTAATCGGTTTTGTCAAAAATATAATTGAATATTCATAATTTCGCAGTTTTACTGGTAAAAAAGTTAACCCTCTAATGCATAATATTTTTTCATATTGAAAAATATATATGTATCTTTGATACTCATACATTATGGGAAAAATACTGAAATTTTTTTTAACTGCATTAGAATTTAAATAATTTCCATTTTTAAATTTTTTCCATATGACCAAAACCAACTGCAAAATTCCAATATTGATAATAATTACTAGACCACTACTAAATACATTCCAAAATAATCCTCTTTAACTATAATTAATTTTTCAAAACAATTTATTTGTATTTAGTACTGATATTATTATACTATGAATACTGCCAAAAACGTAATTTCACATCAGTTAATTAACCTCACTCTTTAGTTTTGAATGCACTTTTACTACTGTCATCTTTGAGGATCATTAGTAATTAAAACTTCAAAATGGAATGTAATCGATGAAAAAACCACAGATTTGTCAAGAGGGAGCTCTACTTTAATAGAATAAAGTGGATTATGTTACTTGTTGCCAAACGACAACAGTATGCATTAGAGGCTTAAAAATATGTCACTCTCAGATTGTTTAACTTCGACTTAAACTATGTGCTTGTTAGTGGTCAAGACCCTCACTAAATGCTCAATTTTTTCACATTGAGTTTGGGCCCTCATAAGAATATATTTAAAATATTAATAAAACTGGGAGTGTGTAACAAAACAGGACTTTTTATAACCACTAAAAATTCAATCACACATTTAGGGGGACTGGGTAGGCAAAAGAAAAAAATATGTTTTGGCTTTTTTTTTCTGATTTTTCAATAACAATAATTTTAAATACTACACAAAATTTCCAAAAATCAAAAACAATTTTTTTTCAGGAATTTGATTTTAAGTGGAAAAAATTACGTTTTATTGGACATGTTTAAAATGCTCTTTTCAATTCAAATTTTGTCTAATCTGGCTAATACTTAAAAAAAAAAAACAGTTGGAATACAACTTAATAAAATTGATCATGGAATTTTAATTCGTGCTTTGGTTAATTTAAAAATAAAACTTTTGGTAACGGCAAGGAAAAGGAATTATGCAACTACATGAATTACAAAATTTTTAAATAAACAATACATAATTATCAGATCCTAAAATCCATGCACAGTTGTCTTCTAGACATTACAATTCATAATTACTCCAAGTTTAAAAAGAAATACACCAAATTTTGAATAGCAAGGGACCAATTGATTATAATAAAAATATCAAAATACACATGCTCAGTAAAAGGCTATTTAAGATAAGGCCCGGGACTGAATAACAGACGATGGTTAAAGTATGATATGTATAGGAAGCTAAAAGTAAAAACTAATTTTTATCACTAAAATAAAAAAATTCGATATTTTTGAAATTTTTTGCTTACCCTGTCCCCGGATAATTATATACCTGCATATAATTATAAACTGCAAAGGCTGTATGGTGAAATAATTCACCATATTTTTGGTATTCGGCTCAACCAATTCCCAGGTTAGTTTTTCCAATACCTGAAAAAATGGTTTAGCCAAATACCGAAAATATCATGAAACTTTTCATAACGCAGCCGTTGAATGTACTAAGAACGATCATTATGGCAAAAATAAGGATAGAATTCTTAACAATGTTGAAGTCATTAAAATACTTTTGGGAGAAGAGATAATAAGAAGTTTTGAGTAAGATTCCTTTGAAGTTTAACGGGGAGAAATTATTAGCATTTCTTTTGATGAAAGTCATCAAAAAGAGAAGAAGAGACTTTTTTGTAATTAACGATTGCGAATACTTTATAAATTAGTATCAGAACGGGAAGAGTTATAATGAATCAATTTATTTAAATCCATAAAGTGCATTATAGTAGATCACTGAAAAAAGGCTTGAGGAAAGGTGATGAACTTAAAATAAAATTTCATCTCAGTTTATTATTCAAATTCAGCTTTTAGGGTTAGTGTTGTTATAAACAGTAAACTATTTTGGTTAAGCCTTCAAGTTAATTTTAAAATGTGTAGTTGCAGAGTGAGTGAGAGAGAGATAGAGAGAAAGAGAGAGATGTAAAGATATTCTTTTGTTAAATTAAACATTTTAGTTTGACTTATAAAAATTTATTATTTATTTATGGAAGTCATTCTTTATATTAAGACTATTATTAAACTTTTTGAATAACTTGAACTCAAATTTTCTCAAAATGTGCAAAAACTTCATAAAAATCTTAGCTATAAAAATAGCTATTCTTCTTCTTTAGCGCTACAGCTGATTCCCGGCCAAGGCTGTCTCAACAAGCTTAGACCATTTTGACCTATTACACTCTTAAAACGAACGAGCGATTTTAACTCAGTCTGAGTAATTTTCACTCTTCCAGTCTGGAAAATGCACTTCTCCTCTTGGAGTGGATCTTTTCTGTGTTAAACCTCCGACAGGATCACTCCAAACGCGAGTGATTTTAACTCAGTCTGATTTAATATTCACTCCTTTCCAGTGTCGAAAATGCACTTCTCCTACTGGAGTGGATTTCACTCGTTTGTTTTCAGAGTGTAGAAGCCAATGGCTTCCAATTATTCACACTTAAATTTTTCAAGTTTTTTTTTTCTATATTGCTCATCCACCTTGCTAGGGGTCTACTTTTTCTGTTTCCTACTGTGTTTTGAAATGTTATTTTTTTGCCGGATTTTCAGCAGCATATTTATATAACTGTTCAAGCCACCTTAGTTGCGATACTTTAATGACTTTTACTATGTTTGGCTCCTTGTGATTAAATTGTAGTACATGGTTGTTTTCCTTTATCGCTCCGAAAATTCTTCTCAAAAATATAACTCTACAATCAATATAAAAGGATGTTTCAACTCAACAAGCAAGCTGATAAAAAAACCCATAATTTTTGGCATAAACAAACATCTTTTAAACAACAATACTCAAGACAATTTAAAGCACACAGGAACCTGCCAATGTCATTTAAAAGAGAAGATTAAATCCAACAGCCTAGAGTCCCATCAATTCCAAATCAATCTGAGCAACTCCACTCAAAGCGAACCGAGCCCCCAAATGAAATAAAAATCACCGTATAGCTATTTTAATGCCGTCTTCTAAGCCGAGAAATCAAGATATTGGCTACTTAACGAAGGAGTTGCGATCGTGAAGGTAAGAATAACATAAAGAAGCTGCTGGTTTAAAACTAATGAAAAAAGCCGGGTTTGCTAAGAGAGGTCATTATGGCTTTTTCTATAGGCCCAACCAACACTCTTAAAACGAACGATCGATTTTAACTCAGTCTGAGTTTATTTCACTCCTCCAGTCTGGAAAATGCACTTACCCGGAAGGAGTGGATTCTTTGTGTGTTAAGATTACTCCCTTGAAATTCCACATCTTGAAAATCGTAATGTTATTCCTATGGAAAACATTCGCAAGTCAATTACCGCCACAATTTTAATAAAAGGTTACTAGTTTCTTGTATAATTGTAAAGAACGAAAGGAGTAGATTCTGTAAAATTAATTTGTTTTGTGAAAATCGCATATTTAGTATTTTTAATAATTTTTTGAAGTTAGTAAAAAATGGAGTTCGCATTAAGTTCGAACTTCAAAAATTTATTAAAAATAGTAAATATGTGATTTTTACAAAACAAATCAATTTTACAGAATCTACTCCTTTCGTTCTTTACAATTATACAAGAAACTAGTAACCTTTTATTAAAATTGTGGCGGTAATTGACTTGCGAATGTTTTCCATAGGAATAACATTACGATTTTCAAGATGTGGAATTCCAAGGGAGTCCTCTTAAGCCTCCGACAAGATCACTCCAAACGAGTGATTTTAACTCAGTCTGAGTTAATATTCAATCCTTTCCAGTGTCGAAAATGCACTTTTCCAACTGGAGTGGATTTCACTCTTTTGTTTTAAGAGTGAAGGAATTGGCTAATTATTGGTACTTGTGGATTGGTTGGTTGGTTTGCATACATATATTTTCAGGTTTGTGTGCTTGCTCAGAGAGACCCTTATAAACCCTCGTCAAGTTAGACAGTCACAACACACACATATATATACGTGACAGATGCTGCCATCTATCACGCGCTACCTCCACAATTCAGACATGTCCCTGAAGGGGAGGGAAATAGTCTCCAGGAACCTGTACCCGTGGGAAACTGCGCAATGACCGCCCACAGGACTTCCGGACCCAACAGATTTAACGAGCAAGCACTCCACATATACTCGGCGGGTTTAAAGCGACCAGGACTCGATCGCGGGACTTTCCGATCCGGAGATCGAGACTCTGACCACAGGACGCCCCACAGCCCGCTTTTGAGGTACTGTGTCCCCAACAACAATCCTCAAGACAATTTAAAGCACCTTTATTTAAAGCACACAAGAATCTGCCAATGTCATTTAAAAGAGACCATGAAATCCAACAGCCTAGAGTCCCATCAATTCCAAATCAATCTGAGCAACTCAAAGTAAACCGAGTTCCCAAATGAAATAAAAATCACCGTATCGCTATTTTAATGCCGTCTTCTAAACCGAGCCATCAAGTTATTGGCTACTTAACGAAGGAGTTGTGATCGTGGAGGTAAGAATAACATAAAGATGATGTCGGTTTAAAACTAATGGAAAGGCCGGATCTACCAAGTGAGGTCATTATGGCTTCTTCTATAAGCCCAAACAAGGGTTTGGCTAATTATAATTAGCCAATCCCTTGTTTATTAATTACAATGAATATTTTTATAAACTTTTTTATATATGATAAATATAGCGATGCTTTTTTTTAAGCGTCCTATAATAGCACTTTTTTAAATTGGTTTAAATATGTTTTAAATTTTCAAAAAAGATTTTACAGCAAACTATTCGAACCAATTTTAACCCTTTCACTACGAAGGATTTTTGTTTCTTCGTAATATCTCATAGGAATATCATTATCGAACACCCTTAGTCGGACGGCCGTCGTGGGCCGTTTTAGTAGTGAAAGGGTTAAAAAGTACTATTATATATACGCTAAAGTCGGCGTCGGTCGCATTTTTCATAGATAAAAAAGTCTAAAATTTTTCCATACAGCCGGAATAATTTGGAGGAGAAAATCCCCCCCCCCCCCATAGATTAACGCGAAGGCACCTTGGCTTGAACACCTGTGATCATTCGATCTCATTCACCGTTCATTCACCGACAACGAGAATTTGGTTTTAAAAAAATATCATTGAGATTGTTGTTTGGGCTCATCAGATAAATTTGACGACTTCACTTTTACTTTCGCGCCAAGAGTCGCCAATTCAGTCTGACCTCTACAGTTAAAGCATTCAGGTCTCCATTAAAAGGGTTTGGTTCCTTCATTGTCCGCTAGCTTCAAATCCAAGCTAATTGAAGCTCATCAGCACGTATTTATTTATACTTGAATATGGCTTCCAATGTAGGATAAAAATTCGATTGCGAGCGTTATCCTATATAGTGATGGTCTGGCAAAGTTTTTAATTAAAATAAATTATGCAGTTAAATAATACTAATGCTATTATGCAGTTAAATAATACTAATACTATATAGCTGTATACTATATTATACAGTTAAATAATGATAATACTATTAAACAAATAAATAATAATAATAATTTATTATACAAATAAATAATAATAATATTATGTAGTTAAATAATACTGATACTGATGAATAGGAAATATTAATATCACAGTTAAAATGTAACTCTTTGCTTACTTATTAAAAACTAGCAGTATGGTACCGCCTTACTGGGAACCCGTTAACTTCGCATTGCTTCCTTTTAGAGGCATGCTTACTTGTGAAAATACACTCAAAATCAAAACAAAATTAAATTCGTTTTGGCGCATGCGCACTTAAAAAAGCAAACACTAATAGAGGATGAAGCACCCTTAGGGCGCGAGCGCATATCTCAACCAAACTCAATCAATCAAACTAATAGAGGATGGCGTCAAGCCCCCGTTTCGGCCCGGTCCATGTATTTTCAAGCCCTGTTATGGTCCCGCAACCCACGTGGAAGACGTTTTTTTAAAACTAATTATATTAATTAAAATCACAATCAAATATGAAAAAACTAAGCCTCAGGTGCACACGTAGGTATCAAAAGGAATCTATATTAAAAATTTCGAATTTTTTAGAGCTGTCTAAGTAGGTCTTTTGCGATCCACAGACATACACACGGACAGACAGACACACAGACAGACTCTTTCTTTTATTATTATAGATTAGAAATATAAGTACATTGTTTTTTTTTATTGAAAGGTCAGAGAATCATCTCTTATACTTTTTACTGGTTAATCTGTAATAGCCCTCGTGTAGCTCTAGTGCGACGATAATTCAAACCTAACCTAACCTAACTGGTTAATCTGCATGTATATGATCGTCCGTCTGCCCGTACCTTTCAGTTTCCATTTTAATTGAACATTATCAAAATTCTTTATTTTTTTAAAGATATAGGGGGTCCTCAAAGGTGAGGGAAAAGGTGACCCTACTAAAAATGGTCAGTAGAGATCAATAGAAAAATCTGTACGTGGAAATGGCCCACTGGTATCAATAGAAATCTCTATTGATATTCTCTATTGATACCAGTGGGCCATTTCCACGTACAGCTATTGATATCTATACAAATCTTCTATTGATATCCGTATAAATCTCTACTGATACCCATACAAATCTCTATTGATATCAAGACAATATTTGAATACATCATTACAAATCCTTACTGACATCAATACAAATGTCTACTGGTATCAATACAAATCTCTACTGACTTCTATTGATACCAGTGGGCCATTTCCACGTACAGCTATCCTCTATTGATATCAATATAGATCTCTACTGATCTATATTGATATCCATACAAATCAATACTGATACCAATACAAATCTCTATTGGTATCAATACAAATCCTTACTGACTTGTATTGATACCAGTTGGCCATTTCCACGTACAGCTATCCTCTATTGATATCAATATAGATCTCTACTGATCTATATTGATATCCATACAAATCAATACTGATACCAATACAAATCTCTATTTGTATCAATACAAATCTCTACTGACTTGTATTGATACCAGTGGGCCATTTCCACGTACAGTTATCCTCTATTGATATCAATATAGATCTCTACTGATCTATATTGATATCCATACAAATCAATACTGATATCAATACAAATCTCAACTTACTTGTATTGATACCAGTGGGCCATTTCCACATACAGCTATCCTCTATTGATATCCATAAAAATCAATACTGCACTGCAAATACTCACACACAATACTTACACAAAATAAATACATTTAAGAACACTTTTTGTTCTCAAATTAACAAAACGTTTTGACGTTGTTAGCAGAACACTATATAAGAAACATAATTACAACACTTTATTGTGTTGCGATAGTGTTCTGAATATGTTTGAAAAGTGTTGCTGACCAGGAATGTGTTTCTAAAATAGTGTTGTGAGAAAATGTGTTTTTACATCAGTGTTTTACAATGCAACACTTTGCCCCCAAATTAACAACACATTTCAAGCATCACGCACATTTTAGAACACAATAAGTTAAGGTTTGAATTATCAAACAAATAAAGTTTCTTGTGCGATTGTTGCTATAGCAACAGTGATTTAAAAGAATAAAGATTGAACTTCAATGCTATTTCAATGGGTAAATGTCAACAAGTCTTATAATAGAACAAGTCTAAGTTATAGGTAAACAAAGTGTGAGTGATAATAGTACTTATCTAAAAATTAAAAAGTAATGCAACATACCTGGAAAGTACACAAAAGTAGTGAACATAAAGCAACATGCCATAGACCCACTCAGTTGTTGAACTTTGCGATTGTGATAAAGAGCCAGCCTGACTAGTTGTTGTAAAATTGCCATAGAAAAACTACAGTTCCCCCGACGAGAATTGTGAAATTTTTTCAACAAATTAGATAGGGCATTCATTTGAGTGACTCCCACCTAACTCATTTTTAAAATAGCACAATGTTTTGTTATTGAAAAATCACTAACTGGGAAAAAAGAACATGTGTAAGTACAAAGCAAAAAAAAAAATTACAACTGATATCGTCAGTTATGACAAAACCATGAATGTGCAAAAACACAAATATGCAACACAAATATAGATATACTGAAGGTTATTGTTAGCTTTCATCATCCTCGCACCAGAGCTACACAACTGCAGTTGACAACGGGCGTCTTAATTAAGAACTACAGTCAAGTGACGAGCTGACACCCTGAAACAATTTGATGTAGTTAAATAAATCAATGGATTATGTCAATGGATTATTTATTTACGAACACTATACGTGTCAATAAAAATCTTCAGGAAGGGGCACATTTTTTTAATGAAAAAACCGACTTCTAATATAAATTATTCCCTCTAATAACATGTTTTATGTGTTCTTTCTGGAAGCATCCGTAAATACCTTCGAGATATTTTAAGTAAGAAATCGTTATCCGTTCGTTACATATTCTAAATTGTGACTCCCGTCGCCAAAGCTCTAGTGTAGTGTAGTACATCTTAGCACACGTTGGTACATACTTAATGCTTCAAATCCCCGCCGCTATGCCCAATGTCCAGGGCCTGCTCTAGGAAATCTCAGACTATAGGCTCAACCTATTTCTTCCTTTACGGAAAATTTTATGTATGATTTTCAATAATGATGGTCTATATGACCCATGTAAAAAAATTTTGCTACAATTTTATAGGCTTCCTAACAAACATCGATCAAAACAATAACATAAGGTCACTTACTCACTTAAAATTGAGCGAAAAACAAAGCGGAGCATCCGAATTTTTTTAGTTTACTGATATTTTGGGGATTGACAGCATTTAGCATAATAGAAACTGAAATTTAGGGGCCCTTAAAATATGGGGGCCCTAGGCCGGGGCCTAACAAGCCTTATGGAAGAGCAGGCCCTGCCAATGTCGCCATGAAAAGCTGTGTTGTGTGACACCTGCACTCAGGTGTTTACTTCTTGCATAATTGTGGTAATAAACCTAAATTATGACGCCCATCACCAATACCACTATCTTGTACCTGTAGTGATCTGATAATTCAAACCTAACCATAATAGACAGCCAGAATCGCTCAACAACTACAGCCAGTATTTAGTTACTTTTAACAGGCCCCGATTAAAACTGAAGGAAAAAAATAACGGGTTGAACTGTGATGCGGTTTTGTTTCTCCAAAACCGTAAATAACTAGAATCTGCACATTCGTGGTTTTGTCATTCGACCAACAATATGATATTCAAAAACCATTCAACTTCTATAATACATGTATTAATTTAATGCAACTTTTAAGTTTAACAAATTGATTCTTTTAACAATTTAATTTTATGTTTAAAGAAACATTGGTACTTAAACCAAATCAATTTCATATTTAATAAAAATTAATAAACAACTAATATCCACAAAAATTAGTAAAAAATAAATGTTAATTGATGGGAAAATTTAAAATGAATGTCAACATTCTGGTACATTTAACACAATCGCGTTGCACACTTATGTAGCCTGGTCAAATTTATTTTCAGTGATTAACTTTTTGAATTCGAAATCATAAGTTAATTTTATTAACTCCTGCTCTATTTACGCAATTTTTATTGCGAGATAGTTGAATAACAAAGTAAACTGTACTGCGTAATGGAATCGAATCCCAGATAGCAATTTTCATTTGCAACAAACTTGCATAAAACTTACAATGCAAGCCTGCACACTTGCAGCAAGTGTGCAAAGCAAGCCTGCAAGTGTGAAGCAAACGTGATTCAAACTTCCTAGTTGACAGGATTCAAACTTGCTGGAAGTTTGCAATGCAAGTTTGAAGCAAACTAGCGAAACAAACCTGCAAACTTGCAATAAACTTGTTGCAAATGTTTAATTTCCTTGCTTTTAAACTTGATGCAGACTTGCTATGCAAACATAGTCGTGATTGACAGTTGGGGGGGGGGGGGGAGTTACGTAAGCGTGGGGGATGGGGAAGCGAGGGGGTACCGGGGGGGTGATGTGTTGGGGGGGGGTGCTTCGGGGAGGGGATGGTTGTAGGGAGGGGGAAGGTAGGGGAAGGGGTGCGTTGGATGGCTGGTGGTGGGTCATGGAATTGACCATCCCGTTTCATTTTGTTTGTTTTCTTTTTTAAAAAATAATAAATGTTCATTATAATAAGAAGTCTGATACAAAAAAAAAGCTGCAAATAATGCATATTATTTAAGGCAGAAAAGCGTTAAGTAATCAATTTATTATAATAAATTGAATACTTAATGGTTTCTTAGCAAAAATAATAATCAGTTTAGTTTCTTTTGTATCAGATTTTGTACAATAATGAACTTTTCATTTTTTTTTTAACAAAACAAACAAAATAAAACAAGATATACAATTCAATGACCCACTACCATCCATCCAATACACTTATAATTTATTAATTCTTTAGTTAAGTTAAAATTTTATCAACTCTGGAGTTCTAAAGTGTAAAAAAACTAATCACATGTATGTGAAAATTTTATTTAAAATATAAATTTAATCTGCATATCAGTTTATTTGCATAGTACATATTCAGTTTAAATAAATTTAGCTGAATTCCAGACTCCTACATGAACTAAATAAAGTTATTATATAATTACCTACATAATATGTGTCTTATAAAAAAGCTATTAAAATTTTAATCTTTGGTTCCAGACAATAACAATCAAAACAAATGGACACAGAAAATAAAAAAGAAACAATAAAGTTTATTTATATCCGATGACAAACATGATTAAAAGTTATGTTTCAAACTATACGCAGCTATTTTGTTCGAAGTAGTAATAACACAGAAGCTAGAAACAGTTAAAGCAAATGTAGCATTAATATTAGTTACAAATATAAACAATCATTCATAAAAAAGGGTAATTTTTCTTAAATGATTAGCATTTATACATTGACTGCATATACACTGCACGAACTACCACAATTACAAAATAATTTAGTAGATATTTAAAAGAAATGACACAAAACTGAACATTATTTTGTCATTGAATATACAAACAAGTTTAAATAAAAAATTATTTATGCTCATCAATTGATTTTTTTCCATTGATTCTAAGTATCCAGTGACTTCAAATCATTTTACAAATTAGTTATGTTCATGTGTATAAAAAAATTACTAAAACAAAAGCACAGTTTTTCATCAAATCAATTACGCAAATTTTCAATTTTTGTATTTTATAATTTTATACATGTGATTTGATGTCATTTTGTTAAATTAACATCACACTAGAGCTACACACGACGAATTTTTCTTCACTCTGAAAAGAAAATATAGTTTGAATTATCGTCGTACTGGAGCTACACGAGGGCTTTTTACGATGGGCGTCTTATATTAGAGCCACAGTCAAAAGACAAGTCGACACCTGAGTAGGCACCCAAAGCAACAGTTGAGGGCGATATCGAGTGCGCAGCGTTAGAACTTTGAAGAATATTTAACGTGCACTTCCTCCACACGAGGTATTATTCGTCGGACATTTTTGGTTTTGGTTGAAAGGCTGTTTACAGATGGGCAGTTGTTTTGATGATGCCCGGACCCGATCCTGGGTTCTGCAAGCTAGGTGAATGCTTAACCGAATTTTCCAGCCCCCTGAATCTGAAAAGAAAAGAAAGAATTTTTTTAAAAAATAATTGCAATTAAAACATCGTATTTTTCATAATACATGTATGTATATGTATCTTGTTAACTATTTTAATTCATTATTTTTTTTCACTATTTCTGGAAGTAGTATTTCAATAACAATGATCAGATATTTAGCAACTATATTAATTTAGAATCAATATTAACGTTTATTACTTAACTGTGTCTTATTTTAAGTTAAAATTTTATCTTTTTTACACCTAGAAGTATTTTAATTAATTTTTAAAAAATACTCGCCTCATAAAAGAGTGCTAAAAATTTTAATTTAAACGTTATTTTCGTTAATTATTTTCTGAAAGTGCATATTTTAGGACAAATGTACCTTTTTCTCAGTAACTACTCAATATTTTGCTTAAATTTTTTTTTGCATACACTACACATTAAAAACCTTTATACAAACAGGCAAAGGCTTTTAAGGAAATACTAATTTTTAAAAAAACAAATAATTTCAATGATTTTTTAATGTAATAAATAGTTTTCGAAACGACATTAATTAAAAAATATATATAAAGTGCGTAAAATTTTGAATCAGTCCAACAAGTAGTTCCTGAGAAAAAAGTACATAAAAATAACCATTTTAACATCGGCTTCAATGGAGGCTCCGGTCTCCATTGAATACATTTGGATTTTAGCTATACAACATACTCATCTAACGTCTAAATTTATTTTTGAAAAAAAATTTTTTTTTTCACTGCTTTTGGGTGAAAAAAAGTAATTTTTTATCACTGTTTCTAAGAAGTATAACTTTATGCACGCGTGATATTAAAATTATAGTGTCAGGGTCAATTTTTTTTCCGCGCAATTATAAAATAGTTATTTATGCAACAAGTGTGAAAAGTAACGCTTTTTAAAACTAGTGGATTTTATTTCACGAGCAAGGTACGAGCGAGTGAAAAAATGACGCGTGTTTTAAAAAGTTTACTTTTCGCACGTGTTTCATACATTTTTTTTTATAATTGTGTGAAAAAATATCATTGGTCCAAAAATATTTCACGCGCATTTATATCTTTAAATAAAATTAGATCGATCAATATCTGAATTTTATTAATATTATGAAATTAAAATTTTAACTTGAAATGTTGGCATCTTATGAAAAGAGTGAATAAAAGTCTTTTCTTGCACTTTTTGGGTGAAAAAAAGTACTTTTTTCACTGTTTCAAAAAGTCTTACTTTTTTGCACGAGTCTGATATTGAAATTATAATGTAAAAGTCGGATTTTTTTCACGCAATTATAAAAAGTAACTTTTTGCACCCAAAAGCAGTGAAAAGGGGTACCTTTTTTAAACTCATTTCATAAGATGCCAAAATTTCAAGTTAAATTTCTATTTCATAATATTAAAAAAAATACAGAGTTTTTTCGATCTGCTTTTATTTAAAAATATTAATGCGCGTGAAATACTTTTGGACCAATGTCATTTTTTTCACACAATTATAAAAGAGTTTGCATCGCGTGCGAAAAGTAAACTTTTTAAAACACGTGTCATTATTTCAATCGCTCTTGAAATAAACCCACTCGTTTTAAATAGTATTACTTTTCACATTTGTTGCATAAATAACTATTTTTTAATGTGACTATGCTTAAATAATTGAATTATAAAACCAAAATTTTAATAAAAATTATACAATTGAATTGGTTTAATTATTGGAAATAAACCATCATACATCCACATTTTATTTTACTTAAGTTTCTAATGAAAAAAGTACGAAACTCTTTACATAGGACGTAACTTGATTATGATTCTGAATTCCGATTCGCCAATAGCCTTCGTACGACGATAATTCAAACCTAACTAACAAACTTTGTATGTATATGCATATATTTTTTTCAAATTTTCCATTATATTTATTTTTGCAAAAAATTCGGGGTAAAAAGTTAATTAACCCTGTAATGTAATGCATGATTTTTTTTTTCACCCCGAAAAAATACGTTTGTATCTTTATGGGAAAAAAACAAAAAAAATTGCTTTGGAATTTAAATAATTTCAATTTTTAGAATTTTCGGCATATGGCAAAAACCATCTACAAAATTCCAATTTTGGTAAGAATGACTATAAAACTATTATATATATTTTAAAATAGCCCTCTTAAGGGGTAATAGGAGTCTTAAAAATGTGCAAAGAAGGTACTACAAAGCATAGTTTGATCTTTCACGTAATTTTTTAACTACTCAATATATAAGTATAATTTTTTGTATGTAATTCTATAAGATTTATTTTATATAAAGCAGAGTTTAAAATTTATGAAACTTTAGACAAAATTAAAATAAAGGATATTAAACATAAAGCTATTTGGACACATTGTGATTAGGCTTGCGCGGCAAATTTTGAGGTCAAAATTGAAAAAATGACCAAGAAAATGACTTTATATTGTACAAAGTTTCATAAATTTTAAAATTTGTTTTATATTAAATAAATCTTACAGAATAATGAATTTAAAAAAAATTGTGCTTATATATCGAGTAGTTAAAAAATGACATGAAAGATCAAACAAAATTTTTAGTACTTTCTTTGCGCATTTTTAAGACTCCTATGACCCCTTAAACTATAATTATTTTTCAAAACAATTTATTTGCATTTAGTACTAATATTAGTATACACTGCTCAAAAGAATTAGGGGAATTAATAGTTTAAACCAAAAATAATGTTGGTTTTAATTAAATGAAAATATGAAAAACATGGTAAAATAAAATTACCGCCGAAAAACTTCTATGGAATAAATTGACCCGAAATTCTTAACGCTTGCATTCTTAGATGTTTGAAAGTTGATTTTAACTTTTTGAACAAATAAAGTTTTGAAAGTATATTGTTAGAATTTATTCAAACGTTATGAATCCAATATTTTTCCCTCTTAAATTTTAGCATAAAAAATTTTAGATTTGTACCCCTAATTTTTACCTTATCATTCTGGATACAAAATGATTCTATTTAACAAATTTTAGATTTTTAGAATAAAAAAATAAAACTTTGGAACTGAGAGCGCAAAAATACTCGATGTGCTCCCCTAATTGTTTTGAGCAGTGTACTTTGAATACTGCCAAAGACGTAATTTCACAGCAGTTAATAACTTCACTCTTTAATTTTGAACACACTTTTACTACTGTCATCTATGAGGGTTATTAGTAACTAAAGCTTCAAAATGGAATGTAATAGATGTAAAAACACAGATTTGTCGAGAGGGAGACCCACTTTAATGGAGTAAAGTGGATTATGGTACTTGTTGCCATATGGCAACAGTATGCATTAGAGGGTTAATATTAAAATATATAAAACATTATATATTACTATATAAAAAACTAATTTATACAGTTAAATTTAATACTCTTAGGAAAATTAGTATATCGTGTGCATTTTTAAAAAATAATTCGTCATATTAATAATATGAATTAATTTTCTTGCATTATGCATAATTTTAATTAAAATAAATTATTAAGATTTAATAAATTTTTAAAACACCGACCGTTATTTAAAAGCGGTATGTTTTCACTGTGTCCTCTAATCGTGTGAGTGGCTGGTGTGGGCACACAATCTGAGAAGCAAACCTCCATGCATGATGTTTCAACCTACAGATATACAATACATATATAAATATAGATAGAGATACATATACACAAATATGTGTATTAAGATTAAGTTTATAAATAATTTTAAAAAATTATGTTACTGTTAGGTAGTTATCAGTCAATTGTCTTTTTATTTAATTTAACAAAAAATTATGTACCTTCTATTAGCTCGATATATTTTCATTGCATAAGTATTTTGAAACAATAAAAACCACTAATGGACAATTACAGCATTTTCCAAACATATTTTATTTCGATTAAGCATAGGGAGAAACTCCTTAATCTCGCATATTTCCGCTTTTTAAGAGCAACTTATTTTTTAATTAATTTTTAAAGTTTTTGGCGCGAAAACAGCGATGTCGTCATGTGACGTCATCTGTTACGAAATGGCTACCGCTCGCTCCTGTCGTATCGGTAATCGCAATAGTGGTGCTTAGTGTTATTGTTGAGTCCGAAAAATCGCTCTGTTTGATGTTTATTTCTTAATTATGGGTTATAAGCACTGTATTGTGCAAGCGTACGAATACAACTGCAAAAAAACCAGATAAATACTTCATTACCCAAAAATAAATATGCTAGAAACAAGTGGTGCAAAGCCATTAAAACAATTTTATTGCTAGTACGAAAAGCAAACTTTCTTATTTAAAAATGAGTTTTTCTGAATACAAAACACTTAAATAAGAAATAAAAATATACGTTAAACACTTGGAAGCTAATTTCGTTCATTTAATTGATGATGGAGCATTCCAAGGAAAGTGGTCCTGAAGTGCCAAAAAATTAAAGTGCAAATAAAATTCTGAAAAAATTGTCACACGTAGTTAAAGGTTTATATTTCAAATAAATCATACTGATTTTCGAATCTGAATTCAATTTTAGTGTGAAAAAATGCAATAAACTAGACCGATTTAGAAATAGATCTTTCAAGTGAAATAATTGCCAGATGTATGATAAGCATTTAAGGGCTAAAAAACATGTAAAATGAATTTTTTTACGCATATTGTTGCAAATGCATCTTTTCTGAGTATCTTAGGCAGATATTTTGTTAATTGCTTTTTTTAAAAAAAATTACTCGGTAAAATATGAATTACTTGATGCTCAATGTAACACACGGAACGAAAACCTATAACTTTTTACATAAAAACTGTAAAAAAAGCTTAACAAAGCTTATTTTATTAATTATAAGCTAGTTACACATGGGGAACATATAGAAAAAATTTCAAAACGTTTTTTTAAAAATTAAGCAAGAATTTGGCAATTTATTTCTTGAAACACACGGAACGATTTTGGCAATAATGAAGGAAACGGGAGTGGGAGCTAGTTGACGTGTAGTATAAAAAACGAGATTTATCCTGAGAAATTCATTTATTGAAATGCGTGCTTATGGAAACATGCATGTATATATGTAAAAAACTCCATAAAACAAAAAAAAATCCTTTAAAAAAAATTAAAAACAATTGCAAAACTAAAAACGTTATCATTTACGCTATAGAAGTTTCAGCCACCTGCTCTGGCAGATGTACACATTTGAGGATGCATTGGATGTTTACATTTTAGATCATTAGTAGTTGAAATATAGAGTGCTTCAGACGTTATTTTGTGTTTTCTTGTGACCATTTGTCTTTAGAAAAGTTATGTGTTGCAAACTCATTATTTCAAATTAAGCATTTTATTGATATTAACAGTTATGTTTTAACAAAATTAATTTTAACGAAAGTGAATTGTTTTACTTTAACAACTTTCATTTAAAATTTTAAAAAAGAAAAAAAAAACATTTGAATGGAAGTATTTCGCAACGTCTCCCAGGAAAGACATTGTCGACGGAGTTGGTGGCAATGCCAAATCTCTCATGCGGAGAGAAGTTATGAGTAAAAGAATAAATCCGACCATCGTCCAGCATTCAAAAAAGGATTTGGCGGATATTGTCAGAAACTTAATTCCGAATACCAAAGTCCTTCATATTTGGCAATCGGATATAACATCCAAAATAACGGATATTAACTCTTGAGTGACCTTGTTTCCGGTACCAGGAATACGAAAAATTCACCATGTTAAATGTGACTCTGGAAGTCACATTGAACTGTTCAATACAGTTACATAAAAATTGTGCTTGCTATTGTTGTGTAATTTGTAATATGGTAGGAATCATTTTTCACTACAATAAAACCGACATTAAGTTTGCAGTATACAAATGTTCTACGAGAAAAAGGGTAAATAGTTCTCATTTTCGAGTGCGAGAATCGAATAAAAAAAGGTGTTTCACATTCAATAAACAATTTATTTGTTATTTCAAGATATAAATTTATTATTTTTATTAGTTTAGCTTCAGTTAGAGGGTATTTTAATTCCTAGGGTAATTTTTCCTTCGATTTTGACGTAACAGGGCGCACGAATATCAGAGTCAAATGAGGAGCCAATCAGAGTCGGCGAAATTTCGGCGCCAGCTGCATTGTTTACCCAGTTTCCTTCGAGCAGTACATTTCTCTGCTGCATACTTAAGGTCGGTTTTAGTGTAGTTAAAAATTTAAGAGTAATATTTAAAATTAGCATTTGAACTTTTATATTTTTATAAAAAAATTAAATATCAAAAAAATGTGCTTTACCAAAGTTAAATAATAAATAATTGTGTATTTAAATATGTAACCAAATTCCTATATTTATTTATTTGCTAACCAAAGTGTTTATTATTAAAAATATTAGTACTTTAAAAACTGAACTATAAGTCAATTCGCACGCTGTAACACACGGAACGTTGAGTGTAACACACGTGACGGCGTTATTTATTTTATTTTAGGCTGACTATTTATAATTCAGATTTCTAACACCACTTATTTTAAAGCTTATTTACTTAGCTTTCGTTTGATATTTTTTATTTTCATGAGTACTTGCATAATTCGCAGAATTATGCAAATAATAGAAGAAGAAAAGAAAATAACCCTGTTAAATGGAAACACACGTGACGCGAAATGAAAAAATTATATCTGCGTAACTTTTTAGTTTAAAAAGATTCCGATTAGCTTAATAAGATCATTAAACATCTGAGAAAAGATATAAGTTGTCATCTTATTTGTTTTATACTGCTTTCAAACCAAAAATGTAACAAATATACTGAAAATGTGGTCCGAATGTAACACACGGAACGCTGGAATGCTCCTGATGTTATTTCAATAAACTCGGTTTTAAAACATTAATACGCTATTAAGAAAATGTAACAACATATACCAATTTCAACTTTTTTTTACCTATTAAACAGCATTTTGAAAACTTAAATCGCTAAAAATATCTATAATTGGTATAATATTGCAGAAATAATGAAAAATAACATCCCTTCAGTTGCATTTTTGGATGGTATCTTATCATAACTTTCATTGCTGCACACAAGAACTGTTGAAAAATACAAATGAATTTCATACCTGGCAATTGAAATATTAATACATATTTAAAAATATGCATAGACCTGTGACCTGTGCAATGTTGGGTTTGAAAAGTTTGGTCTAGAATAGTTGGAGGTGTACAAAAAAAAAAGAGGAATTTAAAACAATAAATAGTGTCAGAGGGGTGAATATGAGTTTTTTCATGTGGTAATGCTTAGGCAAAAAATAAAAACCAAAAATTTAGCTGTTAACTTAAGTACTCACTGAAAGTTCGAGTGCAAGGCATCAAAAGAAAGGTCTTAGCCTCCATAAACAGAAAATACCAAAAGTTTTGGCCCTATATGTCCCTAAAGAGTTTAGGGTAAAAATGTGTCTTTTAACATTGCATGCAACAACAGATGACAGTTTTCACAAAGATAGAGGACTGCATTTAAAAATATGCAACTACCTGTGCCAAGTTGGGTATGAAAAGTTAGGTCTAGAATAGGTGGAGGTGTACAACAAAAAAAACAGGACTTTAAAACAATAAATAGTGTCAGAGGGCTTAATATGAGTTTTTTCATATGGTATTGCTTAGGCGAAGAATAAAAACGAAAATTTTAGCTGGTAGCTAAAATACTCACTGAAAGTGGGAGTGTCATACATCAAAAGAAAGGTCTTGGCTTCCATAAACAGAAAATACCAAAAGTTTTTGCAAAAAATATCCCTAAAGAGTTAAGGGTCCAAATGTGTCTTTTAACATTGCACGCACCGACAGATGACACTTTTCACAAAGATAGAGGCCTGCATTTAAAAATATGCAACTACCTGTGCCAAGTTGGGTATGAAAAGTTAGGTCTAGAATAGGTGGAGGTGTACAACAAAAAAAACAGGACTTTAAAACAATAAATAGTGTCAGAGGGCTTAATATGAGTTTTTTCATGTGGTATTGCTTAGGCGAAGAATAAAAACCAAAATTTTAGCTGGTAGCTAAAATACTCACTGAAAGTGGGAGTGTCATACATCAAAAGAAAGGTCTTGGCTTCCATAAACAGAAAATACCAAAAGTTTTTGCAAAAAATATCCCTAAAGAGTTAAGGGTCCAAATGTGTCTTTTAACATTGCATGCACCGACAAATGACACTTTTCACAAAGATAGAGGCCTGCATTTAAAAATATGCAACTACCTGTGCCAAGTTGGGTATGAAAAGTTAGGTCTAGAATAGGTGGAGGTGTACAAAAAAAAAGAGGAATTTAAAACAATAAATAGTGTCAGAGGGGTGAATATGAGTTTTTTCATGTGGTAATGCTTAGGCAAAAAATAAAAACCAAAAATTTAGCTGTTAACTTAAGTACTCACTGAAAGTTCGAGTGCAAGGCATCAAAAGAAAGGTCTTAGCCTCCATAAACAGAAAATACCAAAAGTTTTGGCCCTATATGTCCCTAAAGAGTTTAGGGTAAAAATGTGTCTTTTAACATTGCATGCAACAACAGATGACAGTTTTCACAAAGATAGAGGACTGCATTTAAAAATATGCAACTACCTGTGCCAAGTTGGGTATGAAAAGTTAGGTCTAGAATAGGTGGAGGTGTACAACAAAAAAAACAGGACTTTAAAACAATAAATAGTGTCAGAGGGCTTAATATGAGTTTTTTCATATGGTATTGCTTAGGCGAAGAATAAAAACGAAAATTTTAGCTGGTAGCTAAAATACTCACTGAAAGTGGGAGTGTCATACATCAAAAGAAAGGTCTTGGCTTCCATAAACAGAAAATACCAAAAGTTTTTGCAAAAAATATCCCTAAAGAGTTAAGGGTCCAAATGTGTCTTTTAACATTGCACGCACCGACAGATGACACTTTTCACAAAGATAGAGGCCTGCATTTAAAAATATGCAACTACCTGTGCCAAGTTGGGTATGAAAAGTTAGGTCTAGAATAGGTGGAGGTGTACAACAAAAAAAACAGGACTTTAAAACAATAAATAGTGTCAGAGGGCTTAATATGAGTTTTTTCATGTGGTATTGCTTAGGCGAAGAATAAAAACCAAAATTTTAGCTGGTAGCTAAAATACTCACTGAAAGTGGGAGTGTCATACATCAAAAGAAAGGTCTTGGCTTCCATAAACAGAAAATACCAAAAGTTTTTGCAAAAAATATCCCTAAAGAGTTAAGGGTCCAAATGTGTCTTTTAACATTGCATGCACCGACAAATGACACTTTTCACAAAGATAGAGGCCTGCATTTAAAAATATGCAACTACCTGTGCCAAGTTGGGTATGAAAAGTTAGGTCTAGAATAGGTGGAGGTGTACAACAAAAAAAACAGGACTTTAAAACAATAAATAGTGTCAGAGGGCTTAATATGAGTTTTTTCATGTGGTATTGCTTAGGCGAAGAATAAAAACCAACATTTTAGCTGGTAGCTAAAATACTCATTGAAAGTGGGAATCTTATACATCAAAAGAAATTTTTTAGCGTCTAGAAACTGAATACAGGCAAAATAGTAGTAAATTAGAGCAGTACAGTTTTAATCTTCAATATAGCATTCAATGCTCTCAGCAAAGGGTATACCAAATTATGACACAATCATATTCGAAACATACAAGTTTACTTGTATAAATGTACTAACTACAATCATTTCATTTGGCGAGACAGTAATGCGTATTTTTAATCAAATTTAAACATAGTTTTTCTGTCAGTTAATGTGCCAAAACTGTATTTTTTTATAGTAAATATATTTTTATTGACAAATTCAGTAATTTAAATTAAGAAAGAGCATTTTTTAACTAAACTAGTTTGCTTTTTCTACTCTTTACTTTCCCATTTTGGTTTAAAATTATAAGATATTGAAAAACAGAAGAAAACAACATTCGAAATTCAAACCTTCGAAACGAAAAGGTAAACAAACGTTCACGAATTCGGAAGATTCTTCGGCTCATAACAGATGACGTCACGGCCAATGGCGTACCGCTTTGTGCATTTATTCTGTTATTAAATTACAGAAATATTTTTTTGAAATTTTAAGTTGATATTCGAAACCAGGAGCATTTTTTCTATCGGAACCAATAGTTTTTATAACACTTTGAAAAATATGCAAATTGTCCATTTATTTAACAAAAATAAAATATTATAAGAGTTAAAACTAACTAGCTGTATGGTCCCGCCTTGCTGGGAACCAGTTAACTTAATAGAAAATTTATCATATAAATAACTTTGAAATGGGGTTGTTTTTCTAATAATAAGATTGACAAAGTACCTAAGATTTACCTAAAACAATGGATGTCATCCTCAAATAGATTTAAACTTTAATGAAGAAGAGCTTTTGGGAAAAAAATGTTTACAGTCTATCCGTTCGTGTTACTGTTACAACTTTTGTAAAATTAATTAATATTTTTGACCTGCCCGTAAGGAATAAAAAATGCACTTAAATTTTAACCCTCTGAGGAATAACGGAATTAGCTGAAGTGTAAACTTGTTTTTTCTGCATCAAATTTAAATGAAAATTTTTAAATGAAAAATTAATTTCTTTAACTTTTTAAAGAATATATATCTCCGCAGTTGTTGGTTATAAATAGGCCCTACATTCTTTAAATTTAAAATTTAACAAGATTATTCCCTGAATTTCAAATGATATTTAAACTGGTCAAAGGTACAACACTGTGTAGTACCTTTGACCACAGTTCCATTATTTTTTAAGAATGAAATAAAACATAATTAAATGGAAAATATATATATATGATAAAAAATACGATTCAGATAGGAATAAAATAAGAAAATTGAAGTTAGCTTTATATTCAAGTTTTAAAAAAATAAAATGTATGTAGTGGTCAAAGAAATAACACCTTCCTCTATATATATAGTTATACGTTTCAAAAGTAGCAGTTTGTAAAAATACTCCTCTATATATATCGTTATACATTTCAAAAGTAGCAGTTTGTAAAAATACTAAGATATTGGAACATTTAAAGTAAAATACATTTGTAAAAAAATAGACATTGGTAAAAATTTTTTCAAGAATATAGTATTATTAAAGTTTATTTAAAATTTGTATCACACTATGTTTAGAAATCAATCTAATAACATTCAAAAAGAATTCGCTTATGAGATTTAGTTTCATCGAAAGAGAGTAACTAGTAATTTAAAAAGGTTTCAAACTTGGCCTACTCAAGAAGTTAGAATGAGCAAGTCACATTTTGCAGCTCATACCACTTTATTCATTAGCTTTGGAGTAGTGCCACTTGCGACAGTCCCATTTGCGACGAAGGGAAAAATCCTCTAATTTATCCTTTTCGCACCGTAAGAGGGGAAACTCTGGAGGGTCTCATAAAGGTACAAAAATTGGCGCGATGAAGCATTGCAGTAGCGCCAATACTTGGGTGTTAGTGATAAAAATTTGCAGTTGCCCCCCCATTTGGTATGTTAGTGCCCTTTTCGTTATAAAGTGCGTGTGGCGTCTGGAGGGAGGGACTGGGGTTAATTGAGTGGTCAAACATCCTGCTTTTGACGGGATAGTAACTTGGTTGGTATCGCTGTAACACTTTTATGCTACTGAAATAAAATGCAAATCAAATAGATGACTGCACTTTGTTTATGAATGAGTATTGTTAAAAACATAAATTTTACCATACGATGTACAGTGGGGCAAAGGTCTCAATCGTTTCCAAAAGTAAAAAATTAAACTTTGAATTTCCATTCTATATTTAGTCCACATTCAAACGATAATTTAACTCATTTTAAACCGTAATATACTTTTTTTCTGATAGAATAATATTTTTAATATTACAACGCCTTGTTGGGGACCTGACGATAATCATTTGGAATGCGAAAATATCTATTTCAGTAATAACTAACTTTAACAGTGTAAAATCTTTAAAAAACAACAACAATAATATTTAATTTGATGGAATATAGAAGTATGTTTTTTAAATATATTATTTATATGTATCATATTTTTTTACGATATTATGAGCGTTATTGAATCCCTTATGGATTCCCTTACATGTTCTATAATGAAGTTTAGGACGTACATAAATGATTTTTAAAAATATCCAGTCCACATACTTGCCCTTTTTATAATAAATTCAATGTTTTTGCGAAATTACTTTCAAGTAATCTTATATGACGGCATCTTACATGAGAGACGTTATTTTTTATTTGAATCACTAATAATAATTTAAGAAAAATAAATAGCGTTTTTTAAACAAATACACTTTTAAGCGAATGACAGCGAAAAAAAAAACATTTTATTGTACATTAATTGAAAACTGTATTATTCTTTTCTTACCTTTAACACAACAGTAAAAATTCTAAAGAATAGAATGTCTTTTGTGCTTCGTAATGCCCTTAGGTACATAAGTTTACAAAAAGGTATATATTTAATCTGATACATAAATATAATGCAAATACTATCGTATATAAAACGAAAACTTAATTGCGTAGGAACTTTCAATCAATTTCCCCAAAGTTTTCAGAAGATTTCTATTGATAAATATCTACATTTTTAGCTAGCCAAATTTTTAACTAAAAGAAAGTGGAATAAATCTTAGCAAAAAAAAATTGACTTTTATCAAGGAAAGGTGACCTGGCTTTATTTAGCAAAATTATTAACATAGTATTCTGAGAAAACAGCTTTTATAATAATCGTCAAACATTATATTGTTCAGATTATACTGACTTACATAATACCCATGATTTAAGCAAAAAACACTTTAAATAAGCACTTTTTTCTCTAAATGGTTATAAAGTAAAGTAAAGTTTTAACATTACGTATTTCATTATTTTATCCCCCAAAAAAGGATTTTTTTAAAAATAAATATCTTTTAAACATGTTATTTTTGCTTATATCAGTTTAGGCTAAAGCTGAACTCAGTAGTTTGTTATATATTTAATTACTAAATAGATCATTACCAAAAGTAAAATCGAAAAAAAAAAAGAAACTTGTAAACACGTTTTTTACTGCCGCGGAATTTCATTGTGTTTCTTTACTTAAAATAAATAAAACAAATTTTGTTTTCATGGGATATGCTATGCTGGAATTATTCAAGTGTCTTTTGATGAATTGGTTACTTATTTTTATTATAAATTTTGCATTCGAAACATCCCATAACTGAATCGTGAATTTTAAAAGGGGCCTATGTATATTTGCAGCAGTGTTTCCGTTTTTGAAAAAGCAATAGTTTACGGAAATGTAATATGCTCTTATAGAGCACAGAGAATCTAAGTAAAGCTCTTTCAGAAATTCGCGATATAATTATTTTCCATATGTAACCGGTTTACTGATATATAGTTGTTCTTATTAGAAAGTAATTTATTATAAAATTCGCTTTTCGGAGATAAAAAACAGCATTTTCAACCCATTATTAGTTTAATAATTGTGCTTCAAGTGAAGATTAAATAACTATTATTTTTAATTTCCTTTCAACGTAAAGTGCTTTTTTTTTCAATGAAAGCACTGTTTCATAGAGGTAAAATCCTCCAACGAAAAAGATATTCCCAATTATTATTATTTATTTATTTTTAATTTTGAAAGTTAAAGGGGGCTGGTGAGTCCAGTCAATTAAGGCGTTCGTCTTGCATGTGAAAGGTCCGGGCATCTTAAGTAATTGCTGACCTATAAACGACTCGTGCAGCAAAAACTGTCCATTGAATACTACTCCGTGTAGAAGAAGTGCACGTTAAATATGCTCCAAAGATCAACCAGCGTTCTATGTCGTCTTTAACTGCTGCTTTGGGTGTCTACTCAGGTGTCGGCTCTTCAATTGACTGTGGTAATAAATTGCGACGCTCAAAACTGCCAATAACCGTTGTCTATCTCTAGTGCGACGATAATTCAAACTAAACTAACTTTAAAAAAGTTTAATTAACCATGTGTTCCATAAAGTGCTTTTCATAAACATGCGAGAGAAAATATTTTTATTCAACAAGTAAATGAAGCAAAACTTTAAGAAAAAGAATAAAATTATGCATACATGACCAGCAAGGTAAATAATTTTCTGCATGAAGTTTTATAAAGTTTAATTTATACCCGAGGTTTGGATACATCTTTATTATCACTTGCGGAAAATATTTTTGGAATTTCATGCAAGTTTTTTAAGAGCTTAGTAGTTTTCCAAATTTAAAAGAGTTATTTATCTCGTTTTTATTATAAATTTTTCTATTATCGGGTTTAAAATTTGGATGCAGTGTAGAATGAAAATTTGCAAAAATTGCCACTTTGCGCACTTGTGCTTAATGAAGAATATTTCACACTGGTTTCTTTAAAGCATGACTACACACGTTAATGAATTTGAATAAATGGAATTTTCAGCTCAAGATTATTAAATAGTCATTCATGTAACTAGTGCGTAATGTTACTGAAGTGAAATTACTATATTCGAGTTTGGCATTGAAAACTTCCCCGATAAATATAGTAATTCCTGTTCTCAAAACAATACGCTAGTCGTAATATGAATTCTATTAATACATTTCATTTCGTGCAAAATCCTTCTTATTCTAATAAGTAATTGCTGATATTTCTTTTTTCTCAATGGTACTTCGAATTTTTATTCACACTTGAAGTGCATAATAAACATGTATGCACACTTGTTCGTAAAGTAAGTTTTTACGAACCGGCAATTGAAAAGAGTTACTTTTAGACTATAATAGAATTTAAAAAAAAAACGAGTTTTTTTACGGGATTATAAAAAATACCTTAACTTATAGATTCTGATGAGTTAAGCAAAATAAAATACATAATTAGGAGAAAATTATTTGGTCAGACCAGGAAAAGTGCTTCTCGCATAATCCGAATGGTAAAGATCTTAATTAATTTGGTAATAACTTTAAGCACTTGTTGCATAAATATATTTTATTTAAGATTTCACTACATTTTCAAACAAAAGCAATTTATTAACATTAATTGTTACTTAACTAAAATGAACTTTAATGATATCTATGTTCTGCCTTTTTTCCTACTTATATGAATAAAATGTACTTAAAAATTAAATGTTTATATATTTTTTTATTTGCATGATACAATTATCTTTAGAAAAGTGGTCGAAACCTAAAAAGATCACATATGGTATGCACTTGTACGTACATGCTGCCTCGGGATAGTTTTGGCCAAACCAACTCTAGACATCCCCTGTCCCACCCCGTCTGTCATCTGGAATTTCTTATCGTATTGCAACGAGGGGTTGGTGTACAAAATAATTTTCCTTCTACCTCTTTTTCTCCCCAACTAAACTAGTGGGATAAAGAAGCCAAGCTGTAGCTAAATCGACTTGCAACATGGGGAAAACGAAGTTAAGGGTTGTTACGTTTTCCACCCTAAGTCCCTAACTAATTAGTCAGCTATAGGGATTTTTTTTCGTCGCATCTGGGACTGTCGCAAGTGGGACGACACGATTAGCTTTAAAGTGGCAAAAATAATAATAATACTTACCCAAAATAAAAGCTGAAAATCACGCGTTACATGGAGAGAGGACAAGACACACTGTCATATCCAACAGAAACAGAAATGAAAGAGTAGAAGAAGTGTGTTTTGGCTGGCCCCCTAAGCCCAGCCTCTCCCCAATCGGTTCTTGGAAGCCGATGTTTAAAACCAGTATTCCCATGGGGGGAAAAGATTGCAGGACCGCCCGCAGAGAAAACCACTTAAGTCCGAATTCCTTTGCATGTTCCAGAGGTTCTTTTTTGAAAGTGAAAGCGCTAATCTTGATTGAAATAACGTAGCAGATTTTTGACTAATTTAATTGTTTATTTGGCGTGATTATGAGTTCAATGAGTGACACTTTTCACGCACAAGAATGCAATAGTTTTTTTTTTCATTCACAGCCTCAATTATTAAACTTTTTGAAATTGTTCCTAAATTTTAAATTACAATTTCTTACTAAATTATAATTAATATTAAATTAAATTTAAAATCTTTGCACACAAATAAGAAATCACTTTGCATGTACCATTACATTGATTTATAAATAATATGTTGTACATATTTCCAAACAGTTTAGAGTATACAAAAGTACCAGATATTAAAAAAAAACTTCTTGTATTCCTAAATCCAAACTAATTCGTTATTAAGGCGAATTTTTAAAAGATTAATGAAAGGGTATTTTTTTTTCACATTTAGCCAAATCCAACTTAACTGCATTTTCCAGTTAAAACGAAAATTTACAATAATAAAAAATGATCCTAGTAAATATCCGATTAATTTGAGCGGGTATTTTGCTGAAGTAAAAATATATGATTCTTTATACCCTTTCATTATTGCTAATTTAATTTAATTATATAATGGTGTTTGAAAACTAATGGCAAGGGGTACTGGTGACAATTGAAGAACTTAGTGGAAAATGTGCTAAGTGACGTTGTCAATGAACACATTACTAACTTCTTTAACGATAACAAGATTCCGCTTTTTCATAAACTTTAACATAAGCAAATTTTTTTACCTTTTGTAAGTGCCGTTTTTAACGAATTTAAGTGTTAAAGAAATTGTTTGGTTTGGCAATGATAATTAAATGTTTATTAGCAAAAGAGAAAGTTTTTTTCGAAACTTAGAAAGAAGTTAGTAGAAAAGAAACACATTGTTTCGTTTCGAATCAAGAAACTAAGTGCATTTGCAAATTATGTCTCGATGAGAATAATAATTTGCAAACTGAAATTATAACTTTTTAGCTTTTTACCATATTATGCAACCGAAAAGCGACGCACTGCGTAAACAAACACCGTTGAAACTTGTTGGACTTCACATACTGGCGTGTTTTGAGCCCGGAACCTTCTCAAAACAAGACCTTCGGAAAGTCTGACGGTATAAAGATTGTTAGCTAATAATAAAAAAATATGAAAGGATGGTTGAGTGCAAATAATCAAATCTCAAAATACAGCGTTGCAAAAACATTATATACATTGTCGAAAAGCAACGGATTTTTTTTTTACCAAACAACTTTTAAAAAAGAAATCGAAAGTGCAACTAGTTGTAAAGGTTTTTGGTCCGTTAGTGCTTCCTAGGTATGTACATAAAAAATTTTCATCAACACCATAATAATTTTATCTGTATTAAGGCATTAAAAATTATATACATAATAGAAATTTCTGCTTGTTTCCAAGACCTGATTTCCGGCAGGGCAAACAGAGCGCGTGCCCAGGGCCCCCAATTTAAGGGGGCCCCTAAATTTTCTTCATGAACATTTATGCTCAAAAAACTGCCCAAATGGTAAACACTGTAAGATAGGAAATTACACGCAAATATTTTATAGAGGTATGTTTTGGGGCCCCCTGTTTGTTGCATATGTTTTATGGAATTTAAAAAGGTCAGGTGATGTAATAAAAGGTCTGAAGGTTTGGTCTTTGGATTAGTGCCGTGTAGCCAATGTCGTGAGAATCCCAGTTTTATGTTTTAATATACAACTTTCCTTAGAGCGTTTGTAAGACTACATATTTTTTTAAAGCAAAAGTTCATTCTAAAAGTTTTTTTGTAAAAAATACATTTTTTGTAATTTTTTTTTCATTTCTAGTGTAAAAAATAATGAATTTCATTTTTAAGTGTTGAAAACTAATTTTCTAATTAATTTTTTTTTAATCTTTGCTGTGTATGGTTTGCTTTTGTGTATGGTGATAAAATTTTCTCAGCATATTTTTCGATAAAGCTGAACATGTTTTGAATACACTTTAAACTAAAGACTATGTAAACCACAAGGGACTTTATTTTGTACTTTTTTACTTTTTACAGATTCATCCTGCGAATTATTACACTATCCCCTCTCTACTTAAATATGTATTTGTTTTCAAAATAATTTAAACGTCTAATATTCAAGGCACTATTAAAATTAAAATATGTCGACGGGACAGGTTCTCCAAAATTTTATGCGGCAAGAATTCCGGCAGTGCCTTGTAGATAAAGGAGCTCCAACCTTTACAATATTAAATAAATGTATTTTTAGTTTTTAATGTATGACCAAGTAATTTAACCATACATTAAGTTAAGAGTGCATTTTTTTTTGTTTTTGATTAAAAATTGTCTATATAGTATAATAAAAAGAAAGCTGACAGAAATCGTACCATTCGGAAGTGATAGAAGTGTTGTTCTAATAACTGTCAATAATGGATTTCGTACACTCTTAAAACAAAAGAGTGAATTTCTCTCCTATAGGAGAAGTGCATTTTCGATTTCGACACTGGAAAGGAGTGAAAATTAACTCAGACTGAGTTATATTTATCTCAGACGGAGTTAAATTCACTCGTTTGGAGTGATCCTGTAGGAGATTTAACTTAACAAAGGAGTGAAATCCACTCCTATAAGTGCATTTTCTACACTGGAATGAGCGAAAATTAACTCAGACTGAGTTAAAATCGCTCGTTTGTTCTAACAGTGTAGCGTTGAAGCATCCAAAAACCTATTCCCAATAGATCGTGAATAATTGCACTTTAAAACTTAATATTCATGTTGATCTTAAGACTAATAAATTAGCTGGCTAAAAAAACAATCTTAATAACTTCAGTGCATGTGATCAGGGCCCGACTTACATCATCAGGGGCCCAGTTCACAAGCAAATTTGGGGGCCCCAAAACGTACCTCGATAAAATATTTACGTGTATTTTTCAATATTACAGTGCCTACAAAAAAAAAAAAAAAAAAAAAAAAAATTCGAAGTAATCTGCATGTGATGGGAATTTTTTGTTGTTGAAATCTTTAGCAATTTTTAGACAAATCCTTAGAAAAGAGCACCAAACTATAGTTACATGAAAAGAAAAGTTGCACATTTGGTTAATTTAAAAGTGATATGACATTCATATAACAATTTGGTATAGTTAGTAAGTAGTCTTTTTTAAAAACAATTTTACCTGCATTCTGGGCATTATCTTTCGGTCTAGTTTAATTTATAATAAAATAAACCAAAAAAACAATACAATGTTTTTGAAAAAATGTGTTAAAATTTTTAAAGAATAGTTGCAAAATTTGCCTCCTCCATTTTGGCAGTCTGGGAAAATGTACCCTGTATACGGTGCAAAAATGTGTATTTACTTTTCAGAAAAGTAGTAATGCTAGTTTAGTTAAGTTAACCACGTTAGCTAGTTAGTTTGTAGTTAACCACGTGAGGAATACAATACAATGAAATCTTATTTTCTTCGAAATAAATGAAATAAAAATTATACAATCAAAATAAAAAAACATGAAAAATTAGCGTTCTTCGTCTCCCCTACGTCGTTACACGTCCATTTTATTTTCTGTTTGTCTTAGCAATGTGTCTTTGCAGATTACTTCAATTTATTTTCCAATAAAACTTATGTAATTTTGCACTTGTCACACTAAAACAAATAAGAAAAAATGGCACAGATTCTGGTTTTAACCTAATATTTCTATTAAAAGGTACCGAATTAAGCATTAAAGGTTTAAAGAAAGACATTTCAAAATAATCTGGTTCATAAGTTCTGCAAAAGAATCAGTTTTGTTTGGTTTCTCAACTTATTTTGCCCATGGGCCATGGATGTCTGATAAAAACACAGATGTTCCCCCAAATCGCTCCCGAAACCGAATTATCACTCAAATGCCCTTGGCTGCCTTGGCCGAGTCCGACCGGCGTCACGCGACGGGTGTCTGGAGTCTGGAACTAATTTAGGGTAAAACCGCACAGCAAACCCCTTACCCTATTCAGCAAGTGGGGAGAAAAGAAAAATATCTCGCTTTTTTTAAAGCACCCTAGAGGCGTTTTTACAAGATTTCAAATACCATCTTCATCTATTCAGAATGATTGTTGTTAAAACCTCTTAACATTCCGTTAATTAAGTAGAATTTGAGGTTTTGATGCGCATTTTTTGTATTATGAATTAAAAAAAAAAAAGCTCTATGTTAGTATCTTGTAATTAACAGTTCCTTCTGTATCGGTATTTTTGGATAGCTTATATACACACAATTTTGTTGTTTGTTACACGATTCGGATACCTACAATTCGGCAGCGAAAGTGCTTTACAATCTTTAATAGTGTTTACAATGTAAATACTATGTGTGAGCTGAAACTTAATATAAAAAACTGGGGGAAATACCCCTCGACCCCTCGTGTTTATATTTTTAAATGTAGCTCTAAATTAAGTAGTGTTATAGTGTAATCGTTTCCGGCTGCCTATTTCTAGCCTCCTTATAGGAGCTAAATTAAGTTTATGATTGTAAGGCTTAAAACGTAAAAAGTTACGTAAAAAAAAGTTACGTAACGTAAAAAGTTATTTACGAATTAAAAATTTATTTCATTAAAATTAATTTTTTTAATTACTTATTAATGAAATTTAAGTTTAAAAATTACTACTACAATGACAATTTATAATATATACTGTTGGGGTACTGAAACCGATTTTAGAGGACGGCATAACGCCCCCCCCCCCCCGTATTTTTTTTTTAATTTTTCGCACCTCTGTCTACAGTTCCTTCATTCTAAGTCATAATTCATTAAGTTGAACGAAAACAATTATTGTTCGACAATAATAATTATTAATGAATAAATTACAATTAACAATTATTGCGTAGTTGCAAATAATTTTTTGCGTAACTAATGATGGCAAAAAAATACTTCTTAGACCGACGTTATCTAATGTAAATGAAAGAAAAAATGCATATTTAACATCCACCCCACTCGTCCCGAACACGGAGTCACAGAACTTCCCGAAACTAGGGTCGCCGTCGCCGAAACCACTCCTCAATCCGCAGCCCGCTTTCCCTAAAACTTAAAAATAGAATACCCACACAACAATTCAATTATGCCCTCAGTGCCTCCCCCCCCCCCCCCCCATGGTGAGAAGAGGGGGAAAATCCTGACAATATAACTGATATCTCGGTCATAGAGTAAGGTAGAAGTTTCTAGTGCCATCTGTTGAGAGATATCGCAACTACATTCTGAAGCATACTTATTTCTGCAAGCGAGAAGCAAACGAAATTCAAACATATGACGTCACACTTGCAATGATCGGAGGAATCACACCAAAAGCACACTTACGGTAAGTGTACGTGCTATCTGGGATGAATGTAAACATGTCTGATGAAGCATACTAACCAGTAACCATGCTTACACATTTAAGTTGATCAGATAAGACTTTAAAAAAACCCATCTACGAACAATAAAGTGAACAAAATAAAACAAGAACTTACCTAGTTTTTTCTTTTAATCCTTTAGTTTAACTATATTTTCAAATCAATCTTAAATAGAGTGTTAGACACCTTAAAAAGTAAACAAATTAAGAATCAAACTTCAACTTTCAACTTCAAAGAATACATTGCGACGGTTACAGTTAATGCATAGGGTAGCAGTTTTAATAAAGAATATTTTAAAATTATATACGGATTTATGGCTAAAACTTTCATCTGTTTTGCTCTAAATATTTTTAGAGCTGTTTACGGTTAAATTGTACACTGCAATATACTGTATAACATAAGAAACGAGCGAAGAAATAATTTTTTGCAAGGGTTTGGTTTGTTTGAGAACACTGTGTTTTGTTTATTACGACACGTACAGGGTTTAGAATCCAATTAAAAAATACAAAAATGGGTTCTATCGTAATAATCATTCCCTTATTTATTGTTGAACAAGTTCGATCAGATTATTGGAAGGTCAAGATTATTTCTATTTTTTTTTCCTCTTTAAAAACGTAATTAGTTACAAAGCATTGCTGTAGGGTTCGATCGCGTTATCTGCTATCAGCGAGTAAATAGTGGTATTTCAGAGGTTTTTAACGATAAATATTTCTTTACAATTCCAACTACGATAACATGTTTTTAAGCGCTATACCTTATAAAGCAGTTAAAAAGTAATAACCCATTTCCGATTTTTGTTAAAACACGCTCTATGCCAATAAAATTTTTCGGCCTCAAGCTAACGATGTTTTGTAATTCTGCATAAATTAATATGAATTTCTTTCTCTACAAATGTTTTATACTTATTATAAGTATTTTTATTGCCATTGTCGTACACGTGACTATAAAAACAATCAGAAATACATTTGAATTTGTAATTGAAACTAGAACCAAAAACACATATATTGTTTGTGATAAAGCATAATTATAAAGAAGTTATTCGTTCTATATAAAATTTTTATTTGGAAGATACATTTTCAATGATATTATCATCCGAAACCAGGACAGGATTCTCATGACAATGTGGTGTGACTAAATCTCATTTTGCCATTTATAAAAACAGATAGAAATTTGGCCGATAGCTTGTTTTTGATGACGAAAACAATTATAGATATAACAATTAAAAGTTGTTCTTCAGATATTTTGCAATAACTCTTATACTAGAATATTCGTTATACGACGAGTCCCATTATATTGTAACAAAGCCAACAATCGCCAAATACTATACGCCTGTTAAAGTTAAGCCTAACTTGCACATGTAATTTTCCTTTTGTCAAAATTTAACCAAAAATTTACGTTGTACGAAACTTTTATACGTGCACTCTTTTTTATATTATTTGTAATTAAAAAAATGAATTGTTTGTTTCATAAGTTGTATGTTAACTTCGAAGCAATATATAAATAATTCAATTAGTTAACTTTTAATTATGAAATAAAATGCAATCATTTGTGAATTTTCATTAAATCTCAAATAGTTTTCAGCCGTTCAAAATTATCGATATAAAGGGCACACAACTACAACAAACCAATTAATGATAATATTATAAATATTAACTAATAATTGTTATTGTGCCAAGGACATTATTCCCCATTTGGGGAGGGGAGGGGGTCTTTTGGGAAAGGGAATTTTTTTAAATGTGTTTTGAAGGATTGCTTCACTGTATTTAAAATGATTAGTTTTTTTTTTTTGGTATTGGATCGGACATATAGATTTTTAAACATTTTGTTTGTATTTCCAGACTTGGGGGGAAGAAGGGGGGGGGGATACTTCATCGACATCAAGCTGTACAGATGATATATCAATATTGATCATAACCCTACCGGATTTTTAATGGTGTCAGTAAAGTTCTATTGATATAAATTAAAAACGGTATTCTACTGGTAAAAGTTTAGTGGATATCGGTATAGTCCTACTAATATCAATTGAGAACAGTATCGTGCTGGTAAAATTTTTATGGATATCAATACAGGCCTATTAATATCAATTGAGATCAGTAGCTTACTGGTAAAATTTTTATGGATATTAGTACAGGCCTATTACTGCCAATTGAGATCAGTAGCCTACTGGTAAAATTTTTATTGATATCAGTACAGGCCTATTAATGTCAATTGAGATCAGTAGCCAACTGATAATTTTGTATAGATGTCGGTAGAGCTTTATTGATATCAATGGGAAATATTATCAGTAGGCTACTGATATCAATAGGATCTACTGATAACAATAAGGACATCCATAGAAATCAGTACATATCAATAAAGCTGTACTAATGTCAATAGATTTTTGTATTGATCTCTATGGATCATTTTTAGTAGGGGAGGGTGTCCTCAAATTTATTTCTTTGAAACTTTTCGTCCGTTTATTTCTCTCTTTCCATACCTTGTTTCAACAACTTATCTCAACGTTTAGTTTAAAATTCATTGTTTATTTGGAAAATATGGTGTCAGAGACCTGGCTATTACACTTTTGGTTCGTCTATGGTCTGTCTGGCGTTTCAACTTGTGTTCAAACACTGTAAAGCTGTTTTTGGAAACGCTACTCCATTAAACTGGTGGAAGCCTCTCTCCAGATTTATGGAGTAACGTTTAGCAACTTATAACTTAACGTTACCCAAGATAAGAAGTTTACTCTTTTTTTTCCATTGAAAAGTTTGAAATCAAAGATCTATATTTCTGTCTTTGTCCGTCTCTCTGTACTATAAGAATTTCAGTAAGTGTTAAGGTATGGTATGGTATGATACATATATATTCCAGCTTGTGTGCTTGTTCGGAGAACCGCTTATAAGCTTTCGTCAAGTGGGACAGACACAGAAAGAAATTTTACAGTCACAAAGAAATGAATAACACATAGACAAATAACAACATTTATTGACTGTCACAAACATCCAAGCCTGACCGGGATTCGAACCCGACCTCAGCAGCTCCAAAGGCTAGGACACTAACCATTCAGCCACCGAGGCGGCGTGTTAAAGTAACAAGACACAATAAGAAGTTTTTTCCAGAACTAACTTTTTGGTTTTTACACTTGAATACGTAAACTTTAGCATATATTTTCTTTTTATATTTTATCGTAATATCCATGTACTGTTTTTTTATATAATCATATTGCATTTTAAATATACTAGTTACATAACATAAAAAAGGAAGGATTTTCATAATCTGTTCAAATGTTAAAGGTAAACTTTTTGACTATTTACTAACGTTCACGGTTAATATGACTAAAATCGATTATTCGAAAATCGATTCATGTATGAATGACAATTAAGTAGCATATAAATATGAATACCTAAAATAAAACTATTTTAACCGTTATATCTATAGTTAGTTAAAATTAAAAAAAATAATCACTATATAAAATAAATAATTAGTTTACATTAATATCATTATAATAAAGTTAAAGCCCTCTTCTTAAATAATAATTTCAATAACTTTAAAAAAACAACGTTAATTTCCACATTATCCATAAAAGATTTGTTTAAAATATACAATGAGATATTCAGAACATAAAATCTACATAATTAATTCTACTACGGCCATTTTCTCTGCACGTTAATATCAAAGACATAAGTTAACTCTACTTTTGTTTTTAATGTATATTCTGACAAAGAACATTAAAGGCGTAATTTATAAAAAGGATAAATTGCCAGCTAAGAATAATATTACAGCAACAAAAGAGCGTAAGTAATGAAGCTCGGTTTGCGTTGGTTTTTTTTTATCAAAAAGCTACATAATTCCCTTTACAAAATTGTTGCTCAGAAGAAAATTTTAAATGGTTACAAGAATTTATTTACTGCTATACAACATATGCTATTGTAACAGGCGACGTTTTTGTATGTTGTTTAGATGTTCTTTGAAGTTTGACTTTTATAGAATGTAAATCACTGTATATTTATTTATAGCTTCATAATCTAGTTTTAGTTAAAATATTTTTAATGTGTCATAAAAATAATTAAAAAAAAGTATTTCGTCGTCTGTTAATGGTCAGACCTCGAGTGGCAATAGAAATGCTGAATGAAAATATTTTTTTCAGCCGATTTAGATTGATGAATCAATGTCGCAACGGAATAGAGCACCAATTTTTAAAGAAACTCAGTAATGAAAGCTGGAATTAAATACGTCACCTGAAACAAGCCAATTGTGCTAGGGGAGTTTCATTAAACAAAACATAATCAAGAAATGTGAGGGTATTATAACCAATAATTGTTGCACACCCACTTATGTATCGAAAGCAACAAGAGCACGAAATAAAATCAAAAATACGTTTAATGCTTTTACTCTCTTGGGCAGGGGCGTAGATTTCTTTTCCTGTACCTTTACTTTTTACGTTTTCTTTTTATATAATCCGAATTTTTCCGCTATCGAAAGTTTATTCATTTTCATTGTTCCCGTGCAATAATTTTTTTGCTCTTCAGATAACGTTTTTGGGTTAATATTGCTTGTAAAACAGTTCAGCTTTAAGTTGGAGGGGGGGGGGGGAGATAGCAATGGTATGGTTCATATATTCCAGCTTGTGTGCTTGTTCAGAGAACAGCTTGCAAGCTTTCGTCAAGTGGGACAGACACAGAAAGAATTTTTACAGTCACAAAGAAAGGAATAACACATAGACAAATAACAACATTTATGGACGGTCACAAACATCCATGCCTGACCGGGATCCGAACCCGACCCCAGCAGTTCCAGAGGCTAGCCTTGTAACGATTGCGCCACTGAGGCGGCTAAGAGATAGCAATTTCAATTGTAAAACTGGATTCGTCAATTTGTTGAAATTGTTATTGAAATACAACTGATCCGGCGTATAATCCTGTTCAAATGAATATGCAGAATTTTTTTCTCGAAAAACTCTCATGTTTGTAATTTTTAAAGGGCATGTTAGGGCCTTTGTGCTCTGAGGGTTACGCCACAATAAAATTTTGAGTCAAGTTACAGCACCCGTTAAACTTAAAGTCTGCACTACCGCTGTACGTTTGAAGCAAAAAAAACTTGTTCATAGTTTTAAAGCACATGCGTTGTAATTTTACAGTTAATAAAATAAGTTTTTTTAAAAAAAGATTCGCTTTTAATCTCCTGAAATAAATTATTGAACTAGCCGACATTTTAAATAAAAAATATACCGTTCAAAAATGGCTGATGATTAATTTGACACATAATTATTTTATTTTGGGACCCCTGTTACTTAAAAGCCCAGCCCACACCTCCTTCTCTACCATACCCTGTTATAATGTTTTTTTTTTAAAAGAAAAATTAATGTGTATGAAAAATAAAATATTAGGGGTCGTTTTTAAAACTATTTGTTATATAAATAAAATCTAAAAAATAACTAATGAGTCAAAAGTTTCAATTTTAATCTAATTCGGCGAAAACAAGTTTACACTTTTTGCCAAACTAGTTATCACCCAGGTGGTTAATAAAAAATATATAAGGAATTGATATAAAAGGTAATGGTGTTATTCATAGCTTGCATTAATAGTAAAACATTTTACATTGGCCCTTAGGGATTATATTTAGTATTACAAAGAAAAGCTTGATTGCAACAATACAAGTTTGGCAGTAATTTTTTTAAACAATGAAAATTGCTTTTTTTTAATAAGAACACAATTTAACATGAATTCATTGTTGGAAGCATTCTTATGATACTTTGTTTTAATTGTTAAAAGCAACAAAGGTATTTACAGAACAATTCTTTGAAGAAATCACAAGCGAATTATCAGTTGATCTAAATACCGTTCATTTCTCAGCTAAAAAAAACACAGCCTAAAAATGTCCAAAAAATGCATGTCCGTAGCACTGAAAGTGTTTGCTCTCTTCATCTTAGCGCTAGCCGTATATATAGGCAACTTGTTTCTGTTCATCTATGGCCTTATTTATTACTATGTTGTGCTCAAGTTAGAGAAGCGTAAAAAGCCAAAATTAAAGGTGAAAAAGGCAACTAGTATATTGAGCTCTATTGGAAATATTGTTCGTTGGATAATGCGCGCTCTCTCTAAGTCTTTTGTGGCAGTGAAAGCAAAGAAACGCAAATCATACTTAAGAGAGGAAATTGAAATTATGGATTACCCTGTCTTGCCAGAGCTACCAACTGTCAAAGAAGCTGAAATATCTGACTCCAATACAGAAAAGGTTTCTGCAAACTTCATCCAACATTATGACGAAGAGTACAACAAGTTAGTAGACGAATGGAATTGGCAAGTGAAACTATCTACTATTCTTGAAGTGAATTCTCTGCCTCTTCCACAGTTTCCAAGCATTGAAAAGGCCAAAGAGTTTGAGAACTATGCCCATAAAGTATCCGAGGAATTGCTTCTACTTGATTACCAACACTATAAAGATGAGTGCAACAGATTAGAAGAAGAATGGAATTGGCAATCGAAACTATCTACTATTCTTGAAGTGAATTCTCTGCCTCCTCCACAGTTGCCACACATTGAAAAGGCCAAAGAGTTTGAGAACTATGTCCATAAAGTCTCAGAAGAATTGCGCCTACTTCAAACAAGACTACATGGGGAATCAAAGGGCCCATTGCCATTTACCGGACCATTCAATTATATGCCTCAAATGGAGGTCGAAGAAATGGAAGTCGACGAAATAGAGTCCGAAGAAACTGACTTCAAACCTATAGAGCTTGTAGAAATACAGTCTGATGGTATAGAGCTCGAAGAAATAGAAGTCGAAAGAATCGATCAAAAAGTTACTAAGTCTGAAGAAATGGAGCTCACAGACACAGTTCCTGAAGAAATGGAGTTCATAGATACAGTTCCTGAAGAAATGGAGCTTACATACACAGTTCCTGAAGAAATGGAGCTTACATACACAGTTCCTGAAGAAATGGAGTTCATAGATACAGTGCTTGAAGAAATGGAGATCACAGACACAGTTCCTGAAGAAATGAATATCACAGATACAGTTCCTGAAAAAACGGAGCTCACAGATGCAGTGCTTGACGAAATTGAGCTCACAGATACAGAGCCTACTTCCTACCAAATGCCAGCCTCTCATTTTTCAAAATTTTTCAGCAAGTCAAAAAAGTTACGACGTTAATGTAAAGGCAAAAAAAAAGTATCATTGACTTTGTATGCGTGTTTTTCATATAGCTATTTCAAACTAAAGACTATTTAATTTGGCACACTTTACAAAATTGCGCTTTGCCACCTGAGGTACCAATCACTTTAATTTTGAATAAAGAAAAAGAGTGAAGAGATAGCTACAAAGCGATCAATTTTCAAACTACAAAAGATGCGATTGGAACGACTCTATGAGTGTTTATGAACTATATAACCTAAGAAGGCAACGAGGGAAATAGTCACCAGTGACTGGAAAATGCAGCTTGTCTAGTAAAGTCCTAAAGAAGACCGGCTTTTGCATGCTACTTTGCTGATTTCTGCCAGGATATTTAAAGGAATTTTAACCAATGCGAAAAGAGGAGGAGAAATGTGTAAGGGTTCCCAGAAGAGAATGTCTATAGTCATTCGCGTGGAGTAAAAGAGTATAGAAGGATCATTTTATTTTTGTCAGATACATGAGCTCGCAGAAGATACAAGTTACGCAGATTGTCAGCTCTTATAAGATACAGATTATCAGCTCTTAGAAGATGGAGATTATCAGATCTTAGAAGATACAGATTATCAGCTCTATCAGAAGATACAGATTATCAGCTCTATCAGAAGATACAGATTATTAGCTCTTAGAAGATACAGATTATCAGCTCTATCTGAAGATACAGATTGTCAGCTCTTAGAATATGCAGATTATCAGCTCTATCAGAAGATACACTTCATACAGATTGTAAGCTCTCAGAAAAGACAGATTATCAGCTCTACCAGAAGATACTCTTCATACAGATTGTGAGATCTATCAAAAGATTCTCCATAAGTCAATACAGATGGGAACCATAAACACAAGAAGACTACCATCGAAAACTTTTCGTATAATACCAGAAGGATATCTAAAGCTTGGTCCCTCATGATGAAAAACGATAAAAGGCTGAATTAACTAGCTGCAACTGGGGATGTAGCTTAAAGTCCAGCTCTTTAATCATTATTATCGTTTGAAAAACCAAGTGAAGGCGGAAATAGAACAGCCGACATTCTCTTCGACTTTCTGAAACGTACGGCGGGAAATCTGAAGAGTTGAAGTCGACTCAAGTCTACTGCTGAAGTCGTCTAACTTCGCCAAGAACGGAAATGGCATCTCTTGAAAAAAGGACTGCAAAGTTTGCTGAGAATTTCCCTCTTACAGTTGCTTGACACCAATCACAAACATCCCTCAAAAAGTTGATAATTACCAATAGCCAAGTTTTTCAAGATACAATCTTCTACAGGCAGGGTGTGAATTTGATGTTTCAAGGAATCAAATAATTCTCAGTTGTTATTATTGCATCGCAGATTAAAACTTTAAGAATTTTTTTTGGTGTCCCAGGTGGCAAGTTTATGGTACCAAACATTTTTCTGTGTAAAGTTTATCTTGTTTATTTTTGTGTGCCACAAGTTTTTCTTAAATAAAAATAGTTTTTTTGGTTCACGTGTGTTATTATTTAAAAATGTGTTTATTTCTATTGCTAATATTAAATGTTTTGTGACCTAAAATAATTTTTACAGTTTGATACGAATTCAAGTCAGAAACCGTGATTTGTGTAACTAATAGTAAGAAAATGACTATTTTTAGTATTTTAATAACAATGACTAAATAATGACTAAATGGGTTTACAAAACCTGCCATATCTACATTCCAGAACTCTACAATTTTTATTAATATCAAATAAGCTAATTTTTTCAAAAAAAAAAAACTTTAAGTATCTCACTGCTTTTATTCGCTTAGGTGCTCTTAAATTTAATTTAGAAAAAAAGTTAAAGTTTAGTTAAGTAAAAGTTAAAGTAAAAATTTTAGTTAAGTTTAAATTTAGTAAAGACCTCTTGAACCAAACCACTTGAACCACTTGACCAAAATTGTTTTATCACTAATTTTAGATCTTCTAACTTCAAACTTCTAACTTTATATTGTAAATATGTACTTTCTTAAGTAATAAAAGGGCTGTAACCCATGAACAAAAAACATAATTCATTTATTAACTACATTACCAATACCCAAATGGTAAAAAAAAAAAACGATAAAAAGTTACCTACGGCCATGTCAAATAAACAGCAATGTTTAATTTAAGTTTCTGGTTTTTTAGTAGGGATTTAGAGAATTTTACTCAATAGTTTCTCTTTGTTTTCTTGTAAGTTTATTTCCAAGCTTTGCTTTCGAAATTTGTTTTTATTTGGGTTAAAAGCACAATGCATAAATAGTAAAAGGAATGGAGAATGTTTCGATTTTCATATTATAACAACTAAAATTGACTTTAAACTGAACATTAATATCACTCATATCCTTTGTAGTTTGGGCTATGACAGTGTGTGAAGGACAGACGGACGGACATAGCTTGCATAAAAGCTTCCACTTTTTACGTTATAAACGTAGTGTCAAGTCCAAATTTAAGGAAATATGTTACGCATTTGAAACTGCATTTTATTTATGCAAGTAAAGTATTTGATCAAAATTTAAAGATTTAAAAGAATTATTACATGTTAAAGTATTGATGCCTAAATATACATTATTAAAAGAGAAAGAAAATGCTTCTTCAAACGTAACTTATCATTATTAAATAATATTTTATTATAATGTTTTACTTTAACATACTTTTATGACATTTAATTCGATTATGAGAAAGTGCTTTGTTAGATTTCTGACTCTTTTAAAAGCTTTTAAGATAGCATTAAAAGTATTTGATTACCGCAGTTTAATGAGTTTCTTACTTAAATTGATACAAGATTAAGAAAAAATATTTATAAGTAAAATTTTTTATGTAAGGGAAACACAAGAGTTACAGGTTAATTAAAATTATACAAAATTTTTAATATTTAATAATTTTTTTTTAGACTATAGCTATTTTTCGTTAATTAGTTATTTCATTTAATTAGCCTTCAAATAATTATCTTATAAAAAAGTAATTTTTTAAATGTTAAACTAATACTTTAACACTTAATTGTGAAATTAATAACAAAAAGTGTTTTACTTAAAAATTCGAGCAGGAGAGACCGGGGCTAGTTTTTCATGCTCTTAATTTTTTATTGTTTATTATTTTATTTTTATTTAGTTTGAAGAAATCTGGATATCATTACATTTCAAACACTTTTTATCTACAAACTAGATTTTCCACTTTTCCAAAATGTAAATAAACTTTTCGGTCATAAGTGGTTACACTCAAGCACGTTAAGCTCGAAAATGCCAATATAATAGAAACTTTTGGAGATAGAATATATCAAAAACAGGTAAAATATGCAGACAAACTTTTTTAGCCTTTCAAAACGCTTTAAACTTTTATCAAGATAAAAGCAAGTTTATAAATTGAATCTAAAACTCACATCTAAAAAAACGAAAATAAGCAAAGATGAAGACTAAAATCAAGATTGTGAAAAGTATATGAAGATAAAAAATCTGTCACAAATGTAGCGAAAAATAATTTGAATTCAAATGAAAGCAACCATAAATGTAAAATTTATTATATTTATTTACTAAGATTGTTTATGAAAACTTGTTTAGAAAGGAATAAACAAAATAACGTTGATTGTTAAATTTATGTTTTTCCTAAAACTTACATTTAAAGAGTTCCGGCTTTTAAGAAAAAATATATTTACGAATGGCTTTTGAATCTTCAAAATTTTAAATATTTGTCTTGTTAATGCTACTTTTTCTCATTATGATGCACCTACGCTTTTAATGCATATATTTTGATGATAAATTGTTAAGGAGAACAATTTTTCAAATGGGTTTTGTAATCATATTTAAATATTCTTACCCAGATATCTCAAACATTTATTTCTCTTGTAAACTGCTTCCACCGTTGGAGACCATTTTGTATATTGTTATAATATGTTTTGAACATTGAAATATTAGTTTTTGTACTCTACTAACCATGCCATTCAGGCAGTTTGGTGCCCGTATATATTTTGTATATTATCATTATATGTTTTGAATATTGAAATATTAATTTTGTTGTCTACTAACCAGGCTATTCAAGCAAATTGGGTTCTCTTTCAAACACGTTCTCTTTTAAGTTTCATTTTAAACAAGTTTTCATTTAAATCCTTCAGTTCTCTTTTAAACAAACTTCCGATATTGATTTGGAAATTATGGGACACAATGCTGCAAAATTGTGTCTTTTAAATACTTTATGTCTCTTTGTAATGTCCATTATCGAATTCTTGTCTTATTTCGTTGAATAATAAGTCAAGCTTTAACCATTTGTTTGAGTGCATCCCAAAAGTGATTCTACACTCTCAGAAATAACACCTTCATTTTTGACGATTCATGAATCCTCAAGCCACGTTTCGTTAATTTTGAGGATTGTTTCGTCAAACTAACACGTGACTTTTGAGTAAACGCGAATCCTCACTTTTACGATCGTGATTTGACGATTCTGTATCTTGATTTTCAGGAAACTGAATCTCATTGTTGTACTCACATGCTCAAAAATGACGAAATATTTCTTTAGATTAGATGACATTCAAATCCTCATAGAAATGACGATTCAAATTTCCTTACTTTGAGGAAACGAAAACTCGGAGCATTTGCCAGTAACGGAATCGTCAAAATTAAGGAAAATTTCGTCGTTTTCGAGCATTCAATTTTTATAGTGTAGCTTCACTTTTTAAACAGGTTTTTAATTTTGAAGCACACTATTTTTTATGTTTTTTTTTATTTTTTTATTATCCCAAGTGTATATACACAAATCCATGGACACACAAAACAGGAACACAACAATTAAACAATATCAATTATCAAACAAGTTGAAAACATTAAGAAAGTCCAGAACTTGTAGCGGGCTGGCAGAGAACAGTTCCTTCTTTGATTTTTATTGTAACCTCCATAAATGTTTACAGTAAAATTCTCAGCGAGCCAATTTAAACTGTCAAAGAATTTTCCCTGAAGAATTTCTAAAATGTGTCAAGAATTCAAAATTGAAGCAATATTAAAGACTTTCCATTCAGTAAATTTATTTATGATTCACAGTGGATGATCAAAAGAGAATTTGATTTGGGGTTTTTGTAATTTTGGTCTTTTAATTTGTAGCTCACGGCGTTTTTAGATTAAAATTTTAGCGAAACTTATTGAAAGATTTTTCTAAGTTCACTGGAAATATATTCAATAGTTGACAACTTTGAAATAGCGTTGGGAGTCTTCATTATTGTGTTTCGATTTAATTTATTAGATTATTTTCTCGTGAAAAATATTAATTCATATTTTAATGGTTTATTTTTGCATTAAAAAGCAATGCGAAATTGTAATTTTTTTACCCTCAGTAAAATAGCTTGATTTTATTTTGGTGTAACTAAAATCATGATAATCTAATGCAATAATTTTAATTAAGTAAAATTATTTTCAATAACTTTTTTTACTAACTTTAAAAATAAGCTACAAAAATATAAAATTTATAATTCATGAATAATCACATTCTAATCATATGGCTTTTTGAGTAACGAAATTTTTAAATAACAATAGGCAGTTAATGGCTCAAGTGAAATCGTTGTTGTTAAAAAATTAATAAAATTGAAAGCGTCGTGTAAAGGCAAACAAACAAACAAACAAACAAACAAACAAAATAAATAAATACATAAAAATTTGCTTTTTTTTAAACCACTTCACAGTAGAGACTCCTACGCAGTATATAATGGGTAATTATAACGCAATTTGTTTTTTAAAAAAATAAAAAGCTTTTTAAACGCAATTAATTTCTTCCATGACTAACATTGCATGTGAAGTTTAATTTTGAAAACTTAGTTTCATCTTAATTATTTAAATATACGTTTCCCTATTGTAATAAGGTTGCATGATTTTTAAAACAGCCTCAAGTTATATTGCCTTTTACATGATTGATTGCATTAGAGAGATGTACATATAATTTGATATTTATGTTCTGGAAAGGGAACTGAGTATCTGTGTTTCCGTTATTTCAATAAATTTTTTTAAATGAAATATTTTCTATTGCATTTTATTTCGATGAAGTGTGGATTTAAATGCTTATCAAAATAATTTCAGGAAGGTTTGAAAGAACTAAAGTTGCCCATTATCCTGTTACTTTATTACTCATAAATTCTACGATCTTTGCCAACCTAAGTTGGGTAAATAGAAATATGCTATGGAGAAGATCCTTCCGCGGATGAAAAGAGTTCCATATTTGTGAATAAATCCAAAAAACATGTTTAAAACATTAATTTCGTTTAAGGTTCAGTAGATTTGTATATTATTTGGTAATTTTATCAGAATGAAAAGTGTATTTTGGTTAAATTCCATTCATATCATTTTGTATGTAAATATTACCTTACAAGAGTTTCCAAGTAACGGACCAATCACGCTGTTCCCTCTTCCTTTTCACCCCTTGTTTTTACCCAAGTTAGGTTGGCAAGGAGTGTAATATTTTGAAAGTATGAGGGTTAAAAAGCAATTTTTTCGTAGGTTGAGGGACGGACAGTTATATAAAAACACAAAGTGTAAAAGGCTGATATCCAATCTCATATACCTTGCAAACAAAAAAGGATTTCCAAAAATAATGCAAAGAAGTGAAAATTTGAAATTGAATGCACATATAAACGGAAGGAAATCTCGATACCCAGCTTTCTATTTTTTGAAACTTTCGATATACAGATATACAAAAAGAAAGGTGACTAAAAATAGCTAAAAAACCAACGTAACTTTAATTTAAAAAGGTTTTGTGAAATTACAGTAAAGAAATATCTTTTTACACACTCTCAGAAATAACACTTTCATTTTTGACGATTCATGAATCCTCAAGCCTCATTTCGTTAATTTTGAGGATTATTTCGTCGAACTATCACGTGACTTTTGAGTAAACGCGAATCCTCACTTTTACGATCGTGATTTGACGATTCTGTATCTTGATTTTGAGGAAACTGAATCTCATTGTTGTACTCACATGCTCAAAAATGACGAAATATTTCTTTAGATTAGACGGCATTCAAATCCTCATGAAAATAACGATTCAAATGTCCTCACTTTGAGGAAACGAAAACTCGGAGCATTTGCCAGTAAACGGATCTTCAAAATTAAGGAAAATTTCGTCGTTTTTGAGCATTTATTTTTTAGAGTGCAGTACTGCACAAAAGTTTAGCAACATAAAAAAAATAGCAAAGATTGACGATTTTTTCATGAATTACGTCTGTGCCTAAACTTTTGTGCAACACTGTGGTACTATCTAATAATTTAAAAAAAACCTTTTAATTCGAAATATTTTTTTTTCTCCCGTGGATTTTGAGATAGCCAGATTCGACTGCAATCTACAAATATTGTTGCAATTTATTTCGAATAACAAATAAAATGGACTTGGTAGTTATTTCTACAGGGCGTTTGTAGTCCGGAGGTAATCCTATTTGTGGGGAAATCATATAAAAAGGCGCAAACATTGGGGGCTCGGTGGCCCCCTAGGGAGTTACAATAGGGCCCGCCTGATCATATTAAGTGGGAATGGGCGTGCAGGACCGGGGGTCTCCAAACTCAAGTGCCTCAATGTTAATCCAATGGGAAAAAATTATTTTCGCTGCCACATTTCTCCGGCTGCATTAAATATTTTTACAAGCGGATTTTTTAATGTGATAAATGTAGCTGACTTGCAGGTCTCTATCTTCCCACTTTTTGAAATTGCTTCGAATATTTTGTGTAAAATAATGTATTGAATATTAAAAAAATATTCGTACTAATTTCAAAAAGTGGGAAGATGGAGACCTGTAAGTCAGCTACATTTATCACATAAAAAAAATCCGCTTGTAAAAATATTCAATGCAGCCGGAGAAATGTGGCAGCGAAAATAATTTTTCCCCGTTGGATTAACATTGAGGCACTTGAGTTTGGAGACCCCCGGTCCTGCACGCCCAGTCCCCCTTAAGTGGGCCTGGGTCCGTGTTCTGGCTGTGATTGGAAACGGTGGTAAGGAATGTCAAATAAAAGGACTTAAAGAAAGTATTGCTTGTATGACTTTCTGTGATTGAAAACAGTGTCTGACCTGCTGTTTTTTTACAGTACTGTTCATAGATATTATGGTTAAAGTATTAGATTGGAAGATCACGTGATCAACAATGCTAACGACGGGACGCGCATGGAGACCAAAATTGGAGGGGTATGGGGCCAATGTTGCCACCACTTTAAGGAAAAAAGTGCTACGAAAATATTAAATTTAATTCTAAAATTAAAAAAAAGAAAAAAAACCCATAAAAATACTAGCTGCATTTTGGTATATTTTTAGTGACTTTTAAAAAAACGTGAAACGCTTTTCTAGTATTTTTATAATATTTTTTTGTAATTTTAGAACTAAATGGTATTTTTTTGTAGTATTTTTGAAATGAATATTAAAAAGAATATGAATGAAAGTAAATGGAACAAATGTCTGAATGAATAAAACGTATAAAATTTTGTAAATAAAGTTATGAATTGAAATAACTGAATAAATATAACTGTATGAACTTATGAATGAGATAATGAGTAAAAAAATTAATAGACGCAAACAGACACCTGGTAAAAAAACAAATTTAAATAAAAAGTAAATTTAAATAGAGGTACGGAAAAATGTCTGAATCAATGTAAATGTAAAAGATTATAAATAAAGGAATGAATACTTAAATAAAGAAACATAAATGTGAAAAAAAACCATAAAATAAAAAAGCATAAATGATGAAAAAAAACATTAAAAAAAAGACGAAAAACATAAAATAAAGAAACACAAATGAAGAAAAAACATTAAATAAAGAAACTTAAATGATGAAAAAAAAATATAAAATAAAAAACATAAATGAATGATTGAATTAGTAAATAAATGATGCACTGACAGGCAAACTTATTTAATTAAAAAACAATATATTGGTTTGATCTTTTAAAATTTTTATATCTACAAATACCTACAATACAAACACGCAATGTAAATCGTTAGTCATTGTTCAGCAACTTTCGAACGGTCAAGAACTCTCTGAGAATCAGAGCAAAATGACGACAAAACGACCTTTTTTCTGCTTTGACGATTACATAACAAAGAAACCAACAAAACGGAATGAAAATATCCTTTTTATTCTTATAGTCAAACCCGGTTACAACGTCTTCATTTGCAAGATAACTCGTTTACAACGTTATAAATGTTAAGACCCTTGAATTGACCATAGAATTTAATGTTATAATATACTTCTAATAACGACTATTTTTTAATTAACTCTTTGATTATAACTTATAACGCTAAAAATAAACTTTTGTAAAAAACAACGCTTTTGTATGTTATCCCAAAACGCCTTCTCCAATAAAAAAAAGGTTCAAATAGATCAAATACGTTATGGCTATTAAAATTTTATTTTTTTCGCCAAATGATGTAAAAAGGCGGCCAATAAATTATTGGCTGGACAAGGTGAAATTAAACTACTACTAATAGCACATTAAGTTAAAATATTTTCAATCGATGTCATTTTATAACTTTAATTAATAATATGCGTACATAATACGAATTTCACATGATTTACTACAATTAATATTCAGCTTGAAGCTACTCCTTTTAACGTCGGAAATATTGCGGTGCCTTAAACAACGCTAAAACTGCGTTATTGAATATTTTTTGCAGGGATTGGAAGTTACTTTCTAAAAGTAACTCTTTTTAAGTTACAGCTACTTAAAATGAAAAGTAACTAGTTAGTTACAGTTACTTTAAGAAATTTCAAGTTATAGGATCATTTGAAATTTAACCATCTTAGTTTTCATTATCGTTTTTCAAAGAGAAATAAGATTAACGAAACATAAGCATCAAAAATAAAACCTTGCACTTAAAATACTTACTAATATTCCACTTAAATTTAAAAGGAGTTGCATTTTAAAATTGGTATCAGACAGCCATTCAATGGGAGAAATCGTGTGAAGTAACGGAATTTTTTAAATGAAATTTTCCGTTGCTCCGTTACCGCTAAAAGTAGCTAAGTTACAGTACTTTTTGAGAAAAGAAATCTAACGGCATTACTCAGCGTCACCTAAAAAAAGTATCTGTTTCGAGTAAAGCGTTACTCCAATCCCTTATATTTTACAACCTCAATTCGCCAAAAAAACTTCCAATGTATCGCCAAATTGGCTTTTAACCCTCGCCAGCTGGTGACCCGGTTATGTTGCGGCAACCCTGGAACAGCCGCTTGTATCATCGGAAAATCACCCGGCAGTTAAAATCCAAACACCGGGACGAAAGGTTTCCCTTCGGAACTTTTCGGAAACGTTTCGCCGCCGATAAAAACGTCAATAAAAACAAATGCCGTAAGAATAGAAACATTTATTTTTAAAAAAAATGTCCGTTTCTGAAAACGGTTGAAGTGTTCTATTTTTTTCTTCTCCTTTGGAATAAAATCAGTGATTTGGCGATTTATTTTCGTGTGGAATTTTCGGTGAATAGACGATTTTTTTTCGCGTTGAATTTTCAGTGAACAGACGATTTTTTTTTTCTCTTGTGGAATTTTTTTCATGGAATTTTTTTGTTTTTTGAGGATTTTGACTGGAGAATAACATTGAAAAAATGTGTGATTGCTTGTCTACAGTTCGATTTTAGAAAAAGAAAATTGTTTGTTTCTGTAGAGTTGTGTTTATACTGCTGCATCAACATGTGTTTGTTTGCATTTCGCGCTGGATATTCGCTCTTCTTTTGGATTTCGTTATTTTTGTTTCTCGGGGAACTGTCATTTGCCGCTGATGTCACGACCACAACAGAAAAAGTGAACCCTAAAGCTGAAAAAACGAAAGATTTAGGTAAGTTAAGAATGTTATATAATTTTTTTCCAAGTATAACTTTATGGAATTAGCTCTTTCGCGAATTTTGCATTTATTTACATTGACAGACTTTTAAAAAGAGCATTTATACATTTGATTTGGGAAAATCAAGGAATATTACTTAATTGGGAAGTGATATTTTATTTGTTTGTTAGAATTTGTAATTACACTTTTAAAATTATTCTAAAATTATGTTACATTTTGAATTTTCCACTAGTTGTAGAAAATATTATATCATTTCTAAATTTTTGCCGGCAATCGCTTTGAATCGATTTTCTCTTTTTAAACGGTTAAAATTTTAATGTTCAGTAGATTAAATTGAAACAAATTTTTTTTCCTCTGGGTATTTTTAAATTTTGGATCTAATTTAACATATTTGTGTTTATTAAAAGTGACTAAAATGCTGGTACTTACTAATCTGACAAGAAAGTTCGATTTTTAAGCAGCGGAGAAAGTGGGAAAAAAATAAGTGGGGGGATGCCTTCAATTAGAATGCCATGCCCATCCCCCCTCAATGGATTATGTATTTGAGAGATATAAGAAGTGGGGGGATGGATGGCCATTTTCTTGAAAAGTGGGGTGACGCGTCACCCCGTGTCCACCCGCACTTTCAGCACTGTTTTTAAGTGATAAAAGTATAAACTACGAACATTTTAATGGAGTATTTCAAGAAAGAAATGTGTGTATATCAATGGGGTCATTATTATTTAGTTTTTTGCATTCATAACAAATTATTAATTAGTTTTTCTATTCATATCACATTATTCTTTAGTTTTTTCCATTCATAACACATTATTCATTAGTTTTTTCCATTTCCAACACATTATTCATTAGTTTTTCCATTCATAACACATTATTCATTAGTTTTTTCCATTCATAACGTTATGTTTTAAGGAAAAAGAATAAACGAGGTATTTAAACTTTTGCCTAGAGTTCGAAAAGAATGCAGACTAGATTTTTCCCGGAAATCCATAGAGATATAGAGCAAGAGAACATAAATGAAAGCTCGACGATATGAATTTTTATAATGGTGGTTATAAGACGTATGAATAGTGCATGCAAATTCGAATGTATAGCATGTTCCATTTTGTTCAGAATGGGAGATAATATTTCATTATTTTTTGGTTTTATTAAATTATTTTAATATTTTCTATTACTCCTTTGCATTTCGTCAATGAAATTCCTCCGTAATTTCTCTTATCCATTATTCTCTCTAACCCTTTTAAGAGTTTTGTTAACTATACAGCTAAGACTCTCGTTCTAGATTTTTTTTTGTAAAAAATCTCCGTCATTGAAAAAAAAAATTGCGTTCAAGTTAAAGTCCTTCTTCCCAAACATTAAAAAAAATCAATGCATTTTAAAAATTGAAAAAAAAAAGTAACTTAACGGTGCTGTGTTTTTCAAACCGCTCATTCGAAACCCCCTTGTATTCACCAATAACTGAATTAACCCATCGAATGTCTATGATTTCATTAAAAACTCAGGGTGTTATTAACCTTTTCAGTCCCAATGACAATTTGGTTTGGTTTTAATTATCGTCGCACTAGAGCTACACGAGGGCTATTGGCGAATGACAATTTGGCTTTTATCGTTTTAGACATTTTTTTCTGGTCGTCTAGTCATTTATGATATCAAAAAGCCCACCATTCGATTCTTTCGAACTTTTTTCTATTGGAAAATATTTTTTATTAATCCTCGTAGATGTCAGCCCTAGTACTATTTTTTTTAAAATTATGATGCCAAATGGCATCACTGGGACTGAAATGGTTAAAAAATGACTAGTCATTTTTGGAACATTTCTAGCATGACCATCAAGGGAGCCTTTGCAAATGCGAGCCCTGTGAGAACTTAAAGCTAGTACTTTTGTAGTAAAAACCACCATCATGTATGAGACGTAATGAAATTATGTTGACTCTCAATAAAGACAAAATAATTTTTGACATTTTGTTAAGGGGGTCCGATACCTCAAAATCGCGAAAAGTTCCAATTTTGTTTACCTTTTTAAAAATAATGTTCGAATTTTTCTTAACTTTTTAGAAGAACTGCTTTTAAAAATACGCATTAGTTTTTGAGTTATGAATTTGTGAATAGGACACACTCCACTAAATATACTACTAAATGTAAACTTAAAAGCTCATATATCTCAGTTAACGTTTTTTCAATTTTAGGTTTTTTAAAAATGCTATGGCTTTTTTAATATTATAAGTACATTAATAACTTTTTCTTTCATAGACAATTGAATATATTTTGAACAGAAGTATGCATTTGGATTTTTGATATCTGACAACCAATTTTTTTAAAAAAATTCTTAAAGTAGAAATTTCCTTTTTCCTGCATTTTTTTTGGCAAAATTGCTACAAATATTTAAAAAAAGTTGTTCATTTTAATCGAAACATAAATGCATACTTTGGTTTGAATTATCTTCCAAAGGTTGTATAAAAATTTGTGTTTAAACATATTGAAAAAAAAAATGGAACAGGGATTTGAAAATTGTTAAAAATTAAAAAAAATATAATTAAAAAAACACCAACAGATTTATATAAAATTTTAATAGCTGAATTGCGTTTTTAATACATTCTTAACAAGTAAAAAAAATTTGGAATGTGTAAGTACAAAAATAAATAAAAAATTTCTGAGGTATCGGACCTCCCTAAATGGTTAATAAACACTAATGGTCGATATAGTATTTCAGTTAGAATTAATTGCACAATAATTTTCCAAACAAGTTGAATATTATGGTGCTGCAATCTTTTTATAAAATGTTAACAGTGTATTTTTTTTTCAAAAGAATCTGTAGTCCCACAAAAGTCAGCGCGAGGCCGTGTGCGAGAGCACCCCCAATAAGAAATCTTCATGGTCGTGATGGTTAACAAAGATGACTCAAATCAAATATTCAAACAACTAAAAACCCAACCATTCTCCTGTACTTTAAGGCTTCCGGCGAATGTTCTTTTTTATTTTACGACGTGAGTCGCCCCCCTTCCCCCCATGCCGCCATATGGCTTCCTCCGGTGGTGGGAGTGGCAAAAAAATATCGTCTGCTCTTGTTGTAAAACAGCGCGAAGCGCACCCTTGTGGAAATAACAAATGATTATGTGTGTCTGTCCGCAAATGAGTCAGGTGCGCTTGCGATAAGGAATTGGCTCGACCGGCCTGGGACCCATTTGTTTTGAATTCATGGTTGGTTGGGTTTGGGCTGCACTAGAGGTGTAAACAGGAATGTATTTTTTTTTAGGGGGGGGGATGTAAGAAGATAAGTAAAGTCGTGAGATAGGGTTTGTTGGACAGCATCATAAAAACAAGAATTTCTAAGAGGACTAAAATAGCCTACTTTCCTGTTACTTAAATACTTACTGAAATTCTTATCGGGAAACAACTAGGTTCGTAACATTAAGTGTCATCTACAACCGTTTCTACATTAAATTTACACACAATAGAATAAATTTCACTAAACACAGCATCCAGCTGTAATTTAAACTTCTTAAAGCCAAAATAAATTATTTTCATTAATTTATTTCTATCGCAAATAAAATAGCCTGCATGATTTATTTGCAGTTATACATAAAAATTTAATAATTCGTAGAACAAAAACCATGAAATTACTCTAAAATTAACTTAAAGTAGGAAATGTAAATTTAAACTAATCAGGATTAAGCGCAAAAAAAAGCCTTGCCACTTACTTTGTAAACAAATAATAAATAATCAAATAATCACATTACTGACGTCATTCTAAACTGAATTATACACAAAAATTATTTTGCCTCAAATAATATTTTTAAATTAAATAAGTTACTCATGCCATTGTTGAGTTGGCAACAGCGATTTAAATGACTTGAAATTGAATTTCAATGCTAATCCAATAGGAAATTCGTCGACAAATAGTAGATTTATGTCCGTCTGATCATGCAGACAGACGGACAAAAAGTATGAAAGTTGGGTCTCTGAGGTCATACCTTTCTAACAAAAAAAATAATTTTTAAGATCGAATGAATAGAACTGCTTTAAGAAGGGGGGTACGGACAGACAGACGGACATCGACCGCATGTCAATACCTACTTTTTCATTTTTTTAAAATTCTTTCGAATAAAAAAAAAGAAAAGTAGGCTAAAAACCGGTCACTGGGATTCATATATCTTGAAATTGTCGACGTTCTCATCTCATACACTCTTAAAACAAACGATAGAATTTAACTCAGTCTGAGTTAATTTTCACTCTTTTCAGTGTCGAAAATGCACTTATCCTATTGGAGTGGATTTCACTCTTTTGTTTAGTTAAAACTCCGGCAGAATAACTCCGAACGAGTGATTTTGACTCAGTCTGAGTTAATTTTCACTCCTTTCCAGTGTCGAAAATGCACTTCTCCTATATGAGTGGATTTTACTCTTTTGTTTAAGAGTGTATCTGTGAGACCTCTCGCAGCTGTGCAAATACTGGCCGTTACCGGACGCGTCTACCAAATCAACTTATTATAACTCGGTTTTGAACTCATGCGTAACGAGCATGAGTCCAAAGGCCCTCGCCAGATAAGACGGTGAAAAATGCCCCCATTCCAATCGGGCTAATTTTTTTTCTGAAAATACCTCATAGTATGGACAACTTCTCAGCCAAGTTTCAGCTCAAAAATGTGACGCATTTTTGAGTAAAAAATTAAAGTTTTTTTTCTTTTTAAATTGATTATTCCCTGAATATATTTGATAAATCCAAAAAACTACTCATGAGTTTTTAGATATCATTGAGTAGTATTCTCAGAAAAATCCGTTCATAAATCTGATCGAGCGATCATTCTTAAAAATGCATTTTTATTTTTCAAAAAAAAATTTCATGCCAAAATCGTTTGGTCACAACTTAGGATTTTGTCTCTACATATTCCTCTATTATCAATCTATAATATATATTTTTTTCAGATTTTTAAAATTATTGGACGATAGTTTTAAAAAAATAAAATATTCTTAAAACCTGACTTTTCGCACTACTTACTCGGCAGATGGCACTCCTAACAAGGGCGGGGAAATTCAATCTGGGAGAATTTCTTTCGGACTAAAGAATTTAGCATAGATTTAGAAAGTAGCAGATCTGCCTCTAGGGGGAAAGGTGAAGCCATTTGTTAACCATTATCCCATAAGGCAGTTCGCAAGCTCTTGCACATGGCATGCCATACGCCACCAGATGGCACCATGAGATAATTCGACTAATAAAAGATATATATTAAATATTAACTAATTAAAACTTTTTACAAGTTCCGCTAGCATAATTTTATAGCTGCATGCGTATTGATAATTTCTGTAAGGCATGAGGTATATATTCACAAAAGAAGCAAGTTAAAAATGCAGTTTTTATTGTATGTAACTCTTCGGAAAAAACCATTTTTGTGAATCAGTATCCCGTGATGCATTGCGAAAACGACGAAATGTGGATTCATCACGCATCATTGCGTTGTACGGGATTGCGCAATCGGTGGGCATGCTATTTCTAAATCTATGGATTTTAAAGCAAAAAAATCAGGCTTTAAGAATTATTTTTTTAAACTATCGTCCAATAATTTTAAAAATCTGAAAAAAAAATATATTATAGATTGATAATATAGGAATATGTAGAGACAAAATCCTAAGTTGTGACCAAACGATTTTGGCATGAAATTTTTTTTTTGAAAAATAAAATTGCATTTTTAAGAATGATCGCTCGATCAGATTTATGAGCGGATTTTTCTGAGAATACTACTCAATGATATCTAAAAACTCATGAGTAGTTTTTTGGATTTATCAAATATATTCAGGGAATAATCAATTTAAAAAGAAAAAAAACTTTAATTTTTTACTCAAAAATGCGTCATATTTTAGAGCTGAAACTTGGCTGAGAAGTTGTCCATACTATGAGGTATTTTCAGAAAAAAAATTAGCCCGATTGGAATGGGGGCATTTTTCACCGTCTTATCTGGCGAGGGCCTTTGTGACCACGAGCTCCGCTAATATCAGTAATTAGTTAGAGCAGTTATGACTCATGGGATCTAAGGTTAGGCCGCATGGATTCCAGTTATTATAGAGGTATCTTGGGTAGTATGTTTAGTTATAGTTGGTTAAAATCCGAGCAGTTTTTCTATTTTGTGGATTCTTCAAATACTATACATAGTTGATATTTTTTAACCTCTTTATTATTGAAATCGTAGGGGACTTAACCCAATTTGACATAATTTCATAAATCCAGGAGGTAACGGAGTAAACTTATCTCTTTGTGTATTTCATAGCGTTTTAAACCTAAAATAGAGTTAAAAAAACCCTGAATTACTTTGCATGGTATGCAAAAACCTTAAAGTGATTATTTATTAATGGTAATTGAAAATCGGGGTTTGTTATGCATATTCCTCTTTTTTTTTCAGTATTTATAAAAAAATTCTAAATTGATAACTCTAATTATTAACTTCCAACAATGAATTTTTTAAAGTCCCCTCAATAATCTAAAGGTTAATTTTCAAATCAATTATTTATAAATCTAAGAGGAAAAAAATCCTTTTAAAAAAGGTCATTACTCCACATAGATTTTTTTAAATATAAACTCCACTTCTATTGTACCCCAACATCCAACTTAATATTTATAAATAAACTTTTTAAAGGTCATTCAACATTTTTTATCGCTTGCACTCTTTCATTTTAACAAGGCGTAAAAGGAAAGTTGATGTTCCCATAAAATCGTCAAAAAGAACTAAAAAGTTCTTCCGTGCGGGTAAAAGCCCACATCTTGATCTGATTTAGATAGATATTTTCACCGCGTTGGTAGCCAAAAACTGTTAGGACTGTGACACATATAAAGAGTTTCGTTAACTTTGCCGTATTTACCCTCTTGCGACCTGGCATCCACGTTTGGGGACATTTTTTAAAACCTCCCCACAAAAAATTAGCTCGTTAATTAGTTCCGAAATTGACCTGGTCCGATAGAAGAGGAATCAAATATCAGTTTTCAGCCTTTGGTTACAGGTGTCGGTCATTTATTTCTATAAAAAAATGAAGTTGGACGAGGGTCCATACGATATCAGAGTTCTTAAAAAATTATTTAATTTTTTTTCTCAAACTTTAAGTTATTTTAGTAGTTAATTTTAAAGGCATTTCGCATTAAAAACAATGTTAAAATAATCTGTTAACTACAACTAAGTGATAAGGCCTTTTTTTGTTGCATGTATATCATAAAAGAGTGCATTTTTAGAGTTTAAGGCGTGCCCCTAAGTAACTATAAATATACTTAAAAAAAAAAAACAATTTCGTTGAAAAACATACCTTCTAGCATATATTTGTATGAAAATTATGTTTAGATTAAGAATATACGAATATATTGTTGTAAAATTATGTATTGGAGACTAATACTGGATCAACACAGAGAAACTCCTCCGTTATTTTATATGGGATCTTGCATGTGGTATTTGAATAAAAGTAAGAATAAATTTCTTTCCACTTTTAGCTTTACTTTGTGAGCTTTTGCACCGTTTTCCCATTGTAACTATGTTTATATTTAAATAATAGGACTTAACTTTAATAGTTTATTTTATCTAAAGTTAATTTGATATAATTTTTTTCTAGTTCTCAATTAAATATAAACACAAAATTTGACCAACTCAACTACACTATAAAAAAACTGTTGTTTTTACTGTTAAAAACTGTCAACTTTGAAGCCAGTTAATAACTGTCTTTTTTACAGTTTAAAACTTTTATTTTTTTACCCGGAAAACTGTAATTTTTTTTACAGGAAAACTGTAATCGTAACAGGGAGAAACTGTTATTTTAGCAGGGAGAAACTGTTAAGTTAGACATGCAAAGAGTCATGTGATTAAGATCATCGTTAAGCATAAATAACCAATACTAGCCCTCGCGACCGAGTAATTACTTTGTCGCAGTCGGTTCGGTATTGGGCTCGCATACTAAAGGTTCCTGGATCAAAACCTGGCCCGGTCCTTACCTCTTCCAGGAACCTCTTGCGTGCTAGCCTAATACTGAATCGCCTGCGACAAAGTAATTGCTCGGTCGCAAGGGCTAGTATTGGGTATTTTATTTTAGCAGGGGGAAACTGTTAAGGTAGGCGAGTACCCAAAATTCTAAAATTTTTACTATTACTTTAATCTTTCCCAAATTTGGCATAGTGATTTCAAATATAATGAACAATGCTTTTTGGGCAATTTTTTTTTATTTAAATATAATTTATTTATTTAAAATTGTGTTTTTCAACTAAAAAAAGGAGGTTACGCTAACACTTCTAGCATAAAAAGTTTTACACTAATTTACCTGAAATTTTTTACAGACGCTACTTCAATATATATCTGTGCCATGAATCTCTAACATCTGGTGTAAATATACAAGTTTTTTTTTAAATATACAAGTGTAAGTTAATCGAAAGAAAGTCTTTTTTTGTGTGGTTAATTTATAACATTTTTCTTAATAACTTCTTTTCTTGTAATTTGTATGTAACGCTAGAGGGTCATTGCATGCATCAGTTCAAAACGAAGAATTTAACACATAATCAATGTTTATATGATGAAAATTCAATGTGGTAGACTTGTTAACGTAAACCTCTGTTTTTAGTAAAAAAAAAAACACCGTTTAAAATAAATTATATTTAAATGAAAAAAGATGCCTAAATAGTATTATTCATTATATTTGAAATCACTATGCCAAATTTGGAAAATATTAAAGTAATAGTAAAAATTTTAGAATTTTAGGTATTCGCCTACCTTAAATTAACCGTTTTCCCCTGCTAAATTAACAGTTTATCCCTGCTAAAAATACAGTTTTTAGCTGTAAAAAACAGTTATTAACTGGCGTCAAAGTTGACAGTTTTTAACTGCTAAAGACAACATTTTTTTTTTACAGTCTACAACTAATAAGTTGACCAGATGTCACATAAGCCCCCAACACGTGACAGACAACATAACAAATCGAGGGCTTCCATTCATCAAGGGATAATTTCTTGCCCCTCGAATAATTCCTAGACGCATTACTAGAAAATGGTCTGATGCCCCATGTAATTAAACTGGAATTAGCCCCTTTTTCTAGTTAAGGACTGGAATTCCTCATCCTACTCTCTCTATGAGGAATGCCATCGATCTGTCCCATTGATGAAATATTGCTTTGGAATTTTGGGACGAGAAGCCGCTATCCAACAAAATTCCGTAATCTAGTTCAGGAATTATAGGGCAATGCCCTGAAATTTAATCTGAATTTATCCGATAAAAACGCCTATTGGTAGAAAACATTTTTTCCCCCAACGGAGCTGCTTTACTGACGGCTTAGCCTTTGCAGACTGGTATATTCCCCAGTAATGAGAGCCATTTTTTTGTGGCACCATCTAGGCGATTCTCTTTACCTAAGTTTGGAGCTCAGATTACTGTGAATCAGAGCTCTCTGTGGATGTTTAAGGGGTCATAGGACTCTTAAAAATGTGCAAAGAAGGTACTACAAAGCATCGTTTGATATTTCATGTAACTTTTTAACGACTCAATATATAAGTATAATTTTTTTATATAAAATTCTACAAGATTTATAGTTACATATTGAGTAGTTAAAAAATGACATGAAAGATCAAACGATGCTTTGTAGTACCTTCTTTGCACATTTTTAAGAGTCCTATGACCCCTTAAATGTGCCGAGATTCAGTTTTGCCGTGAGAACCTAAGTTTGGTTTGGTTAGAATTATCGTCGCACTAGAGCTACACGAGGGCTATTGGAGAAACTGAAATTATTGAAACTTATATTAGTGAAACTGAATTAAATTCTACAAAAGTCCATGCATTGGTAGCAAAGAGGTTAAAAAACTATTGTCTTAATATTTTTCGTTTAGTAACCATATTTGCTATTGGCCCGTATCGTATCTAGTAAACTTATTCTTTTATGTTTAGTCGAACGGCCAACTTCAATAACAAGGCCAGAGAAGCTCTCCCAAACATGAGCGTAGACGGAATTTTTGGCGTCACTGTTCCGAGTGCCGAAGATTGAGAAACTAGTTCAGACGTATTCAGAACCCTAAAAATGTGGTCAGCCGTGAACGAGTGGTGCCGAACAGGTATCGAGACAGGTTATCTTCATCTTCGGAACAACGTCATTTGGAACTATGACGTCAAAATGTCCGTCCCTGAGCGTGTTTGAGAGAGCTTCTTCGGCTTTATTATACCATTTCTAGCCAGAATGTAAGCTTCGAAAAGGCTCTCTTCCCCCATCCCTTCACTGGGTTTTCTACGAAAAGGGGGGAACATCGCTTATCTAATCCTAGCGCGCTTGAGATTTACAATCAAAGCAGTTAGTATTTCCCCATTGTAGGGTGGGGAAAAAACAGGTTCCCCGTTCGATGAAAACTCATGCGGGGAAGGGGAGGAAAATGTTTTCGAAGCTTACATTCTAGATAGACCTACTATACCTAATATGAAATATAAGGTAGTAGAAGTATTGCGAGGTGGTCGAAAACCATTAATAGAGATTTTGTGTTTTCGACATGTTTCGGAGGGTGCTGATTCTGAAAAGGGGGATTTTGCGCATTGGGGGTGTGCCTGTGTTAAACTACTCTATAGATATAGATTATAGATAGTTTTCGCGAAAATCATGCACGTGCAAATTGTAGTTGCAAAAGAACCTATTTAGTTTTAAGGGTATGATGTAATGTTGCACACCTCTAGTTTTAAAAGGATAACATTTCATAAATTTATAGTAGTGTGAATAGTTCGTATAATTTCAAATGTAATAAGGAGTATATGTATGGTGGAACAATCCGAAGTTAACCCTTTCAGTCCCAGTGATGTCATTTGGCATCATCATGTTGCTGATCATAATTAAAAAAATAATCGGACTCAAATCTATTGGGAGCATAGATTGGGAGTAATGAAAAATATTTTCTTGTGGAAAAAAGTTTGAAGAATCGAATGTTGTGCTTTTTGATATCATAAATGGCTATAGACGATCAGAAAAAAAAATCTAAAATGATGATGCCAAATTGTCATTTGGACTAAAAGGGTTGAAAGAGCTTAGCGGAAGAAGTGATATTTTTTTTGAAAAATTTAGATTTCTGTTAACTATGTGAATAGAAACTAAAAATATTTCTGTTGTCACATATGATATTAAAATAATAACATATGCATTTTATATGTAATAACTATAACTAAAAAAATACACAATTTTTTGGGTTTTTTTTATTGGAAACTATTGAGGTGGAGCGAGGGTTACAATCTATTGAGGTGAACAACTATTTAATTTTTTTTATAAAATCAGACGAAATCACAAGGACGAAACAGGGACGAAACACATGACGAAGACACAATCTATATACACTATTTACATAACAGGCACTTTTGTCCTGTCGTCGGTCGCCCCCTTCTTAGGCGATCTGTAGTCGGCCAGACTAAAAAAGAAAATTCCATGTTACAAATATTAATATTATAAATGCATACTTGTTAATAAATATTTCACTTGAAAGATCTAACTATTTGTCATAAAATCCTGTTTTAAAATAAAATGTTTAACTACTACTATTACATATATATTCCGGCTTGTATGCTTGATCAGAGACCCGCTTATGAAGCCTTCGTCAAGTAAGACAGACACAGAAGGAATTTTTACTGTCACAGAGAAAGGAATGTAGGCCCAGTGGGCCTAGTGGTAGTGCTTCGCATTGCCACGACGCAGGTCCGGGGATCGAGTCCCGGACTGGGCGAGGTTGACCCAGCCTTTTATCCCTTGAGTGGGTCCATACAATGGGTACCAAGCATGCTAGGAAACTAAACACTGGGGGGTTTCGCGTGAGGCTGACCACCTTACCGGGACATATGCCTATCACCCCAGAGCCCTAGGTCACGAAAGCTGAAATGGGCACGGCAGGCCTTGGCCCTGTAATGGGCTGTTGCGCCGGGGAGTTTAATTTAGGTTTTAGAGAAAGGAATATACACCCAGGACGAAGTCGGTAATCGAACCCGCACCCGTTACAGCGCTCAGACTGCTAGCGTAATGGTCCAAACAACTCGGCCAAATGTTTAATACTCTAAGTCTAAGGGATAGGGAAATTGGATGTAGTGTAAATTAGTTTTCATTGCAAGAGTATTGTTTGCAGTGCTGTTTAAACTTTTTTATCTGAATATTTAATTTTTAAAAAAATTTATAAAACTTAATTTCGGTTTCAGAGGATAATAAAAGACGAAAAAGAAGGAAAACCTGACATTTTTTCAGGTGACGGGTTTATACGTATGTGGTTCTCGGAGGTTATATAATTAGTAAAATTAAAACTAATGAATTTTTTTAAAGGTTTAAAATTAAAAAGTTATTGTTTTCTACTTCAATATAAAGTATGATTTGTAGCTTTCGCATTATGTATATTCTGTCCTATTCCCACAATGACCAATAGTGCTCTAGTAACTTTCAACAAAATGTTTGGGAAAAATCTATAATAATAATCCTAACTAATATCATTGCTACTTAAGAAAAATAGTCAATTTTCGAACTAACCTTCTTTAGACCGTCACCCTGGAGGTACGGGCCATGTAGTGCGGCTCCGGCATTCTGCAGAGCTTAGTGTCGCACACCCACCTGTCTATGTCCACTTGTTGCCACAGGGAAGCTACGAAGGCTTCGCGGCGAATTCGTGCCGCTTTTTGCCGGCGATGTTCTGGGGGCCACCTAGGGAAGGAAAATTTTAGTTAGACACGTCCGGTTAAATTTTCGCATTAAAACCCCCCTCTATCGTTAGACATGGCTTCTTCCACAGTTTATGCACCCTTCTTTCCTACAATAACCTTATTTTTTTTTATAATGGGGCTGCAATATTGGCAGTCAGGCCTTTGCAGACTCGGCATATTCCCCAGAACTGAGAGCCATTCTTTTGGGGCACCATCTAGGTGACTCTCGCTACCAAATTTGACGCCCAGACTACAATGAATCTGATCTGAATGTTAAATCTGTGCGGATGTTAAAGTATACTGATATTTAATTTTGCCGAGAGAATCCAAGCCAAATGGACCCTCCAGGGATCTTTTACATGCCACATAATCATATGACATGCGCGCCCAGGATTTTCCCATCCAGAAAATCCGACGACTCAGCCGGGGCTAGAACCCGCAATCTTGGGCTTATGAGGTGGACGCGTTAGACCTCTCAGCCACTGAGCCGCTACCCTAAATTGTAAAATTTTATAAAAAAAATACATTTGCATTCATAATTTACTTTTTTCATTTGGAAATGATTTTAAAATCATCTCTTCAAAAAATTATTCAAGGAACATTTATGTAATTGGACGTAACCCTACAAGACATAAGACCGACAGGTGTAATTCCAATAGGGACATTATCCTCGAGGTTTATCCCTCGAAATGATTTTAAAATCATCTCTTCAAAAAATTATTCAAGGAACATTTATGTAATTGGACGTAACCCTACAAGACATAAGACCGACAGGTGTAATTCCAATAGGGACATTATCCCTCGAGGTTCAAAAATCTCGACAAATCAAATATTAATGACGTTATGCCAATTAAGAACATTTTAACTATTAATTTTTGGTTGTCAGGATTATGGGCTGTCAGTATTTTGGCTGTCGAGATTATGTCCCATACCCTAACTAACCATCATATTTTGTTCTGGGCCATTGTAGAACACAAGTTTTTCTATTAATTTCAAAGAACTATAACAAAATCAAAATGTTATCTTGATTTTGAATAGTTTAAAACCAGTTTTGCCTATTTGCAAGATTAGTGTAGCGTTGTTTGTGGTTGATGTTGTATGGTCTGACACACATGGAGAAAGAGATTAAGTATAATTAGAAGTAAAATCCATATCACGAATTCATGCATATGACAATCACATTTGAAATTAGTTGAATATATGTTTTTTTATTTAATAATGTTTTATTTAGGATGTATTGCATTACTCTACCACTATCTCATGTGTTTAATCATATCTATCCAAACTTTATTTTTCACACTCACATTTTGACTCTCTCGATCAAAACTAAACTACAACTGATTCTGCATAAAGCTTTTTGAATGTAAATTGTTTTTGATATCCTAAAACTTTATTATTTGGTCTCTAGTTTTAACTGATATAAACTCTAAAAGTATATGTGTTAGAAGCGTTTACTTATTAAAATCAACATTGAAGGCATACATTTCATTTATAATAACAAGAAAAAGAGAAAAATACTTACAAGTGCTTATAGCACCAGGAAAAGCAACCAAAGCAGCCCATTTTTTATTTGTATGAGTATTTTTTTTCAAATCGTCAGAATTAAGATAAGCAGTCAAAATCAGCTCAAATGGGACGATAAAGGCTTTTTGTGGTTTATTTGATCTTCAACAATGATTTTTCAATTTTACTCGATCCCATAATTCATTGTTGGAATTTGAAAACTATTATTATTATTTTTTTGTTACATTGTGTGAAAAGTCCATTGTTATGTGGCTAAATAATAAAATTAATATCATTGTTATGTGGCTAAAATAATAAAATTTTCGATTCTGTTGATCCAGTGCTATATACTATGGTTTTTATTAAGGAACAGGAACTATAAATTAGTTATATGTATGCGCGAAATAGTTGATGAGCAAAAATATTTGGTTCACCATGAAGCTGTTTTTTTTTGCTGCAATCTATAAATAAAAAGATTTTATATTTGTTTTGAAAAATAATTTTGAAGATTTTTTAATTTTAGATATTTTAATTTTAAAAGTGTTTTGTTTTTGAAGAATCCTTTATACTTTTTACGTAATGAGCTGCCGATGCATTGTATTAAATAAATAATAGACACTCTAAGGTGTCGATTGTCCATTGTTTCCTAAAAAAATATAAAGGAAATTCTTTCTCCATGCATGCTTTTGATAAGAAGATAAAAATTAACTTGTGTAGAAAATTGTATGAATTGGTACTTTATAACACAAGGGGGGTCTACTTTATATAAAGTACGCAGCCAATTTTGGAGACGTTGACTACAGATTATCATTGTGACATGATGCTGCACAGATCAATATAAACAAAAGACATAAATAATTACCCTTTACTAAGTCTCATTTACTGTAACTGTGATCAACGTTTTATAATTAGTTCGGAGAATAAATTTTTAATTATTTTCCTATCCAAGATGTTTTTTTTTATTTCGTTACTCTAAATTTTATTGTTCTAAACTTCCGTTTACGGTTCTTAAGTGTAAATTATAGCATCATTTTACTATTTTAACTGAATTTATAGCTTAGTTTTATCAGTAATAAAGTTCTTTATTGCACTCTCTTTTCTTTACTCTTTTATTTCAAGTTAATTATAATCATTTTTTTTCTTTCAACTATAGTAATTGTTATAACTTCAGCTTTGTCAGAGTCTTATGACGCTTTACGATGCAAAATCAGCAATCGCATTACCTCATAATTTCTGCTGAACTTGTGTGACATTTATTACATGTAGTTTCTATATACCGTTGACTTCCTTAAAAATTTGGTGTAGTTTTCATTAATCATTACTCTCCTTTAATATTAATATGCTCCATCTAAGGTTGTGAATGCATCCAATATTAGTTATTTAATTACTTACTTGGAAAATGCCAAATAAAACTCCTCTAGATATAAAGGGCTGGGGATCCCAGTTCGTTGGGCACTCGCCTAGCATGCGAAAGGTCCCAGGTTCGGGTCCGAGCATCGCCAAACCAAGGCTTAACACTTGGATCCATTTTTTTTAAAATTCTTATAGTATTGTAAATCGGGCGCACTCATGAAATTTGAATTTACTACCACATTTTTGTTATCAGTCTGAACAGTATTGCCACTTATAGCAAACTGGATAGATACTTCCTGCGCATATGTAATTAGTTTAGTTATTGATCGAGGCTTTTAAATCATTTTTATGACTAATATCGCAACTGGTTTATCGAGAACTATCTATTTTTCAAGTTAATCAAAATCTGCGTGCAATTTTTTAATGATTTTTAACAGGGGCTGGGGAGCCAAGTCGGTTAGGGTGCACGCAAAAAAATGGTGCTGGTCCTGCAACTCAACCAAGTTCGGTTGAAGGGTGTTTAATTGGCACAGCCAAACTGGTGGTTTCTTTCAAACCTACCAGTTCAGTTACCATAACTATACTCGTTCGATTGAACGAGTTTAGTCAACGAGACCAGACTGCCTCAATGAGTTCGGTTGAGACAACTAAAGAAGTGTGAGAACTAAACTGTGCGGTATCAGTGTAGTTCTCTCAATCTAACTAGTCGTTTGCGCCAGCTGAACGCTTCTAACCAAACGTGTTTGGTTCCTGCAACTAGACAGTCCTGTCAGTCCTATAGCAACCGAACAGTTTGGTTGGGAGAACTCAATTTTCGTTTGTACGTACCAGACAGTTTTTTGCGTGTGTAGTGTAGTGTAATCGTTTCCGGCTGCCTATTTCTAGCCTCCATTAGGAGCTTTAACGCAGACAATAACGAGAGCTTCTTCGGCCTTATTATACCATTTCTAGCCAGAATGTAAGCTTCGAAAAGGCTCTCTTCCCCCATTCCTTCATTGAGATTTCTACGAAAAGGGGGGAACATCTCTTATCTAATCCTAGCACGCTTGAGGTTTACAATCAAAACAGTTAGTATTTCCCCATGTAGGGTGGTTAAAAACACGCTACCACCGTTTCGGAGAAAACCGCATGCGGGGAAGAGGAGGAAAATGTTTTCCAAGCTTGCATTCAAGATAGACATACTATAGTGGAGTAGGCCGTGATATAGGACAGGATTACATCCGCTTTCCTTCCACAACCAATATTCCACCAATCCCCTTTCTTTAATAATTCCACCTACAAGCTCATTGAAGGAATGTTCCTTGGCATGACAATGCCGCTGTCCTAAACGAATTCCTATATTCAGTCAGGAATGTCCAATGCCCTGGAAAAAGTCCTCACGTCGATAGAATGCAAGGGGACATTTGGGGCTGTTTATCGTAGGGGTGGGGTTTTCTTTTTATGTCATTGTTGTCAAAAGTGATGTTAGGTTTGATGCTAAGAAAAGTAGGAGGACGAACTTATTACTTTCGATTACCTGATTAATAGGACAGATAAGGTTACGAAAGCATTGAGATGGGATCGTAAATACGAATTATAGATTTTGTGTTTTGTACACTTTTTGGAGCTGGCTGATTCGGAAAAAGGGGTTTTCTGAATATGGTCCGTCTGTCAGTCAGTATGTCTATCTAAAACCACTCTACAGTTCAAACAAAAAGAGCTTGGTACTTAAACATTTGGTACACTAGATTTTATAAGTAAATAGTAATATAAGTTGTACACTCTTAAAACAAAAGAGTGAAATCCACTCTAGTTGGAGAAGTGCATTTTCGACACCGTAAAGGCATGCATATTTACTCAGACTGAGTTAAAATCATTCGTTTGGAGTGATCCTGTCGGAGGTTTAACACATAAAGATCCACTCCAAAAATAGAAGTGCATTTTCCAGTCTGGAGGAGTGAAATCCACTCCAAAAGGAGAAGTGCATTTTCCTGTCTGGAGGAGTGAAATCCACTCAGACTGAGTTAAATTAGGAGTGTTTGTTTTAAGAGTGTAAGGGAGGGGTTTTCTTTTTATGTCATTGTTGTCAAAAGTGATGTTAGGTTTGTTGGTAAGAAAAGAAGGAGGGCAAACTTGTTACTTTCGATTACCTACACTCCTAAAACAAAAGAGTGAATTCCACTCCAGTTGGAGAAGTGCATTTTCGACACTGGAAAGGAGTGAATATTATCTCAGACTGAGTTAAAATCACTTGTTTGGAGTGATCCTGTCGGAGGTTTAACACACAAAGGATCCACTCCAAAAGGGGAAGTGCATTTTCCAGACTGGAGGAGTGAAAATCAATCAGACTGAGTTAAAACGCTCGTTCGTTTTCAGAGTGCAATAGGACTTGGGGCTAGGGAGCCCAGTCAGTTAAGGCTTTCGTCCTGCTTACGGTAGGTCTCAGGTTCGGGTCCGGGTATCGCCAAAAATAAACGCCGACCAATAAACGGCCCGTGTAGCCAAAATGTATAATAATACCCCGTGTAGGGGAAGTGCACATTAAATATGTTCCAAATTACCAACGCTGCGCACGATGTCGACCTTAACGGTTGCGTTGGGTGCCTACACTCGACTGTGGTTCGAATGCAAGACACTTGACTTGTGGTTCTAATGCAAGGCGGGCTTGTCACTGGGCGGGCTTCGACTGGGCGGGCTTCGACTGGGTTTGTAATTTACGATGCCCGTCGCCAATGTCCAAAGTGTAGCTTTAGTGCGACGATAATCCAGCCTAACCTTACCTAATACGATATATAAGGAAAGTATTGTTTCAATATTCGAGACGTAGATTTCGTGTTTTCTAAACTTTTGGAGGGTGCTGGTTCTAAAAAAAAAATTTTCGAACATTTGTCGTCGGTTTGTTTGAAACCAATCTACAGCTCGAACTAAAAGAGATACGGACTTCGAATTTAGTACAGGAGTTTCCAGTACCTGTCGGACGTCATAATATGGTTTTTTGAAAAAATGGCATGATAAGATTTTTCCAGAACTTTCATGCGCAATAAAAAATTTCTCTGCTACAACAAAAGAATTTTACATCGCATATAAATTCCCATCACAAAGTGATGGCAGAACTTTTACTATTACTATATGAAAGTAAATAACAGAAATTTTTTACAGTTCGTGTCTTTTTTTTTTACATTTTGTAGAAAAATTCCGAATGCAGAGACATAATACTTTGCGATTGTTAAATCACATATCTTGTCCGCTTATCTAAAATGGCCATTGGCGAAAAGATATCTCGGGATTTTTTTTTATTAGAATGGGATGTGATAAACGTGATAGCTTTTTCAGATCTGAGATATTTTTTTATCAGCATTTCCAAAAGATTTACTCAAAAAATAGTGCTATCTAGTAAAATACGTTGTAAGATGAAAGCGCAAGTTACCAAAAAGAGCGCCTTTTGTTATTCCAGTGAAATATAACGAATAATAAATTATCATATTAAAAAAAAAGGCAGAGAAAAATAATTTGGTCTTATATGAAATTAATGTTGAGAGAAAGTTTAGAGGCTTGAAGTTTTATTTTTACCGATTAGTATATAGGAAATGAACCTCGTATCAATGCAAAATATCATAAACAGATGATAAATCTTATTTTTTAAATATATTTATTTGATTGGATATTATTATCAAGATTATTGGCTTTTAATTACTTTGAAATTATTTTTTCAATAAAAGTTTTACATTGAAGTAATTGCCTTAAAACAAGAAACTTTATCATTTTACATAGATTTATCATTGACTTTAAAATATTTTAGAATACTTTACCTAAAGCGATAAAGTCGACAAAATAAACAACCGTTTCCAAAGGGAATGTTTCCAATAGTAGCCCTTAACTGTATATACTGTGAACTCTTAACTGTGTATGCTGCGTTTTTTCTTCAGAAAATCTGGTTTGTCATAAAAGATTCCGTTTTGCAAGATTTGCGCCAGCAAAATATAAAAGTACACTTTTAAAAAAAAAAAAAATTAACGATGAAATTTTAGTTCAGTTTATTTTGTTTATAAACGAACTTTCAATTGATAATCGATTATAAAAGATACTTTTTTTCTGATTTGAAACGAGAGCCCATAATAACGTAAAAAATGTGGAACCCGGAAACTAATATCATAAAATACCTTTTTTTCACGCCTAGCTGATTTTTATCATTTTTTATGTGCTATCCGTCGGTTGGGCAGTTTTTTGGGCTCATGTACAATAACGAACGGAAATTCAGAACGGGGGTTCGACGTCCGTTCAACAAAAGACACCGATCTTAAAAACCATGAAAGGATTCATAGTTTGAAAAATATTATAGGAATTCGCGTAAAATAAAGCAATGTATTGCTTCATTTTTTAAAGGGGACACAGTACCACTTTCAAAAGATGTTTAATTTTGACATATTCACTATAAAATTTATGTTTTATTAGTTCAATCTATATTTAAAACCAGTATGTGACAAAAAAAATTAAAAAAAAATTAAATTTTTTAAATTATTTAAAAAAATATATATTTTTTGAACTTTTTAAAAATGCCAAGGCTCTTTTAAATACAAATATTTGAACCCAATTTTTTTTCTCATGTTCTTTAAACTGTTTTTTACATAACAATTGGTATCAAAATATGATTTACCTTCAGTAGTTGTTTTGTAAAAAATATTTATGTCGAAAATACCAAATTATTTTTAGCATATTTGGATATTTTTTTCGACTTTAATATTATTTTATAAAAAACTATTACTTATGAAAACAATTTTAATACCAATTCTTAATGTTAACATATTTGTCAGACTACATACAAAATTCCTTAGACTTTTATAAGTAATTAAAAAAGCCTTAGCGTTTTAAAGAACTTGACATCAAGGAAATATAAACACCAAGAAAAACGCATTTAAAGTTTTCATTTGTTTGCACTTTTATCATACCTTTCCACATAAAAAGTAGAAAAATATTTTTTAAAATATATATACACTTTTAAAACTTGGTAGACTTACTTAGAAGGTTCCAAACTTTAATTTTAGCAAATAAACACAAATTCGCAATTTTTGAGGTACTGTGTCCCCTTAAAAAAAAGAAATAACAGGATGAATTAATATCCTGTTAAGTTAAGTCTTATAATAATATTAATATCCCGTTTAATAGTTAAGTCTTATCTCGTAAAATGTTCCATATAAATGTAAGTTCTTCTACAGAATTTTAGATTTTCTTTAAAATAATTATTTTTAATGTATTACTTAACAAATTTTTTTATTAGGGCACTCCAAAATGTTTTTACTTTTGGAGATCCATTCTGCATACCATATAATTTCATTTCAGACCGTATTTTGTTTGAAAATTTGTGTCGATGCTTGTTATGAATCGTTGAGAGAATTTTACGTATACATCCGAGTAGTTTATGAAAAACGTGAAAAAACTTAAAAATTTTGAAAGTGTTTCAATAGCCTAGTCCAACCTCTTTTTATTGAAATATGAATGTATAAAAAACTGTTTAAATTCACTTTGAATATTTTCTCATATTTTATTAACCAAATACATTAGAGAATTTAATTTATTATTAAGCAAAGCCTTTTTTAGAAGTTTTGGAGTGTACTTTTGTAAATATTTATGTTTGCATTTGTTAACATTTATTTAGAGTGATACCAGACATTTCCAAGAACTATATTTATCAATAAATTTATTTTAACTGAAAGTAATTACTTTATTTATTGACTTTACGGTTGCATTTTGGTTCATTTTGTATTTAAATTGCATTAATGTATTTTCTTACTTTTTTTTTCTTTAATTCTAGGCTACATTTTTGCAAGATTTTTATAACAGCTCTTAACCTAAACTAGTTTTGTCTAAATTACCCGATGATCGGCGATTACTCTGGACATTTTACCCAAATACATGAGATTAAATGTAATTAAAGAAATTGCCTCATCCCAGAAAGCTATTTCGATTTCTTGATAAGTGCTCCATTACCGAAGGTATTTCTAAGTTTTCCTATTTATTAGAACGAAAATAGGAATTCGTGCAAAGAACTCTTAATTCTGTCGGAAAGTAAAATCGTACATGAATTTAAATTACAAATTTTGTATAATTTGTTTCGTTACAAAGTTAATTTTTAAAAGTTTATATTTAAGAACAAATATTTTCGGACTATAATTGTAACGAATACGCATGATTTTCAATTGAAATATGATTGTGTGTAAGTTGTATGTTATATTTGTAAGGTAAATAACTTTTCGAACATTGACATTCAATACGAATTCTCGTATTTCACTTTTAAAAAATGTTTGGTGGGTTTCATTATAATTGGGGGTTCCTAGTAGTTTCAAATGTCATGTGGTGTAATGTTTCACTATATTTTCGGTATTAAGTTGAACCATTTTAAGGTCTTGAATACTTGAGAAATGGTTCACCTGAATACCGAAAATATGGTGAAACATTTCACAACAAGACCTTTGCTAGTAGGTATCAGGAGTTACTAGGAAACATATTTTGATTGAAATCAAGCGCCAATTTTTATAAAAGTGGTTTATTTATTCCACTAAAAAACTTCGTGCCATTTAGAAAACCTTAAAAATGACGGAAAATAAACAGTTTCTCAGTTAATGATGTTATTTTATATTATTTAGGAATAATTTTTAATATTTTATATTCATATCAAAAGTTCCCAAGCCACAAAATTCAATTTTCTGGACTGATATCACCTTCATAGGCTTTGTCTCCCGATATAACCATTTAACCATACACTCTAAAAAATGAATGTTCAAAAACAACGAAATTTTCCTTAATTTTGACGATTCCGTTACTGGCAAATGCTCCGAGTGTTCGTTTCCTCAAAGTGAGGAAATTTGAATCGTCATTTTTATGAGGATTTGAATGTCGTCTAAGCTAAAGAAATATTTCGTCATTTTTGAGCATGTGAGTACAACAATGAGATTCGGTTTCCTCAAAATCAAGTTACAGAATTGTCAAATCACGATCGTAAGAGTGAGGATTTGCGTTTACTCAAAAGTCACGTGATAGTTTGACGAAACAATCCTCAAAATTAATAATGAGGCTTGAAGATTCACGAATCGTCAAAAAAAGTGTTATTTCTGAGAGTGTATAATTCTCAGAACATAGAATTCCAGTAATATATGAAGAATTTTAATTTAATTATTAATGCAAAGAAACTTTAACTCTTAACCAACGTTACCTTAATATACCAACCCAATACCAACGTTACCTTAAAGAAAGATTTAAAGTTCAATAGGTCCAGAGGTTCCCGAAAATACTGAAAAAAAAAACTATTATAAAAATCGTGTTCCATATTCATGAAAATCTTAACTACAAGTTCAACTTTTTTTATATCTATCTTTCCCAAAACCGTGTCTTTTTACAACTATCCATTGTACAAAAGGAAAGATAAACAATAAGATAGCAGAGATCATTACCTTCTTTGGACCATTGTGCAACTGTCTACCATAAACAATTACTGGGAAGGGGGACAAACTTGTTTTACAAACATACATTAAATTCTTTTTTGGCATGGTTCATGATATCTACGGTCAGAATCTTGGAGTTAATGATTTTTTTTCCCTTTGTGTGTGAAGGCCAAAAATTAAATTATATGAAGTTTCTAACTTGGAATAAGTCGAATTCTTAAAAATTTTAAAGTCAAATTAAACTTGATTGTTTTCATTTTCGAAACAGAGATAAATTTCATTTAAACTTAATTATAATTAATAAAAATTCTTAAAATATATTCTACACAAAAATTTGTTTACTGAAAAAATCATTTAACTGACATCTAATTTTGACTTTTACAACGCCAAATCAAGTCTTTCAAAAATTTTATTTATGAAAATTCACTTGATATTCAAAACTAATTCCTAAATATATTTGTATATTAGGAGATTGAATGTATAGAACAATAAAAAATATCCTTTACTTACATATTAAGCATAACATTGAATTAAATACATTTTAAACATAACATGGAAAATAAAATGTGCAATTCGTTAAACAAGTTACACCTAGAAAGTAAAATTGTTACAACAGCGACATTAATTCACGTGGTGACACAACCAGTAAAACGATTAAGCCAGAAATTAATTAAATAAAACTTCCTCTGCCGCGAACAGAAATTCTGAAGTCCTTATTCATTCCTTCTCAACAGAATATGACTTCGACCCAAATTTTACGAAGTCGAGGCTTCATAAACAACGACATATAAGAAATAAAATGAGCATCTAATTGTTAAAAGGAATGGTTGGGGTGGGTCGAACATTAAGGGCAGAATTGGCGGGAAACGGTTCTATTTCTGAATATTATCGCGCTGTTTGCTCAAACGACATCATTTTAAACTATTAGTTTTATTCGATATCATTTTAAACTATTAGTTTTATTCGATATCATTTAAAACTAATAATATTATTTGACATCATTTTAAAATTTAAATTAAAAAAAAATCGAAAGACAATTTTATAGTAGGTCTATTTTGTATGTGCTCGAAAAAGAAATAGTTTTGGAAAATATTTTTTGTGGTATTTTTGGAATTTATGTAAAACGAATGCCTTACTTATTGTAGTGTATGGATCTTCGATTATAAATTCTGTGTATTTTTCACCCTAATAAACCAGAGCTTTTAGGACAATTCGAACGAAGCGGAGCATGGTGTTCGTGGTTAGAAAACAACGTTGGGCGTAGTCGTGACGTCACCATAGGTAACCTATTGGTCAATGTCTCGTTCTCGGAATCGGAAGGTCCCCCGATCGAGTCCCGATACCACTGAAGACCAACCGAGTGCTGAGTATGAGCTCGTTAAATCCGTGGGTGCGTAATTAGAACCTTCGTACACTCCGTGACAACCTAACTTGGGTAAAAACAAATAAATAAAAAAGACAGAGGGAAAAGCGCGATTGGTCCGTTAGTTGGAAACTCCTGTAAGGTAATATTTACAAACAAAATGATCTTAATGCAATGATTCCAAAATACACTTTTCATTCTGATAAAATTGCTAAATTTTCTAAAGTAATATTCAAATCAGATAGACCTTAAATGCAATTAATGTTTTAAACATGTTTTCCGGATGGTTTCACAAATAATTTATGGAACTCTTTACATGCGCGGAAGGATCTTCTCCATAGCATATTTTTATCTACCCAACTTAGGTTGGCAAGGAGTGTAGTCATATCTGCTCCTTTGAGGTTGGGCCATCCTCACCGTAGGTCTTTGTCCATTACATATTCTCTCCTAAATTTCCCGAATGGTTTTCATCCCATCCGAGGTTTTACAAAAGACCTTCATTAAATTTGTTGCCAGTTTCGCGACCCCATAAGACCCGTGCCAGCCGGAAGTTGGCTCGGGTTTTGTCTTTTTAATTCCCGGGAAGTACTAAATGATGCAGATTGTTTGAGTGTCGAGGGAACGAGGCTACGCAGCAGAATTTTCGTAATGAATTTCGTCCTTTTTGAGAGCGAGTCGACGAAAAATGGGATTTTGATGTGAAGTTTGAAGATTAAAAGTGATATATTTTATGTGTGTGATGTTGTTTTGGTGTTTTTGCGTTTTTGAAAGGTGTACAGATGTTACTGGATAACTCTCAACCCATAAGATAGCTATCTCAAAAATTGGAATCGATTGTTTAATTTAATTTAGAATTTTATGTTTTTATTTTCGATTACCAACGTTGAAATATAAGGTAATGAAAACATTGAGATGGGGGTCGAAAATCCGAACTTGAGAGTTTATATATTCTACACGTTTTGGAGGGTAATTATACAAATAAAGTAGGGTTTTTTTTAAACATTGATGCTTCCGTATGTCTGTCTATTTGAAACAGCTGTAACTAAGAGGGGTAAGGATTTCTAATTGTTTACACGGTTTCCTAGTACCCGTCGGACGTCATGGCAAGGTTTTTAGAGAAAATTGAGCATGCGTAAAGAGTAGCATGTTATTTTCTTCGAAACGGCGTGAGCGTGTTTTTCCTTACCCTACTTGAGTTTGAACTGTTCGGATTGTTAACCTCACAGCAGAACCACAAACGCGTTAGGTTAAGAAAAGCAATGTTCCCCTCGTTTCGTTGAAACAATGCAAAGGGATGGGTTAAGAAAGTCTTTTCGATGCTCTCATAGTAAATAGACAGACTTTTAGGTTTTAAAATTATTGTAATTTCCGGGTACATAAGTGCTTTTAGGTGTGCATAGATTCACTAAGTAGCAATTGAAATTCGAGTAGTGTTACACACCCATAATTTTAACTTCCATATATTGCAATAATACACTCCGTGCCAACCTAACTTGGGTAAAAACATAAAGAAAAAAGGCAGACGGAAAAGCGCGATCGGTCCGTTAGTTGGAAACTCTTGGAAGGTAATTTTTCCATACAAAGTGATCTGAATACAATTTAACCAAAATGCACTTTTCATTACGATAAAATTGCCAAATTTTCTCAAATAATATTCAAATCTGTTAGACTTTAAAAGAAATTAATGTTTTAAACATGTTTTCTGGATGGATTCACAAATTATTTATGGAACTCTTTACATACGCGGAAGGATCTTCTCCATAGTATATTTCGATTTACCCAATTTTGGTTGGCAAGGAGTGTAGTTTGTTATTTCTAAACTAAATAATAGTTGTGTTCCTATTTTCATCATAATAATCGAAAGGGGTTTTTCATTTCAATCTCTATGGCGAAGTACAAAACGTTGCAAGTTAATTTGGTACCATTTAAAATCTCCTGTTTCCTAAGTACACTAATATATCTTGCTAATGATAATACTTGTAAGTAAGTGGATTTTTTAAACGAATAGCAAGAATCTACGTAAACATCTTATCCCTAATTATAATGAAATAGTAACACAAAATTGCATTGTTCCATCTTAAAAATAGTTGCAGAATTTTCAGCTCACTGTGCAATTAAAACCCCATTTTTAACCATTATATACTTAAGATAATTTTTTTGGAGAACAGTTTTCTTCAATAATTGTTCTCTTTGTGAAAACTAAAAAATATCTGCTTAGTTACAATATAATTTCTAGAATGTAATGCTACACAACTTTCAAATAACACTCAATAAAGGCATGTTAAGCTAATTTTATACCTTATGAAGCAATTTCAATAACTTTAAAACCCAAAAAGTTCTATGGCAGTTTCCCTTCGTGCACGCGCGATTTTACTGAAAACCTTGTTATGAAGTCCAACAGGTGCAAGGAAATCGTGTACCAAATTCGAAATCCGTACCTTTTTTTAGTTCTAGGAGTAGCGTGGTTTCAGACAGGCAGAGCAATGTTCACAAGCCACCTTTTCTGACTCAGCACCCTTCAAAACATGTGGAAATATAACAATCTCTAAATCAACCCAATCGCAATACTTTATTTATTTTACATTAGGTAATTGATATTATTATTGATTTTTTTTAATCAACAACGGGGTTGCTTCAAGTCGTGGATGGTCACAGCTCCACCGGTTTGTTTTCATATGTTGTCTGTAATTATCTTTGTTTTGTTATTCGAAAATGAGTTGTGAAAAAATATTTTACTTATTAATTTTTTTTTAAATGTTAACTTCTCTCTGAGAAAGTTTGCGAAGAAAGAAAAAAAATCTTTTTACCTGTATCGTTTTTTTAAAGACTGAAACCGAAGCAATTAATGAAATCATAGTTCGGGAAAAAAACAAGATCGTTACATCATCTGCAACGTTCCCTTTGGTTTTGTAAATCTCAGTTGCTACCAGTCTACCGGGTGCGGGTTCGAATCCCGTTTTCGTCCTGAGTGTACTTTCTCTCTCTGTATACCAGTAAAAAATTCTATTTATGTGTTTGTCTTACTTGACGAAGGCTACATATAAGTTCTGCATGTATCTCCAAGCAGGTTATCAGATAACAAATACCGAGTTAGTATCTACTCCGCATCTCGTCATCCTTTTATGCAACCCGAGTTTCCAGTTACAGTCGCAATTAATGAGCCTTCGTTTCTTTCGTTTGGGAGTTGAGAGGGAGAGACTAAAATGGATTCGCTGAGAATTTTAATTGGCTTTTCATGGAGCTTCTACCAAGGAAAGAGGGGGCTAATCTTCGACGTGTGAATTTGGCAAGGTTCTAACTGACAGTTTCTTCAAAAAGGATTTCTATTTTAACCCCGTGCCAACCTAACTTTGGTAAAAAACAAAGTGTGAAAAGACAGAGGGAAAAGCGCGATTGGTCCATTTGTTGGAAACTCTTGTAAGATAATATTTGCATACAAAGTGATCTGAAAACAATTCAACCAAAATACACATTTCATTGTGATAAAATTGCCACATTTTCTCAAACAAAATTGAAATCTGTTAGACCTTAAACGGAAATAATGTTTTAAACAGGTTTTCTGGATAGATTCCCAAATAATTTATGGAGCTTTTTACATGCGCGGAAGGATCTTCTCCATAGCATATTTCTATTAACCCAACTTAGGTTGGCAAGGAGGATAGAGATTGTATTGTATATTATTGTTCCACTTAGTATTTAACACAAGTGTAAGGGGCTGCATGGGCAGCCTAGTCGATAGGTCCCAGGTTCCAGGTTCGGGTCCAAACATTGCCGAAATAACTACCGACCTATAAACAGTCTTTGCAGCTGAAAATTATAACAAATAATATCCTGTGTAGAGGTAGTGCACGTTAAACATGCTTGAAAGTACAAATGCCGTGTACTATGACGCTCTAAGAAGTTGCTTTAGGTGTTTGTATTTGCATAAAATAATTGAAGTAGTTTTTAAAAGCAGTAGCATATACAAGTACTCTTATATTTCGGAAATCCTTTTCGTTCATTTTCGGCGATAAAGTCTCCAAAAATGTACAATTGCTACTACACGGAATGGTTCTAATGGTAACCTCTAAATATTTATTCTATGGTCTTTTAATTGTGTAAACTGTGTTTTTTGCCAAAAAATTCCGGATACTAAATAAAAAAAGTACTACATTTTTTTTTAAATATGTGGTATACTTCTTTTATGTGTTTAAAAACATCAACAAAAAGTACGCTTTGTTCTACCAAAAAAAAATTAGATAATTCGAATTCCATCAAATTCTTCATTTCGAGCGCAATTCACTCAAAATAAGTCGCGTAACTTTAGAATCCTGTCAACCCATAAACCGAATCCTGTCATCCGATTCCTAGAAGAGGCAGAGACGAAAATTTGTTTTCTCAAGTTATTGGATTCAAGATCCCATTTGAATGGGTTTTCGAGTGGTGGATGAATTTATAAGGCCGAAATATAAATTGGATCTTTAAATAATATTAAGGACTTTACTCCTTGGATTATGAACAGAATTTGTGAGGTAGTTAGTTACTATTTCGGATTATTTTAATAATAGGATATGATAGGTTGATGTATAGTTAATTCTATGCCTTTGTTGTAGGATTATATAGGGGATAATTAGTAATGGAATTACTAATGATATATTAGGAGTTTCAGTTTCAAATTAATAACTTAGCTTTTGAGTTCAAGGATGTAATAACGGTTAATTATATAGGACACTTTAAGCAGACATCAAACTTAAATGAACACCTAATAAATTGTTAATGTTAATTGTCAATTGATGCTTAATGTTAAATTAACATTAAAACTTAAACGGAAAATAATACGGCCCAATAGTCAATGTTATGAAAGAGAATTAAAATATTAGATTTTATTAGCCTGGCCAGATTTGTTTTAGTGATAAATGTTTCGACTATATAATCATCATTAAATTTTCATAAATCATATATAATCTACGTTATTTTTGTTTAGATTTTTTTTTTAAATACTAAACTATTTTCACAATTTTTATAGTTAAGTAGATCAATAAAAAACTAAACTGCACTGCGAAGTGAGCGTCTGGTCACTATGTGTAGATTTTTATTTTATATTTTGGAGGCAAAAAAAACCCCTTCAAACTTTCACGTACCAACAAGGAAGCAATCATCATTATTATAATTTAAGGTATCTAGTATTTGAACAGTAAAATTTCAAAATTACTAAATTTTTGTTTATCACCATTACATTTAAACTAAATTATTTGATTTAAAATATAAATATATTTTTGTTATAAATTTCATGTGAACAAAAACATTAATTTTACTTCCTAGAAAAACAGAAAACAATTACATTTTAAGTAATTAATAGATGCAGTTTAAACGGACTTTACTTTTGTCACGAAAGAACCCTTGACCCTTAAATACGACAGTAAGTTAATTGTCAAGTGCTTTTTATACGATTGAAAATAATTTATTATTTTCTATCAAATATATATTCAAAGCTCGTTTCGCTCGTAAATTATTCGGTGATGTTCGCCGGACTTATTAAATCAAGTAGTAATAATAGTATTGTTAAATTAATGTACTTGGGCAATTTTGCTGATTTTGCTGAAAAATTTCAAATCTGTAAAAGCGTAGTAAAACGTCAATGTTGTTGTTGTTGAAATTCTTCGGTTTAGATGGTATTTCCCTATTTCGCCTTATGCGGATAAGTTATGCGATATTATGGGACAGCATTTCGAAGTGATTCATGAACGGAGAAAAGCTTTAGTTCTACTAAGATAAGAAGATATTGTATTGTTCAAAACAAATGTAACTAAAGAAGACCTATAGAATGAAAACAATATCGTTGGAACTGTTGCAACAGGGCCTGGATGGCCGAGTGGTTTAAACCATTACGCTAGCAGTCTGCGCGCTGTAACGGGTGCGATTCGCGCCTTCGCACTGGGTGTATATTCCTTTATCTGTGACAGTAAAAATTCTTTCTGTGTCTGTCTTACTTGGGTCTCTGATCAAGCGCACAAGCCGGAATATATATGTACCTACTCCTACCCCCCCCTCCCCTCCCCCCAACTATTGCAACTCACGATGTGAAACATGCCTATTATTCAATTCATAAAAAAGTAATTCTTTGTTGATTGAGCATCCATTCCAAGACAATTACTGCTGTTTATTTTTGGTGTGCTCTGAAATGTAGAAAACTACATATAAATATTTTATCGAGGAATGTTTTGGGGGAATCCCTAAATTTGCTGGTGCCCAGGGTCTCTAAACCCGTGAGTCCGGTTCCGCAACGTTTGTGTGTAAAACGAGCTTAAAAGTAATATCAAGCTGAAACATTCCCAGTAAAACTTATAATCCAATGCTTTATTTCCAAATCACAAAGCTCCAATCCACCAATTATTTAGCAGAAACTATTTAACCCCGATCGCCATTCATTAGTCAAGCAAGATTTGATTGCTAATACGTCACACCATCCAGACGCTCATTCGACCAATCAAACACCTCGCGGGTTTGGTTTACATGAACTTTGCCCATTTGTGCGCCACGGCCCCAACAAATCATTTCTCCCCGAAGCCAACTAATAGATGTCCGACAGGGTTTATTGATCAGGGGGCGCACACAAGGGCTTTATGGTGAATCAGTTGGGGGCTTGTTATTTAGAAAGGTACTTGCTGACGTACTTAATGTAAAGAGTATATTATTGGTTTGATTATTTTTATAGTTTTTGATCTATCAGGACTAAAACTCTTAAGGGGGAATGGACGCGCTAGACCACGGGTCTCCAAACCAAAGTGCAAGTTAATTCAATGAGAAAAGAAAAAAAATATTTTCAAAGCCACTAGGTATTCTCCGGCTGTATTGAATCCCACTTTTTGGTTGACTCATCTTACTGGTATCTATAATCCCACTTTTTGAAATAGCTTAGAATATTTTGTGTAAAATTATTAAATAGGGTTACTTGACTGTATCGCTAAAATACCTTCCAATGTTATTTAAATTATAGTTGAAAGTAAAAAAGTAATAAATGCATATATACTTTTTGTGAAATGAATCTTTAAATTATTGAAAAATTGTTTTAAAATGGTATTTTTATCAGGTGATTATCACGTGATACGTGATCACAAACACGTCGGTTTGGCCGACGTCACTATGAGCTATAAACAAACCGGCGTGATGTTTTTTGTTTTCTCATTAAACTTGATTTAATATAATTACTATTGAAATAATAAATATTGAGAAAATGTAGGGCTGTTTTTCAGAAGCGAATATTTCAAATTTGCCTAAATTCAATTCCAATGTAGTGTTTCAAAGTTTGTTCACAGTTCTAGTGACATCACAGATACCACGTGACAGCCAGAAAGCGTTTTCAGGAGTGATTTTTCATCCTAATTTTTAAATTCATTTTTCTGCCTTTTTATGGGGTAGTTGAAAAAAAGAAAAAATACGGGTATAATGTTTTTGGCATAAGAACATTTTAAGCCAATAAAAAAATTAGTCAAGTACCCTTATGAAAATTTTAAAAAAATATTCGAACCCATTTGAAAAAGTGGGATTGTCGGAATCTGATGCAAGTCAGCTACGTTTATCACATAAGAAATAAATGGGTGAAAGTTACCCTAAGGACCAATGTTAAATCCTTTAATAGTTCTATTAAACTTCAATAAATTGAAAGAACGCTTAGTGCCATTCGGATTAAAATGTTCTAGTCGTCCCATTACGAGGGAGGTTTTGTTCACCCTTTGTGGAAGGTACCGGCTGTTTGGAGGACCACTCTGTAATCAAGGCCTCATTAATGCATGTCGATATTGTTAGGGACGCAGACTGAACGGGCTTGTGTCTTTGTTGAAGAGGTTGAACAGGTTCGTTTCAGTATTCAATGGTTCCTCTGAAGGATGAATACTTAAAGTTAAGGCAAAACAGGCAATGATTTTTTCAGACGGCATTTGCAATCTATCTTGAAACCTCAAAATGGGCATGTTTCGAGCAACAGAAATGCTGAATAAAAGTCAATTCTTTCTCGACCCTCGATTGGTGAAGCAATGTCACGTGGGAACTGAGCACCAATCGGAGCTCCGATTGAAGGAAATTCATGAATGAAAGCTAGAAGAGCCTAGTTTCGTGTACGAATTTGTTTTTAAGCAATTCAGAGACAATTCCCATTCAGAGACGATAAAAAAAAGCATCAACAACAAATGATATGACCATCCTTTATACTTTTTGGCTGTATCTTTGCATATGCTATGACAAATTTCGTTAGTTTGAGAATTAAAATAATATGAAAGTAGACAGTTAATTTAGAACTTCTTGTTTTATGTAAGCCTACAAATTGGCCGATCCAGTTTTACCCTTATAGGGTAGGGTGGGTATATATGTATTCCTTCTTGTGTGCTTGATCAGAGACCCGCGTATAAGCCTTCGTCAAGTTAGCCAGACACAGAAAGAATTTTTACTGTCACAGAGAAAGGAAGTACACCCAGGGCGGGAATCGAACCCGCACCCGTTACAACGGTTTACCCTACAGTTTTTAACTTTTTTTTCACCCTTTAGCAGTTACTTTTTTCCTTACCCCATTACGAATAATTCCTTACCCCATTGTCAAAAACATAAATTGTTCACAAACATCATCGAACTTTTGTGCCTAAAGTATTTTGCAGCTATCTTGCTTATAACTAAAAAAAAACTTATTTCAAGTGTAATTTCCAAGTAACATAATTGCTGAAGCGGAAAAGTATTGGCGCATTTTAACTTTCAAATGATGATTGCTTTTCGGATAACAAAAAGTTTCAAGAAAAAAGTATTTTACGATTCTTGGAACTTTAATGGCATGGTCAAAGAATCATTTATTATTGTTCAACTTTTTTTTTATTGAAATAATTCTCAATTAGCATGAGGTTTACAATGATGTTTCAGAATTTCTTTTTATCTGACTTTAATTTATATAAAAAAATTGAAAGATTAAATTTAAAAAAAGTAGTTACGAAAGAACTAGAATAGCCTACTTTCTTCTTCCTTTAATACTCATTTAAATTCTAAAATTCCTATAGTACGGATTGGCAGACATTCAAGGGATAGCTGCTAGGAACCTTTTTGGTTTTAAAGGTATTGACAGAGAAGATATATATTTTGCTTATTATTTTTTTAAAATGCATACTTCTTGTTGTGCTGTTGGTTATTCGAAGCATTTGTCATACAAAGCTGGCATAGAAAGAAAAGTAAATTTTCATCTATACCGGTCATTTTGAGAATGAAGCCGAAGCAAATGAATCGGTGAGTGCAGAAACCACTTCAGTCAAAAAAAAATCTGAAAACTCGTTTTCAATTAAATTAAGCGTTGAAAGGCAAGATGCGTGTTGGGTGCAAAAACTACGTTGAGTAGTTCCGTAAATACAGGACGTTTGTTTCGAGTGTTGAGTGCAGAAATAGAGGAGGAGTTATTACGTTTTTTCTCCCTCCTGAAAAATTTGAAATTTGTGACTGACGTTGTTTCGCCACTCACCGATTCAAATAGTGAAATCGCATTTCAGAGAAAAATGAAAACAAGATCGTTTCATCATCGGAAATGTTCACATTCAGTTTTAATAAATGACGAAGATTCCTTTAAAACATTTACCATGAGGTGTTGTGGGGAGCCTTGTGGTTAAGATCTCGAGATTTGGATCGGAAGGTCCCGAGATCGAGTCCCACCGAGTATATGCGGAGTACGTGCTCGTTAATAAAATCGGTTGGTTCCGAAAGTCCCCTTGGCGGTCATTGCGCAGTCTCCCACGGGTATGGGTCCCTGGAGACAATTTTCCTCCCCTTTAGGGACATGTCTAAACTGTGGAGGTGGCGCGCGATAGATGACAGCATCTGCCACATATGTGTGCGAGAGTGTATTGTTGCCTGTCTTACTTGTCTGTCTTACTTGACAAATTTTTATTAGTGGGTCTCTGACCAAGCACACAAGCCTGAAAATATATGTCAACCAACTAACCATTTATCATGTTCAGTGACACATCTTTCCTTGTTAACTCAATCCAACAAGCATAACTTTTATCACACAATAAATAACTAAATTTAGCCGTAATGGTTGAGTATCATATTTATTCGTTATTACTCCCAATGCAACTAGCAACATTGTCTTTGAAAATTTGTTTCTAAAACATCTTAAATCTTTCAGCGTGCAACATCAATCACTATCCTAGCTTCGAATTTCAGTGCCCATCTTTTTTTAATCTTTATAAATGGGATTTATCTGGTGGTGTAAAGATACTAAGTGAGTCTAAGATGTGTAAAAGTACTCTCAAGGGAGCCATAAAACCATGTTCAAGTCGGGAGGATGTTATTCTAGCTAGTAGCAGATTGATGATTTTCATTGGAGGATTACACTCCGTGCCACCCTAACTTGGGTAAAAACAAAGAGTAAAAAAGCAGAGGGAAAAGCGTGATTGGTCAGTTAGTTGAAAACTCTTGTAAGGTAATATTTACATACAAAATGATCTGAATACAATTTAACCAAAATACTTTTCATTCTCATAAAATTGCCATATTTTCCTAAATAATATTGAAATCTTAGACCTTAAACGAAATAAATGTTTTAAACATGTTTTCTATATGGATTCACAAATAATTTATCGAACTCTTTACATATACGGAAGGATCTTTTCCATAGCATATTTCTATTTATCCAACTTAGGTTGGCAAGGAAGTGTAGGAAATATATGAATCAATAGACTTTATAACAAAATGCACATTTAAAAAAATACATTATGAATTAGATTTGTAAATAATTTTTAATGTTGTTAACGCCTTTTTAAACGCAATTTTTGTTGTTGAAATATATCGTTAAACTTAAAAACTCCGTTTTTCATTGAAATTAAAATTTACTAAAAAATTTTCTATTTTGGTAATGAATATAACTTTGATAGTCCATATAAAAAAAAGATTTTAACTAAAGGTTGCTTGATTTCCTCAAAGTACATATATAAGAACAAATCCTAAAATTCAGTGAAGATATTTTGATTTTTAGAATTGAACAAAGTTTTATAGAAGGAAAAGAAAATTTTTTATTACCTTATTTTTTCTTAATTTTTAAATTGATATTTAAATTTTTCTTAATTTTTGAATTAGGTTTCAAGAATTTGCAGAGTAAAATATTTCGGGAAAAAAATACGATTAAGACTCTAACAAGGCAATTTTCCGTTATTTCAAGTTAATTAGTTATGTTTAAATGAATGTTTTGTTATGTTATAGAATTTAATACAGTATTAGAAGAGACACACAAAGATTTTCATTGCTTTATTTATTTTTTAATTTTTGAGAAAGCTTTAACTATAAGAATTAGCTGAGCAAAAATTTTCTGATTAAGATTACAACTACATTTTTCACTAACAAACCCAAGATTACATTATTTAATCTTACTTTGTTGCGTTAAAATATAATTAAGTTTTTTTTTTATAAAGTAGTTTCTCTTTAAGACCTTAATTTCGTTGCAGCCGTACCTCTTTTTCTCCCTTATAGGTAATACATTAAATTGACGTATTAAAGCGTAAGCAAAACTTAGTTATCTTTTTAATCGCATAAAACTATGTGAAAAAATGCAAAAATGTCAGAAGAAATAAATTGAAGTTATTCGCAATTTTTGCTACTTTGGATATTTCAAGACAAAAATTGTATTTCTGATATAGAAAAAAATGCGAAAAAAAAAAACGTAATTTATTATAAAATCGATTGCTTTTAAGAATGGAGACTTCCTTAATTTCCTTTTTTAGATTAACTATCTCAATTTTCTTATAATGATTAATCAATACTAGTAGATAAGTAACTTTTTTACGATTAGGAAACAGTAATTAGTGATGCTTCTTTTAATTGCAAGGTAGATAATTTAAAATTTTTAAGAAATTATTCATTTCTTTTTATTACAGTGTAGCGATTATTAACTTGAGTTTACAATAAATACAGATATTACAAACAGTACAGACATTTTTGAAGTGTCTGTATTGTTTGTATATTAAAACAGATATACAAACAATACAGACATTTTTGTTTTACGCATTTTATTTTAATCTTTCCACTATGGATGTTTTTGTTCACCAATACCTTAAAAAAATCTTTGATTTATTTCTAGATTTAGTGTGCATAACTCAGTGTAAAATGAATAAATATAGTTTGTAAATTTTTTGTAAATTTAAATAAATCGTACCGACATAGTCTTTTGCTCGAGAAGTTAACAAAAGGCATTTTGAGCATTTAATTTTGCAAAAATCTATTAAATCATCATTTTATTCATCCTATAATTATTGAAATTTAAAATTTTTTACAGAAAAATGGACTCTATATCTATTTAATTCTGACAAATCGACAAATCTTAATTAAATTTATTGATACTTTACATTAATTATTATTTTACTTTAATTGTGATAAAATAAACATGCACTTTTAAAAAAATAAACATGCATTGGTGTTTACACCTGCATATACATAAATAATTAATAAAATATTGTCTACGATGAATAATTATCAAAATATCGAGTTCACGATTTATATTTATTAAAATATAAAGTTAAAGTAATTTATTATAAGTCTATTTAATAGCATTCATAGAATAATCATTGTTTTGGTAATCAAAGTTTTTCCAGAACTGCAAATTAACATTTTTACAATGCTATCTACCATGAGGTTAAGGTATTCAAATACCCGAAATTCTAAAATTTTTACTATTACTTTAATCGTTTCCAAATTTGGCACAATAATTTCAAATATAATGAATACTACTTTTTTAGGCATTTTTTTAAAATTTAAATATAATTTATTTATTTTTAACAGTGTTTTTCTACTAAAAAAAGAGGCTTATGCTAACAAGTCTACCACATTGAATTTTCATCGTATAAACATTAATTATGTGTTAATTCTTCGTTTTGAACTGATACATGCAATGACCCTCTAGAGTTACGTACAAATTACAAGAAAAGAAGTTATTAAGAAAAATGTAATAAATTAACCAGACAAAAAAAAAAGATTTTTTTTCGATGAACTTACACTTGGATATTTTTTTTTAAAAAAAAACTTTGTATATTTACATCAGATGTTAGAGGTTCATGGCACAGATATATTAAAATAGCATCTGTAAAAAATTTCAGGTAAATTCATGTAAAACTTTTTTTGCTAGAAGTGTTAGCGTAAACCCCCTTATTTTATTTGAAAAACACCGTTTAAAATAAATCAATTATATTTAAATAAAAAAATTGCCCAAAAAGCATTGTTCATTATATGTGAAATCACTATGCCAAATTTGGAAAAGATTAAAGTAATAGTAAATTTTTTTGAAATTTTGGTACTCGCTTTCCTTAAATGCCATGTAAACCCTGGTTTAATGACGGCTTCTGTAGCTTTGATTCTCATTTGATTAAACTAAAGGCTGCATTTTCTAATAAAAAAATTAAATTAACTCTAGAAATGTCTTCGCTCAAGGCCTTGTTGAAAGGCTGATTCCAAGTTACAATCCAGGTGTTTCGTTTGTTTCAAAAATACAATTTACTTTTCCATTTTATTTTTATATCGATCTTATTTTTCAATTCCAACGTCAAAACAAAACTTATCTTTGAAATTTCAACCTGGGGATGGAGGAATTCTTCTTACAAAAAACCCTCCCGACCTTTGAGAGATACACAAAGAAAAATCCTGCCATATTTTCGGTTGACTGGATTTTGTCCCTGTTCTGTTTATTTTCTTCGTTTTATCTTCCTTATTTTTGCTGGCAGGATTCAGGTAAACCAGAGCTTGAGAGTTGTCTTTGTTGGAGTTTCCCCCTTTTCCTAAGCAAAATATTAAAGAACTCCGACATAACCTTAAAAAGAAAAAATAGTCAGATTTGGCTTTTGGTGTGGGAAAACGCCATCTGGTGAAATAATTTATTTTTCACTGTTGAAGAAAGACTAGAGGAGTGGACACAACAGGATTTTCAATTACACCTAATTAAACTTTTTAGTCCCAACTACAATTTGAAATCCTCATTTTAGAATTTTTTTTCTGATTGTCTATAGTCATCTATGATATCAAAAAAGCACATCATTCGATTCTTCAAACTGTTTTCTATAAGAAAATATTTATTATTAATCCCAATAGAATGTCAGACCTATTATTTTTTTAAATTATGATCAGAAACATGATGATGCCAAATGGCATCACTGGGACTGAAAGGGTTAAAACAAAGTAATTACAAGTAACTATTTGCTCTAGAAGGTCTAAAATGCGCTAAAAGGTCATTTTATTACCTTTAAATTCGAAAAATTTCTATGGCAGCTACTCTTTGCGTATGACGATTTTCTCGAAAAAGTTCGCCATATACTAAGAACTCGTGTACAAAATTTGAAGTTCGAACTGTAGAGTGGTTTTAGGCAGATGGAGAAACGCTAGAAAACATTTTTTTTAGAATCAGCATCTTCCAAAACTTGTAGAAAATACATTCTGCTTATTTTCTTTGTTTTATCTTCTTTATTTTTTGCTGGCAGGATTCAGGTAAACCAGAGCTTGAGAGTTGTCTTTGTTGGAGTTTCCTCCTTTTCCTAAGCAAAATATTAAAGAACTCCGACATAACCTTAAGAAGAAAAAATAGTCAGATTTGGCTTTTGGTGTGGGAAAACGCCATCTGTGAAATGGTTTATTTTTGTGTGTTGAGGAAAAACGTATACTGTATGTAAAATAGAAAATAATGTATTGTTAGTAATGGACCAAACAATTTTTCGCGAAAAATGATCTTTTCAAGACACAATCAAACGGTTTTACTAATGGAAAAAATACAAAATTCTTTAAATTACATTGAGTATTAAATTAGGTAATTTAAATAAGAAGAGAAATTTATGTTATGAAAAAGTTTAGTGCTCTTGAGTGTGTTTTAATGTGCGAAAAATAATAAATGTAATTAAAAAATACCTCTCAATAACTATTTTTTGGTGAAAATTCCGTAAATTGACTTTAAAACTTGAACATTATTGGTATGTTTTAATTATTTTTGTATAAAATATTGCCTATCTGCACTTTATTATAAAAGTAATGACATTAAAAAGTCGCTTTAGACGTTTTTCCACACATGCGTCATTAGAAGCATTAAAATACAGCATAAAGTGACATTTTCATAAAATTTAAATGAAGTACTAAAAAGAATTATTAAAATGTTTAAAGTATGTCTCTTAAATTTGTTCTTCCTTAAATTTGATCACTCGAAATAAACTTCAAGTAAAAATGTCAAGTTATCCTAAATACCTTAAAAAAAAAAAGGATTTGAAATTTCAAACATATGTCTAACGATTTATGTGATTACTGGGAATGTATGTGTGTTTCATATTGTTGTAACCTTAACTGTCGTTGGAGCTGGGCCTGCGTACCATGGAACACAAGTCTCTGTGATACCTGATTGTAGGAGTGTGGTGTTGTGTTGATTAAAAAAGATGTGTTGATTTTAATCTTTGAGTTACTTTTATTCCAATAGTTTTTATCTAAGTCTTTTACAGCATACAACGGCTTCAGGCACTATTCATTTTTTGGTGTCAGAAGTGTTTTTTAATCGAATCATGGAGTTGTGAATATTTTTCGAGGTGTGCTTTGTGGGCGTTGACTGGAGTCGTTGTAAACGTGGAGGTGGTTTTATTTTACAATAAGGTTTTATTCTGCTGCTGTTCCGAGTTTTACAGGTGCGGTGCATTTTACTTGTGTGGTTCCTTTTACTTGTGTAGTGCATTTTACTTGTGTGGTTCCTTTTACTTGTGTAGTGCATTTTACTTGTGTGGTTCTTTTTACTTGTGTAGTGCATTTTACTTGTGTGGTGCAATTTTACTGGTGTGGTGCATTTACTGGTGGTTTACCTGTGCTGTGTGGTTTCCTGTGCTGTGTGGTTTACCTGTGCTGTGTGGTTTACCTGTGTGGTAAGTTGAATTGGTTTCTTGCGTTCCGGATGCTGTGGTAAGTTGAGTTGGTTTCCTTTGTATTGGTGCAGTTTATTTGATTTATAGTTATGAATTGTTATAGAAAATTAAGAAAGGAGGAGTTAAAATCCCTCGCGGATGAGCTTGGATTGGAATGTGTGGCGGGTGCGAGAGTTATTGATTTAAAGAAGTTGATCGAAGATTCTAATATTTTTAGAGACGATCCCGATTTCGTTGAAATTATGGCAACCAATATTTTTCAGGAGAGACCCCAAGATCCTATGGAGCTAGAGAAATTAAAATTAAAACGCATAGAAGCCGAATTAGAATTAGCAAATAGTAAAATTTCTAATAATGTGGAACATGATGTATCTGTTAATTTAGAGAATTTAATTAAAAGTGTGAGAACATTGACAATTCCAGTACCAACTAAACAAGAATCGTTTTGCTTGTTCTTTAATTCCATTGAGAAATCTTTTAAAACTAAAAAAGTGCCGGAAGATTTGAAAGCGGAAATTTTGTTAAATATATTGGGGGAAAAAGTAAACAATTTAATGGTTTATGTGAAAGAGGAGGACATAAATAATTATGATAGTATTAAATCAATTATTTTAAAAGAGTTTCAACCCACACCTCAGGAGTGTTTGGATAGTTTTAATAGTGCACAAAAAACCTATAGCGAAAATTATGTTCAGTTCGCTTCGAGGTTGAGCGCTAATTTTGAGTACTATTGTCAGTTAAGGAAGGTCAGTGATTTCAAAACATTGTGCGAGTTAATCGTTGCGGACAAAATCTTTAGTGAGCTTGATAAAGATTTAAAAACACATATTGCCGTAAAGCAGGGGGAAGCATGGTTTAACCCTCAAGGGTTGGGTAGAGAAATCGATATTTATTTATCTTCTAAAGGGAACAAGCAAAATTCAAACGTTGCTAAATCATTCCCTGGTGTCTATAAGGGTTCATTTAACAGGGAAAATATAGACACTCATAGAAACAGTAAATATAACAGTACCTACAAACCTAAAGCCTCAAATGTGTATGCGTCTAATATTAAAACTCCGCAATGTAGACTTTGTAAAAACAATGAAAGTCATATGCTGTATCACTGTCCTGAATTTAAAAACTTGTCCGTTTATGAGCGGGTTGAAATTTTAAAGAAATATAATCTTTGCTTTAAATGTTTTAATATCGATTGTAATGCAAAAAGGTGTAAGTTAAGGAATTGTTTTTGTGGTAAACCGCATAACAAGATGATTCATTTCCCTAAAGAGAATAAAGAAACAAAAAATCATAATCCTGAAACTACACAGTGTAATGCTTCTGCTTCAAAGTCAAATGTGCCGTCAGCATTGTTGCTTACAGCAAGTGCGTACGCGAGTGGAGTTGGTAGCAAAATGAATAAATTAACTAGGGTCTTACTTGATAACGGTTCGGAGCGTAACTGGTGCACAAAAACTCTTGCTAGCTGTTTAAAATTAAAACCTATTAGGCAGGAAAGGTTATCTGTTTTTTCGTTTGGATCAGAAAGGCCCCATGAGAAAACGTATGAGGTCTCTGAGCTAAACTTAACTAATAGATATAATCCCAATCAATTTGTCAAAATTGAAGTGTTAGTGTCTGAAATAATAACTGCGGCACCTATTTCAGTACCAAATTTGGAGGTCCAAACTACTATGCAGTCTCGAGGTCTGCCCTTAGCTGATTGCTGCGAGACTGATATGGACATTGAGATATTAATCGGTGCAGATTCATTTTGGCAGATTATTGAAGGTTCTTCCTTTGAGAAAATCGGCAAAACTATTACTTGTGTGCCAACTCTATTTGGTTATGCTTTACAAGGTAACCAAGGTAAGTCCATAGCTAGAAATTCTGTGTCAGCCCATTTTTGTGCAGCGGCTACAGACATTGAAATTTTGTGGGAAATTGAGTCCTTAGGAATTACTGATGGAAAAAATTTAAATTCTGTTGATAAAAGTTTAATAGATCAGTTTGAGGAAAATTTAAAATTCATTAACGGGCGATATGTGACTGATTTGCTGTGGAAAAGTGATTGCACGGGATTGGGGAATAATTATACCTTAGCCAAAAAAAGGTTTGAAGATTTAAAAAAAGATTTTTCTAAAAATGATTGGGTTGCTGATGAGTATATGAAAATAATATGCGAGCAAATAGAGAATGGGATCATTGAAGAATGTGGGAGAAGCGAAGAGGGATATTTTATGCCACACAGAGCAGTCGTTCGCGAAGATAAAGATACGACTAAAGTAAGAATAGTGTATAATTGTAGTTCAAAAACCAAAAATAGTTTTTCTCTTAATGATTGCTTGGAAATCGGCCCAAACTTAAACCCAAATATTCTTGATGTTATTTTGCATTTTCGTAAAAATAAAATCGCATTTAATGGAGATTTGGAAAAGGCTTTTTTAATGATAGGAATTTCCGAAAGAGATAGAAAATTTTTGAAATTTCTTTGGTATTCGGATATTCCTGGTGAGCAACATAACATCATGCAAATGACAAGGTTACCTTTTGGTTGTAAATGCAGTCCTTTTGTCCTGAGTGCAACAATAAAATATCACATTCGTAAATTTCAAGAAAGTAACCCAAAATGTTTTGAAATGTTAAATTCGTTTCTCTATGTTGACGATTTATATTTTGGAACGGATGATGTAAAAGAGGCATTTCAGTTGTCAGCTGAAGCTGTTGAAATATTAAAGCAGGGTGGGTTTAATTTAAGGAAATTGAGATCTAATAATAGGGATTTAGAGAAAATGTGGGTAGAGAATAAGTTCTGTGATAAAGAAGAAATAAATAATCGGGAATTAAAGGTATTGGGTGTAAATTGGAATCCTGAAAGAGACGAATTGTCATTGGAGATTAAGGGTTTGGTGGAGTCTTGGAAAACTTTAAAGAACAATAAGCGGTGTGTTTTACAAACAGCGGCACGGATTTTCGACCCAATTGGTATGGTATCCCCGTATATTGTACGCATTAAGTTGTTGTTGCAGGAAATATGGGAGAGAGGATGCGACTGGGATGAAGAGTTGCCGGAGGATTTGAGTGAAAAATGGGTAACTTGGTGTAGAGAGATTCATGAGGTCGGTAACATCTCTGTCCCCAGATATTGTTTTGTTGATTGCAGCAATAATGAAGTGGAAGTGCACGTGTTTTGCGATTCTTCACTTAGTGCATATGGTGCAGTTGTATACTTGAGATATTGTGACACTGTTGGCAATTATCGAGTGTCTTTTGTTATGTCTAAGAGTAGAGTTGCACCATTAAAGCAATTAACATTACCACGTCTTGAACTTATGGCCATGGTGATTGGCGCCAGAGTTGGTAATTATGTGAAGGAGGTCTTTGGGAATAAAGTTGCAAAAATCGTGTATTGGAGTGATTCTATGATTGCGTTATATTGGGTAAAGGGTTGTGCTAAAAGGTGGAAACAGTTTGTTGCTAACCGTGTTGTTGAAATTCAAGGTAAGTCTCGTCCTAGCGATTGGTGTTATTGTCCAACGGCAGATAACCCGGCTGATTTGTTGACAAGAGGTGTTACGGCTGAGAGCTTGGTATCCAATAGGAAGTGGTGGTTGGGACCAGGTTGGCTACGAGAGAGTGGTGACAGTTGGCCAGAACAGTTTATTAAGGAGTCAGTGAAAGGTGACTGTGATGATGTTTTGAAGGGAGAGAGAGTGATTCCAGTTACTAGCTTGGTGGTTAATATTGAGTTGGTAGAGAGAATTTGGAATGGTGTTTCGGAATGGGCTAGATTGGAGAGAGTGGTTGCCTGGTGTTTTCGTTTTGTCAACAACACTAGGGGTGAAAGACGTGTTGCTCCGTACTTGGAGGCTTCAGAACTAAAGAAAGCCCATGACGTGATTATCAAGGTTGTCCAGCAGACCGAATTTTCAAGAGAAATAGCTTCTCTTGAGAAGAGAGAGGTTGTGAAAGGAAGTGCCTTGATAGCCCTTAATCCTATATTGGATGGCAGTGGGTTACTTCGTGTCGGAGGTCGTCTTCAACATTCTCACCTTCCGGAGTCTACGAAGCACCAACTAATTTTGCCGAAGAGTCACCCAGTCACTAAACTTCTCATAAGACAATACCATCTGAAATACTTCCATGGTGGTGTACAGCTCATCAATGCAGCGATGAAGCAGAGATACTGGATTGTTAGTGCGAAATCAGCTATTCGGAAAATAGTGAAAGGCTGTGTTACATGTGCACGATACCGCGCCGAGACATCGAAGCAAATTATGGGTGATTTGCCAGCATCCCGAGTGAATCCAGGCAGAGCGTTTTTGAGATGTGGTGTCGACTTTGCTGGGCCATTTCTCGTCACTCCACGACGAGGCCGAGGTGTGAGAGCCCTGAAAATGTACGTCTGCGTGTTCGTGTGCTTCATAACAAAAGCAGTGCACTTAGAGCTTGTAAGTGATCTTAGTGCCGACATGTGCATTGCAGCTCTGAAACGTTTCGTGGCACGTAGAGGCAAGCCTAATGACATCTACAGTGACTGTGGAACCAACTTTGTTGGGTCTAAGAACTGCCTGGATGCGTGGTCTTCAAGATCAATGGGGAAGTTCCTGGAAGGCGAAGGGGTTAGATGGAATTTGAATGTCCCTTCGGCACCCCACTTTGGAGGTCTCTGGGAGGCCGCCGTCAAGTCGATGAAGCACCATATGAGGCGAGTCATTGGTGCACAGATCCTGTCCCAAGAAGAATTCATCACATGTTTGACACAAATCGAGGCCGTGTTGAACTCTCGTCCATTGGTTGCTGCTTCAGAGGATCCAAATGACTTGACTGCAATAACTCCAGGACACTTTTTGATCGGATCTGAACTGAAGGGTATACCTGAGCCGGATCTCTTGGGTAAGAACTTGTCTTTACAGAAACGTCTACAACTGATTTCTCAGATTTCCCAGTCATTTTGGAAATCTTGGTCCAAGGACTACTTAACTCAATTGCAGGTGCGAAACAAGTGGAGAGTTCCTGAGGACAATTTAGCTGTGAACAATGTTGTACTCATAAAAGACGATAACTTACCCCCATTTAAATGGAAATTAGCCAGAGTAATTAGTGTTATGAAGGGTCAAGACGGCTATATAAGATCTGTAACTTTAAAAACAGCTACGGGAGAGCTGAAGAGACCTATTCACAAATTAGTTAAACTGCCAATTGAAACTTAGTAAATTTATATTGTATCACAGTTTAACAGTGTATTAATTCAGTAATTTTTTAGCATGTTTTAATTGTGTGATCATCTTTTATTAGTATTTATATTTATCTCTGTGCTATATCTACTTGTGATGACATGGTCATAGGGCCCCAGGATGTTGTAACCTTAACTGTCGTTGGAGCTGGGCCTGCGTACCATGGAACACAAGTCTCTGTGATACCTGATTGTAGGAGTGTGGTGTTGTGTTGATTAAAAAAGATGTGTTGATTTTAATCTTTGAGTTACTTTTATTCCAATAGTTTTTATCTAAGTCTTTTACAGCATACAACGGCTTCAGGCACTATTCACATATAATACAGAAATAATGGACAACTAGAACAGACACACCTATACTGACGTAACAGTAACATCAACCGTTGTATTGAACCCCACAAAACAAAACTACCCTGTAGCTAATTCGTCTGAACTAGACTAGAGCAATTACGCCTACAGTGACGCAAGAGTTACGTCAAGCATTGTTTTCTTTTCCACAAACACACCATGCTTTGCCTCAATCATAATAGGGTGTAAGCCAGTGTTAAATATACATGGAAACATATACTTTTACACACGCTTGATTTATTCAAAGATTTTTTCTCATTCAATTTTACGTATTAACTTGAGGCCCAGTGGCTTAGTGGTAGTGCATCGCATTGCCATGTCACAGGTCCGAGGATCGAGTCAGATTGGACGAGGTAGACTCTTCCTTTCATCCCTTAAGTGGGTCGATAAAATGAGGACCAAGCGTGCTTGGGAACTTAACACTGGGGATTCCGCGATAGGTTAACTACCTAACCTGGACATATGCCTAGCACCCCTGAGCCCTTGGTCACGTAAGCAGAATTGGGCATGGCAGGCCTTGGCCCACTAATGGAATATTGCACCGGGGAGTTTTTTTTTACGTGGTAACTTTATAGAAAACAAAGTACAATCTACTGAACCACTAACGATTATTTTCAAGTGACACAAACTTGCATTTTCCGCTTTAGTGGTTAAAAATCTAACTAAATTTTTTCATCATAAAAAGTTTTCCGAAATGAGAAAAGCCTTGGAGTTTAGTATCTAGCTTAAAAAAAAGTTAAACGCTTGCGGCTAAGCGATCAAAGTATTCGATATCTTCCAAACTTTTAATTACGCTTTTTCTTATTTTCTCGAAAAAATCTCTCGAATAAGAATTCGGCCAAGACCGTTACTATAGCAACAACATAAAATACTCTTTTGCGTAAAGTCATTTAAAATTCTTTTTTTCAAAAATAAATTATTTATTGCATGGCGAAAGTTGTTTTCTTAATTCTGCTTTAATTTTGTGGAATTTTCTTTGAAAAAATGTAGTCCAATTTTTTTTCCTCTCTGAAGTTTAACTCCAACTTTGTTTCTTGTAACTTGAGCGGTTTTTGTAATTGCTCCTTTGTGTTTGGAATGTTCTTGTAAGAACTTAATTAGCTGAATCTTTTGAGGAAATCTTCAATTGATTTGTGTGTTTGAAGATAAAAAAAATGTTTAATCTTCTCTTTTGAATATTCATTTATTCAAAACCTTTTATCACTTCAGAAATTAGCATTTGTAACTTTATTAGCATATTTCAAGTATCTGTGCTTATTGAGGTCGATTATTTAACTTAAACCTATATTCGGCAGAAAAAAGGTTCGATTTTTTTTTAAAAAATGTCTCGTTCAAATTAAACTGTAAAATAATTCCATTTGAAATTAATGAAACTTGAAAAACCGTTTTTAAATAGCGTAAAAAATAAATACATAAAGAGTATATAATAAATATAATATTAGTTTAAAAACGTTGTCGCGCTTTTTTTTTATAATTATTTGTTATTAATTAACATTTTATACAACATTGAATTACTGTATGCCTTTGCTTTCCAATGATATTTTTTGTTTGATAAGACGTGAAACACTTAGACTACTTAAATTTCAGAAAAGCATCGAAATACATAGAAGGACGTGTCCTAATTTATGTTCATTTTAAATGAAATATTTATTTATATTTGCTCAGCTATTTCGTTCAAAAAATTGCAAATAATTGATCATAAAAATAATATTAGAAAGTGTTAAAATTGTTGAAATCTATGCAATAAAAATGAGTTAAACGTTATTTTTATAAAGCCTTTTGTTAAGGATATAAGTAGTTACAAGTACAATTAAGTAGTTACAAGTACAATTGTAAGTAGGTTTGAAATAGATTAACAGACAAATTTGAGCTGTGTACACAGTTTTTCTTACATTTAATATCAATAATGTCGATACTATACATCTGCTTTAAACGCAAATAGTTTTTTTTAATATCGAAACAAATGTTAGCATTACAGAATGTTCATTAACTAATAAATAAATAAATAAATAAATAAATAAATAAATAAATAAATAAATAAATAAATGAATGAATAAATAAATGAATGAATAAATGAATGAACAAATAAATGAACGAACGAACGAACGAACGAACGAACGAACGAACGAACGAACGAACGAACGAACGAACGAACGAACGAACGAACGAACGAACGAACGAACGAACGAACGAACGAACGAACGAACGAACGAACGAACGAACGAACGAACGAACGAACGAACGAACGAACGAACGAACGAACGAACGAACGAACGAACGAACGAACGAACGAACGAACGAACGAACGAACGAACGAACGAACGAACGAACGAACGAACGAACGAACGAACGAACGAACGAACGAACGAACGAACGAACGAACGAACGAACGAACGAACGAACGAACGAACGAACGAACGAACGAACGAACGAACGAACGAACGAACGAACGAACGAACGAACGAACGAACGAACGAACGAACGAACGAACGAATTTCCCAATTACATTAATCTGGATACAATGTTTCCATAAAAACAATATATCTACTAAAATAGTTCTCTGTTATATTACTTGACAAATACACCTATGCTCCAGACTGACAACATAATCCTAAGCTCATACTGTCAGGTACAGTTTATGTTACTTTACAATTTATAGTGAAATTCTAATATTTGACATTTAGCTTACTGTTTCTTATTTCTAACATTATAAAGACTGTTGAGGTTTAAATAACTATTCATTGGTTTTTATTACAATATAAAAACTAACTTGGTTTCCACATTTATGTAAATAGTTTTCAAAAGTTATAATCGAGAAACTATTAACTATAAATTTCTAACCTATTCCTATAACATTGACAATTTAATTTTAGATATATGCTGCTAAGTACATTTTTTTTTTGTAATATGTTGTTGTTTCTAATGCCACTCTGAAACCGGGCCCGGAGTAGAGAACTACCCGATTTTAAGGCGAAGTGGGGCGGATTCCGTTTTATTGAGCTCCACAAGGGAGGAAGTCCGACTTTTGCTCGTCAGCATGACACTTCCGTTTTAAATTAAGGTCTCTTTCACACATCCATTCTAACTCACATATCGGAATTTTGATCCAGATCAAAGGCCGATAACCCTCCTGATCCGGTACCCCCAGAGGTACAGCTGTGGAAATAAAAAAGTACCCACTAGTGGTTACTTTGGCCGTTAGTCATCCTATAGAATCGGACCTTTTTGACATTTTGAACAATTAACATTCTGAGTTAATTGCATGAAACAAAATTTGCATAAGGGGCCATCTTCATATTAAAAATTTTACTAACTTTAAGTAATACGAAATGCCAAATTTTGTTAGTTTTTAAGCATTATTAGGGGAGTTAGAGACGTGCAAAGTTTAGGTCCCATAATGTTAAACGAGTTGCACATAAAAAACTATCCCAATCTATAAATAATTAAGATAATGAAACGAATTTTTTACTGAAAAGAAATTATAATAACCCAAACAAAATGCATTCAATATTGGGGTATTTAAAACAATTTTTGTATTTTTAAATAATTATTATATTAATTTTTTTTTTAAAAATATGAATAGAAACCCCTTAATATTTTTAAAGAAATAAATTTAAGACAGGAAGTTTAAGCGAAATCCCAATTTTTAAAAAATTTTATTCATAATTTGCTGAGTAAATCACAAAATACTTTTTAATTACCCTTTAGGGGACTGTGTATAAGATTACGTGTAATTGATAAATAAAGACGACCTTGCATGCATGCTTGCTTGTCATTTTAGAAATGGTCCCCAAAAGGTCCACAAGTGATTCGATTAAATAACTCTTCAAATATTCATCCAAATGTAACAAAAACTTAGATTTAATGGTTTTCAAGAGTGCCTAACATTTCTAAGTTATTAAAATTGGGTGTCGCCATTGGAAATTTCAAAGTTCGTAATATTTTTAATATGACGACGGCCCCTTATGCAAATTTTGTATCGTGCAATTAAATCAGAATGTTAATTGTACACAATCTCAAAAAGGTCAGATTCTTTCGGGTGACTAACGGATGAAATAACCTCAAGTGGGTACTTTTTTATTTCCACAGCTGTACGTTGATTTGGTATAAGAACATGGATGACTTTGTGACCACGACATATTTAACGTGCCCCAGCCACCATTAGCAACACGGCGGTCTTTAGTCGATCTGCGAGCACCGCCGAGGACAGAACCCACAACAATTCCGATGCGAGCACGATGCTTCACATGACTGAGCTACTGCGGCTATTCTTTTTGTAAGATACAATATTAGTATTATGCATTATAGGACTAACCAGTTAATGAACGCTTAAAGCCCAATTTGTTTTAAGAAAATTCATACATTTAAAGAAAATATAGCTTGTGGGTTTATGACAATGTGAACACATCTGTCATTACATGTAAATTCAAAAAAAAAGGAGGTGACTTTATATTGCGCGTTACGGTTTCTCAGAGTTTGGCCTTAGGCCTTTGGAATGGACTTTTGTTACATTTGCATTGCTTTGGGTCTTTTGGGGGTCCAAATAAAAAGTGGTACAGCTGTGGAAATAAAAAAGTACCCACTTGAGGTTATTTCATCCGTTAGTCACCCTATAGAATCGGACCTTTTTGATATTGTGTACAATTAACATTCCGAGTTAATTGTACGATACAAAATTTGCATAAGGGGCCGTCTTCATATTAAAAATATTGCGATCTTTGAAATTTCCAATAGCAATACCCAATTTTAATAATTTAGAAATGTTAAGCACTCTTGAAAACCCTTAAATCTAAGTTTTTGTTACATTTGGATGAATATTTGACGAGTTATTCAATCGAATCACTTGTGGACATTTTGGTGACCATCTCTAAAATGACAAGCAAGCATGCATGCAAAGCCGTCTTTATTTATCAATTACACACGTAATCTTATACACAGTCCCCTAAAGGGTAATTAAAAAGTATTTTGTGATTTACTCAGCAAATTATGAATAAAAATTTTTAAAAAATGGGATTTCGCTTAAACTTCTTGATTAAAATTTATTTCTTCAAAAATATTAAGGGGTTTCCATTCATATTTTTTAAAAAAATTAATATAATAATTATTTAAAAATATTAAAATTGTTTTAGATTGCAAGAAGTAACAAATTATTAGTAAACTGATTTTTAATTTATATATTATGACTTCAAACAATAAATGTTTTGAATGAGAAAAGTTTTTTTTAAAATTGAATGTGATATTAGAGTTTTAAATTATTTAAAACAGAAGTACAAGTATAATATCATAATTTTTTAATTAATATTTGATTACTGTTGATTTTTTTACTAACAAAAATGTTGTAGTTATAGGTAATTAAGTAACAAACAAATTTTCTCAGAATTGGTAAAATGCACAAAATTGAAATTTTGTTAGTAAAATTTTCAACCACGTTGATTAAGGCAAGACTTAAAAGGTTAAAAAATTAATCTCGCATAAAAACGAAGCTTCTTTGATCCACAGTTTTTCCCTACACTTTTGGTGTTGTTTTGTATAGTAATAAAAAAGTGATCTTATAATTTTGAAGACAAAATTTAATGTTTTTACTAATTTTTTTTCCGATATGCCACATAACAGAATAAGAAAGACTATAGTGAAGGAACAGTGCCAAAAGAAGTGATGGAACAGGGGCAGTAAATTATGTTATTGATGATAATCGTTCTATCTGTTTAGTTAGGAAAAGAGAAAGGCTTTTCAAAAACAGCCCTTTTGAGCTACATAAATAAGTACAAAACCTCCCATACACCTGCTAGATTTGAGCCCAACTGATCCTTGCACATAAAGAAGATAAACAAAAAAATTCAAAGGGGAGGGGAAAAAAGCAAACAGTCATATCTGATAAATCTCTCACTAAAAGAAGTTTTAATGCAATTGGATACTTAAAATTCAAATAAAATATAAATTTTATATGTATGTTAATCTTTAAAAAGTGCAGATAATTTGTTTCAGTAAAAAGTACCATGGTCCATTGTACCCCGTGATGTGGTCCATTGTACCCCGAACCTGGGGTACAATGGACCACTTTCTCACTTGCAATAAAAAAGTGAATTAAGAAAAAAGTAATTGAAATTATATTTATTTGGTAATGTATTTTTAAGCCAGGATATGTGTGTAATACACATACCTTTTTCTAAGCATTTGGGATGAATATTTTTGTACTTATAGCGCAAAAAATGAAAAAGTGGTCCATTGTGGCCCGGTCTCCCCTATTTGCAACTGTTCAATCACTGGGGCCTGTTCACTCACTGGTCAGTCTTCCCTAATAGTTTAAAATAGAGAAGAACATAGTCGATGTAACATTTTCGGATACTTATAGATGCCATCCTTAGCATGAATTATAGACGCATGCCTTAGAGACAAATCCCTTTTAAGGTTATAGCTATAGATTTTAGTTTCTTTAAAAAGTACCGAGAAATTTACTTTATTGTACTTTATTACAACAAAACACTTTTGGAGTCTTCAATTTTATATCGTTTCTTATGGACATATTCTCGCTGCTTGGGCTTATTTTGTCTGTTGAAAATTCATTGCAGTTTTATACTGGCTTTCGAAGTCACTTTTAAAGAAAATTTATAGTTTGAAATATCTTTGATAAATTTTGTGGGGTTTTACAAACAGTGCTTTTTTTGTAACATTTTGTTTTTTCTCTTTATTTTTTTTGTGATCAATCGCTTGTAAAACTATTTTGTTTATAAAACGATTGATCGCAAGAAAAGAATGATCCAATAAATAATATTTTATTTTTTAGCATTAACCCCCTGTGAGATACATACTTATACACTTTTCCAGAATCTGTAAGGTTTTATAATATGTTGATGAACTAACTATTCTATTATACATGTATAAATATTGTAATTTTTTTTAAAAAAGTTTAATTGATTGTTTATTTTTTTAACCACTTACAACAGAAATAAATAATAAAGAATATTTGAAAAAATATCCGTGAGTTAAAAATTTTAATTTAATGCTTATAAATGAAATGAAAAAATTTACACAATCTACATTTTTGCTTTCCTCTCCTTGGATTACCATATCTAATATTTATTTATTATATATAGTTATAGTTAGTGATGATAAATACAATATGTTTCGATCACTAATTTCCTAATTTCTGGGGGGCTGTGGAGCTCAGTCGGTTAGGCACTCGATTAGCATGCGAAAGGTCCCAGGTTCGGGTCCAGGCAACGCCAAAATAACTGCCGACCTATAAACGGCCCGTGCAGCCAAAATGTCCGACGAATAATACCCCGTGTAAGGGAGTGCACGTTAAATATCCTTCAAAGTCCTAACACTGCGTACGATGTCGCCCTTAACGGTTGCGTTGGTGGCCTATTCATCAGGTGTCGGCTTGTCACTTGACTGTGGTTCTAAAATACGTCGCCCGTCGCCAATAGCCCTCGTGTAGCTCTAGTGCGACGATAATTCAAACCTATCATATCTATCTATCTCAATTTCTGTTTAATTGTATCTGATAATATATTATATATTAGTTAGATGATAAAAGTTTTTGACGCACGATACTATATATTTTCTAATATACAAAAAAGTTATTTGGTGTTTAAGTACAAATGGAGTTTCAATTCCTTCGATTTTTGCTAATTATTAACTAAATAAAAAATAAACTATTTAATTTATTTTATAAATGTTTTCACAGAATTTATAACGAAACATCCTTTTTATTTCCTAATCGCTTACGCAACAAAATATTACTTTCCCCCCAAAAAACCATGTTATATAAGCCCCTTTTGCATCCAAAACTTGTTTCGAATTTCAAACGGCAATTTTCTTTTGAAAAAGAACTGAAAAGAAAAGTTTGCATCGAATTTTCTTTGTGCAACAGGTCGTGTCTTTACGTCCAAACAGGTGGTATTTGATTCTAAAAATCGATTTAAAGTAAAAAAAAGAAAAACGGGATTATATTAAATTCCTCGCTATGCCAAAAGATTCGATTTTTTTCCTACGTAGTATCTTTACTTCGGTATATCTGACAAGCTAACTTTCGGTTCTCGAAATTTTTTTTTTGAAAGATATTATGTTTTTCTTTGAAATTGCTTAGCTGTCTTTGAAAAATCTAATTTTTTTTCCTCTCTCTCTTACCGCGGTTTTGTTGGTTGCTATAGGAACCTAGTTAATACGATCTCATGGGAGAGCTTAGTTTTCTTGTTGTGGCAACGATCAGCGATTTCCGGTTCACAACGTTTGAAAAACATTTCATGGTTAATATTTTATTAATTTATTTCCTGCTCGTATTAAAGTAAGTTTTTCGTCAAGAAGTATCACTAAGTCACTTTCAGCTCGAGTTGTGAAATTTGTGCTTCATATTATAATGTGGTTTTGCTGACATGGAACTTTTCCGATAGGGAAAATTTAATTAGAAATTCTCGTTTTTATACTTTTTCCTTTCATTTACCTACAATATGATGTTGGTTGGTTGGTATACATATATTTTCAGGCTTGTGTGCTTGCCCAGATAGCCGCTTATAAACCTTCGTCAAGTAAGACAGTCAAAAGACACACACTCACAACACACACACTCACACTCACGTGAACACATAAACGTGACAGATGCTGCCATCTATCGCGCGCCACCTCCACAATTTACACATGTCCCTGAAGGGGAGGGAAATAGTCTCCAGGAACCTGTACCCATGGGAAACTACGCAATGACCGCCCACAGGACTTTCGGACCCAACCGATTTAACGAGCACGTGCTACGCATATACTCGGTGGGTTTTCAGCGACCAGGACTCGATCGCGGAACCTTCCGATCCGTAGATAAAGACACTGACCACAGGGCGCCCCACAGCCCACAATATGATGTATAAAGTAAGGAAAGTATTGCGATGGGGCCACAAATTCGAAATGATGATTTTTTGTTTTCCACTCGTTTTGGAGGATGCTGATCACAAAAACGTGATTTTGAACATCCGTCTACATTCTAATTTGTGCTACTCTATTTGACGATTAGCTATATTTAATTGGATTACGATATAGTTATGTTTCCTAACTATCAAACTATATAAACCATGTTGTACTACTAAAGACAGCCAAGTGAAAATACTTTAATTATTAAGTACCATGCCATTAACTTAACTTTACATTAATACATATTCACACATTCAAAAATTATCCACACTAATGAACTTTCATTGTCCAATTTACAATTCAAGTTAAGGTTTGACATCCATACATATTCATTCATTTAAAAATCATCCACTCTAATAGACTTTCATAGTCCAATTTACACATCCAGGTAGATTTTAATGCTCGACAACAGGAGAACCTGTCCCTACACCTACACGTCATAATCTACGGTAACGCGTTCCTAATTATGGGCAGAGATATGCATGCGATGAGAGGAGTATCATGTCCACTGCGTGTAATATTCATGAGCTAAATGCATGGACATCAATATCTTAACACCACTATATGATAACGAGGAGGGTGTAGAGTACTAGAGAAGCTTTCTCGCACATCTATGTAGATTTGGAGCGTATGGCGTTGTACTGACTGTCGAAAATTCAACTATGCAAAAGTATTTTTTGTAGTTAAAGGGAATTACTTGGACTGTTAAAAATTTCGTTTTGAAAAGTTTTGCAGTAATCTTTACCAGAAATCTTACTTCGTTAATTTTTTAGCGTTCGGGCTCATCTCGAAAATTAAGAAAAATAAATCAGTACAAAAAATTGTCTTTTCAAATTCTAAGCTGTGATTCTAACAATCAAATGATTCAGCGTCTCTGCTATCGTGTAGTTTTTTTGGTGAAACATGTTAGAAGGGAATCACTTAGATATAAATCTTTAGTGATTAGGTCATTTTGAAAGAATAAAAAAACATTACTTTAAAAGTACTTTAATTGCAACAAAACACTTTTGAATATCAAATCGTTTTTATTGACGCATTCTCATTGCAGTTTTAGGCTGGCTTTAGAAGTCATTTAAAGAAAATTTATACTTTGAAATATCTATGCTTTTTCCAGACACTGTGGTGAACTATCAAAATAGATCTTTAAAAACTATTTTTAAATTATTTTTAAATTATTTTTAAATTATTTCCAGATGACGGCACACATTACTTTATTCAATTTTTTATCTAAAAACACGATGTCAATAAAATTTTATTAAGTTTCTCTTGATTCAAGTATAAACACTATAAAAAAAGATAAAGTGATAAATAAACATTACTAAACGTACGTTAATCTTAAAAATGATTTTTTCCAGGAAAATTTTCAGATATATCGGGAAAACGCAACGTTTAATCATGCAATCTGTTTAAAGAAAGGTAACTAATCTAAGTACAACTTCAAAAGTAAATTACAAGGATCAATATTGAATATACATTAATTGTTTTTCAAACAAAACAAATCTTAAGATGAAATTAGCTTTCTTTTAATGGACTTTATATCTGACTGAATCAACATACAATAGCTTGTACACGTTATTCACAGTCAATGAAGCATTTAATTTAACTGCCCCAATACACGCAAATGGACTTAAAATAACAATGTCGTTTAGGCACGGCTTGGCATCACATTAGAGACCTCTCTACTGTTAATTTAATGAAAGGTATGACGTAAGTTGACGGAGTTGACGTAACTTGACGGATTTGACGTAACTTATAAGTTAAGTTAACCTGACGTAAGGGAAAAAAAGCTTTAATCGACAAATGAAAAGATTAGTGGAAGAAAGTGCTGAGTAATATTTTTGCAAAAATAGAGATTTTTGTGTCAATGAACATATTACTAACATCTTTAACGATCACAAGTTTAACTTTTACATAAAGTTTAAGTTTAGTATATTTTTTTGCTCTTAACAAGTTTCGTTTTCAACAAATCTGAGTGCAAACGAGAAACTTTAAAGCTGATTTTCTCGTTTCTTACTTTTTGTCACTTAGCACGTTCTTTAACTAATCTCTTCATATTTGCCTGTAACTAGTTTTTTGTTCTGCGATTTTCGAAATGGTCTACAGAAAAATTCTTTTCCAAAAAGTTCATAATGCGTTGTTGGCATGCACAGCATACAAAAGTATACGGTTATTGGATTTTATTATCGACTACAAATTGCTAAAATATTTCATGAATCATAAAAAAAATCTCTATGCCGTTATTGGATTTTGTTTCCCATTACTAATTGCTAAAATAATGTGTGAATTATAAGAAAATAATTTACACATATTTTTCATTTGCCTGATTAACATTTTAAAAATGCCATAACTCATTTCATTCATGTCTATTTCTACTAAATAAATGTTTTTGATCTAAAGCCCCTGTCAATATAACACTTTCTGGTTTTATTACATAGTAACCCTTTCAGTCCCAATGACAATTTGGCATCATCATTTTAAATTTTTTTTCCTGATCGTCTATAGTTATTATGATATCAAAAAGCACATCATTCGATTCTTCAAACTTTTTTTTCTTCCGTTAGATAATATTTTTTATTAATCCCAACAAATGTCAACCCAATTATTATTTTTAAATTATGATCAGAAACATGATGATGCCAAATGGCATCAGTGGGACTGAAAGGGTTTAACGTCACCCTAGTTTGTATATCTTGGAAATTATAAAGAACATGAGAACAAGAAAAAAAATATTTTTCATCTTTATTAGGCTTCTTTTATATTTTTAGTTTTAAATTTTTCTCTAAATCAGTTTATTATCACTCAATCCCTTTTCACATAAACTACAGTTTCGATAATTTTTGCCGCGTTTACTGTGCCATATGATCACAGTGGCACTTTTAAGTGAATTGGGGCTTTCACAAGCGGTGTTGAAATTGATTAGGCTACTTACAGCACATTTTGTTGATAAAATCGTAAGAACGGTATTTTATGTGTGTAAGTCCCATTTGCTTACCATTATTACTGTGATCCTCCGAACCCATATCCGTCAAACTAACGTAAGTACGGGCGTTACATTTGCGTCAAACCATCAATGTATCCCAAAAAGTAACAAATATATCCCATTTTCCGGCAAATGCATAAGCCGGAAATAAGCATTCACATGGAGTGGGTGTACTGTTTGAAGTTGATGGAATATTCGATTAAAGAGAGTATTAGAGAAATGTTTATTATAGTTGAAACGTGTGCTGCGTTCGTGCTTACAAGACATTTTTACAGTGTAGACAAATCCATGCTAAAAAAAACACACTTAAAAAGGAGAAACACATTGAAGAAATCTTCCTATCGATTTATTTTGGACACTGGCCTTTTTTCATCAGATTTATGTCCACCTTATGTGTTCTGATATGAAGAGTACAGGGGAAAAACAACCTGATTGCATAGGAATCTGTCTCAGGATTCTATGGCAACAATAGCGAGTCCTCGCCTAAACTAGTGTAAGGAAACCGATTACTTACATTGTTTTTCTCTCGCGGCAACCCTGATTCAAGCCAAAGTAGACATGAGTCACGTTATTCTACCGAAAAAGAAGAATCGTGAGCGGAAGAAGAACCGAGAGAAAAATCAGTTTACCTTCCAATGTCCGTCAATCACACCAGAGTACAGGAAGATTCTTGTGCAATGAAGTTGTCTGTCCCCTGTATTTTGCATACACACTCTTAAAACAAACGAGTGAATTCAACTCTTTCTGAGTTAATTTTCACTCTTTTCAGTGTCGAAAACGCACTTATCCTATTGGAGTGGCGTTCACTCTTTTGTTTAGTTAAAACTCCAACATGATCACTCCAAACGAGTGATTTTAACTCAGTCTGAGTTAATTTTCACTCCTTTCCGGTATCGAAAATGCACTTCTCTCATATGAGTGGATTTCACTCTTTTGTTTTAAGAGTGTACGATTACCTATATGAGCAAGCACTTGTTCGATAGGTTTTTTTACGTTTAGTTTGCGCGAATTTCTCAAAAACTTCGTTATGCCGTTCCACGGGTACTGTGGACTAGTGTACTCAATTTGAAGTAAATAGTTCTTTTAGTTCTAGATGTGGAGTGGTTTCAGACAGACAGACAATTGTTCAAAAACCACCTTTTAAAAAAATCAGCACACTCTAAAATTGTAGAAAACCCAAAATCTCCATTTAGGATTTCCAACCTCGTCGCAATATACTCTCATTACCTTATATTAGGTAATTGAATGTAAAAACATAAGGAATAAAAACACACTAAAATGCGTCTAAGGAAATATTCCTAACGAATTTTTTGGTCACTGGCCTTTTTTATGTCCACCTAACGTGTTCTGATATACGATTCCCTATATCAGCAAGCACTCTCTGGAGGGGTCTTATTACGTTAGGTACGCCCTTTCCGTGGCCCCTGTGATTTTATTTATGCCTGCCAAAAAAACATTTTACGCTTCATAACATTCGGTAATGTGATATTTGCGTGAATTTCCCCCTTTGCCGAAGTGTCTCACATCTCGAACATCTGTGTTTTATAGACCCAGTCGTGTCGTCAAGAGTCAAAGGGGTTTAAGACCACGAAATTGCGACTTTCAGTTTACCTAAAACTTTACACTCCTTGCCAACCTAAGCTGGGTTAATAGAAATATGATGTGAAGAAGATCCTTCCGCCGATGTAAAGAATTCCATATATTATTTGAGAATCCATCCAGAAAACATGTTTAAGACATTAATTTCTTTTAAGGTCTAACAGATTTGAATATTATTTGAGAAAATTTAACAATTTTATCAGAATGAAAAGTATATTTTGGTTCAATTGTTTTCAAATCACATTTTGTATGTCAATATTACCTTACAAGAGTTTCCAACTAACGGACCAACCGCGCTTATCCCTCTGCCATTTCGCTCTTTGTTTTTACCCAAGTAAGGTTGGCAAGGAGAATAGATAGAGAATTGAACTTTGCAGCATCTATTACATAAATATTTTAAAGGTTATAATAAAAATTTACATATTAATAAAATATAAATATTTAATTCACAAAGAATGGGTGTTGTGCCGTTTTTGGAAGTTTAATTGTTTTGGTCGGTCATAATTATCACAACTCCTAACCTTTTTGTAATGAAAGTAAATGAGGTTATGATAAATTCTAGTCACCGTTATCTTAAATTTTTTTGCCGAAAATGTTCACGAATTGATATTTAGTGCTACCTCTAAGAATTAAAAGTTTTTAAAAATAGTAAATCTAAAAAAAATGTTGCTATTTAAAAACTTATTAAAAGTATTTTTCAAAATTCATTGATTTTTTAACCAGCATTCTTTTCTCGAAGAGCATAAAAATCTCAAACCAAACGGGTCAGTCTCCAGCGTCTGGTAACCACATTTTGAAAGAACTTGGGGTAGGGTAGTTAACATTTATATTCCGGCTTGTGTGCTTGATCAGAAACCCGCTTATTAAGCCTTCGTCAAATAAGACAGACACAAAAAGAGTTTACTGTCACAAAGAAAGGAAATACACCCAGGGCGAAGGCGGGAATCGAATCCGCAACCGTTACAGAGCGCAGACTGCTGGCCTGCGATGCTAACCACTCGGCCATCCGGGCCCCAAACTTATCCAACAAATCAACTGTTTCAATCGGTATGTTTTTTTAGGGATGTTCTAAACAGGCTTTCAAGGATGGATCAGTTTACTCGACTTTATTTTTGTGAGATCAAGTGCTTGAATTTAAATGTGACAGCGACGGATCGCGTTTCAAGGATAAACTGTCACATGAGGTGGAAACATGCGATTTAACTGCTTTATTGATTACTGCTTGAATATCTTCACTCTTAAAAGGAACGAGCGATTTTAACTCAGTCTGAGTTAATTTTCAACATAAACCATCACGTGGGGTGGGGACTTGCGATTTGGCCGCCCCGGTGGTGCAATCGTTACGACGCTAGTCTTTGGAGCTGCTGGGGTCGGGTTCGAATCCCGGTCAGGCATGGATGCTTGTGACCGTCAATGAATGTATGTTGCTATTTGTCTATGTGTTATTCCCTTCTTTGTGACTGTTAATAATCTTTCTGTGTCTGTCCCACTTGACGAAAGCTTATAAGCGGTCCTCTGAACAAGCACACAAGCTGGAATATATATGGACCATACCATACCATACACGCGATTTAACAGCTTTATTGTTTGCTGTTTGAATACCTTGATGCATCGCCAGAGTGAAATGGATACTTTTTACTTTTAACCTCTTGCGACCTGGCGTCCCTATTTGGAGAAATTTTTTTAAACATCCCCACAAACAATTAGCACGTTAATTAGTTCCGACATTGACCTGGTCCAATAGAAAAAGATCCAATGATCAGTTTTCAGCCTTTGATTACAGGTATCAGTCATTTATTTCTCTAAAAAATGAAGTTAAACGAGGGTCAATACGATATTAGAGTTTTTAAACAAATTATTTTAATATTATATTTATCAAAGATTTCGAAAGTTCTTTTAGTAGTTAATTTTAAAAGCATTATGCATTAAAAACAATGTTAAAATAATCTGTTAACTACAAATAAGTGATACGGCCTTTTTGTTGCCTTTATAGCACAAAAAATGCGTATTTTTCGAGTTTAAGGTGTGCACTCCCTAAGTAACTATTAAACATATTTTTTTAAAAGAAAATTCTTTGAAAAACATACTTTTTAGCATATATTTGTATGAAAAGTGTGTTTAGATTATAAGAATATACGTGTAGGATTTTGCTTGGTTCTTAAGAGGTTAATTACTGAAAATCATAAAAAGATATGTAAATTTGAAAAAGCCAGGAACGTTTATGATATTTCAGAGTAACGTTACGGAATTATTTACAGTGTGTAGTTTTCTTTTACCTTTTTTTGTGATTGTTTACAAATTCACGCTAAGAATAATTTGGGCTTTTATAGGCTAAAATTTACTGACAAAAGGACTATGGTAGATATTCAATTTACTCTGACGTATTTTAAATTAGTGACATCTCAATTTTTAATGCAATTAAAAAATTAAATGGATTAAATGCAGAAAAAGTGCTGAAAAAATAAAAATAAAAAAAAGCTTTAACTTTTTGACCTAAATAATCGGAATTCTGCCGGTTTCAGTTATAAATGTTACACAAAACTGTTATGCGTCATATGTGTTGCCGAAGTAAACTTTCGTTGTGAGTGTTTGTCAACCTTCAATTTAATAGTTCGTTTCCAAATGCTTCAAAAACCTAGTTTTTCATAAACGCTCATGTTATCGTTTCTTTGGTTTATTGTTTAATGGAGCAATAAAGAGAAAGATAACCGAGTTTAAGGAATGTGTTAATAATTCATCTATTTTTGGCAACATGGAGGGTTTGCTATTGTTTCTGTAGAATGCTGTCCGTTTTTTAATGTATTTCCACCGAATATTATGTTAAATATTAAGTTTTTTACATTATCAATAAACATTTATTCTATCAAATACATATATCATATGCAAGCAAATTCCATGGCCCAATTTCATAACTAAATATATGATATAACTCATTAATATTACTCTTTTAATTATATAACTATCTATAAATCTGTTTTTAAGATTGTATAAAGTATATAGTAAATTATAAATTTATTCTTCCAAACATTAAATTATTTTTGAAAATGCCATGAATTATTTTTAAAATTACGACAAAACCGGATTTTTATTTATGAATCTTCTAATATGATTGTCTGATACGGATTATTAGTATAACTTTATTCTGTCAAGTATTGGGAGGTATTTCCTACAATGACATCTAGTGCTCTAGCTATCACAAAAGATACGGGGCTCATTATAATGCGATTCTTTTTAATTGTAAAAAATTATATTCTAAAGATTATTTTCTTAAAGTCTTGCGTAGAATATATTTATTATACCAAATATTGGAAGAAATTCTTCTGAAAATGTCATGACCCAGTTCCATTACTATTACAAAAGATGTGACATCGATTCATTAATATATGACCCTTTCCAATCATATAAATATTCATATAGCTCGTTTTACGATTATGTATGGCGTATTTCTTCAGTATAAATGTATTCTTCCAAAAATTGAAGTATCTTTGCAAATGCTAAGAACTAATTATATAATGACCAAAAAATATATAAAAAAACATTGTTTATACTAATATAACTCTCGTTCCAATTACATACTATTTATTATTTTTTTTAAGATTTAAGTTTCTTTGTTCAATCTACATTTATTTTGTGAAGTATTGGGAAATATTCTTCCGCAAATGTCATGACATTTCGCACTATTAACTATATCACAAATGAGATGCCATTAATTTTTAATACGATCTCTTTTTAGTTATAGAAATTTATAATTTAAAGATTACACTTAAAAGTCTTTATGCGAAGTAAATACATTTGTCCTACACAATATGGGAAGAAATTCTTCTGCAAATGTCATGACCCAATTTCCATAACTATCATAAAAGATATTACATCGATTATTAATATGACTCTCTCGCATTAATACGGGAAATGCTTTTTAAGATGGCCAAACTATTCTCTATGAACGGACACCACGCCCGAAAACTTCGCCCAAAAATATTGGCGAAGATCCTGGCGATTTAAATGTTTAATGTCCTCCATTCTGGCTTCTACCTGTGGCATTTTGACAAAGTGGCGACTGACAAATTTAATTAACTTTATTTTAAGGGGGAATGGGCGCGCTGGGACATTAATTTTTTTAGAGTGTACTAAATATTTTTACAAAAGGTTTTTCTTAATTGATACGTCACACATATTCGGTTAGCGATACTGATTTCTCTGCGCAAAATCATAAATAAAAAACTCATTTAAGGGTTATCTCATTTTAGGGTTAAATATAAAACTCCTGTGACCATTTTGCATTATGCAGCCATCGTTCATTTAACACATTAGCCAAGAGACACACAAAGAAAGAGACGACACAAACACATAGACAAATAACAACATTTATTGACTGTCACAAACATCCATGCCTGACCGGGATTCGAACTCGACCTCAGCAGCTCCAAAGGATAGTACACTAACCATTCAGCCACCGAGGCGGCGACTCTAAATTTTCAGTCATTTATTTATTGAATCATTAGTAAAGAGCAACTTCTCTTATTCAATTTTGAAAGAAATAAATAGTAGTTACATCTTTGACAACCTCACACCATAAACTAATGCGACAACACCGTTGGTTGTCTTGTACGAGCGAAATTACTGGAAGGGCCATTACTTGGCGACGAAATTGGGCGGCACCAATTCACACACTATTATGAGAATTTTAAACGAAGAGATTACGTTTAAGGGGGAATAGGGAGGGGGGGGGGGGTCTCCAAACCAAAGTATTGTCTCTGTGTTAATCTAATTTAAAATACTATTTTCTAAGCCAGATAAATCTGGCTGTATATTGATAATTGTTACAGACTTTTTAGCCTACTCTTTGTAGTTTTAATTCGAAAGAATTCATAAAATGAAAGAGTATGTATTGACATGCTGACGATGTCTTTCTGTCTGTCCGTCCGTACCTTCCAAAGTCGGTTATATTCGTCGGATCTTAAAATTTCTTTTTTTGTTAGAAAGGTATGGCATAAGAAACCCAACTTTCATACTTTTTGTCCGTCTGTACGTCAGGATGGATATTTGAATAGCCATACCAGAAACGAAAGAGTTTCGTTTTACAAATTCTTATTACCCAACACAAAACGCTTTGTACTTGACCAACAAAACACATTCAACCCCAAACCATCGCAATCTTTCCATTGAAATATGATGCGTTTTTTTTTTTGGTCCTCTTTACCCACCTTATCCCTTACTTCCTGACTGTGTAAAATAACAATGGAGTTTCGCAAAGACCCGATGAAACAATGACAGACATTTTCGGATCAACTACCATGTATCCGTCTTGACTGGGTTTTGACCGGGAGTGAACCTGAATTGTGTGTCGAATGTCAAAGATTCAATTGCATAGGAGAATTTCCCTATACGGTTTTTCCTTTGAACATTATAATGAAAAAGTAGCTTCGGCGGAAATTTTCCTGTTGACTCGACCCTTTTTTTTAACATTTTGCGATTTAAATTGTGAGTGATTGTGTGTGATTTTTTTCTGGTGTCACACGCTGCGTTTAGCACTACAGGGATTGTGTTCTTTTTGTATTTCAAGGATTTAGTTAAAATGTTTATGTTGTACAGTGGTAAGAATTTGAAAGGATTTTTTAATGTTAATTGATTTAACAATATTTGTTTCTGTTCTTTGCAATTTTGGTCCTCAGGGTTTTACCTTTGGCACAATTTTAAAGCTCTACACTCTTAAAACAAAAGAGTGAAATCCATTCCTATAGGAGAAGTGTATTTCCGACACTGGAAAGGAGTGACATTAACTCCTAAATCGCTCGTAATCACCCTAAATCGCTCCTAATCGCCTTGAAAACGCTCGTTTGTTGTAAAGATTATTGGAGGTTTAACAAAACAAAATTGTGAAATCCACTCATACAGAGGAAGTGCATTTTCGACACCGAAAGGAGTGAAAAATAACTCAGACTGAGTTAAAATCGCTCGTTTGTTTTAAGAGTGTACTACTATACATTTAACAGACTTTCTATCTGACTTTTTTTTAAACTCCAGTACGTGTTAGACTTTAAAAAAAATCAGACAAGTAAGTTCTCTAAAGTTCCATGGGTTAACCAAAATTTAAACAGACGAGAAACTAAAACAATTACTGGTTTTCGACCCTCCTCATTCACGATATTTCCGCCAAAATTTTAAATCTTCTATATATTCTTCAATCAATTCCGAAAAATTTGTTCCCCTTTATTTTCCAATCCCTTAAAGTTTATCCCACGATAGAAGAAACCACAAAACGATTCTTACGAAGGTTAGAACGTCCTATAAAAATCCAATTTCCGCCAACAAAGTCATCCGCTGGTTGCGTACTTAACAAAATAAGGTCGCTTCTTCGGCCACTCTCTTCTACATTGGAGATAAAACACACGTATTTTGCTGGAGTAAAGATGAACTTGAGTTCAAACAAAATGTTTTTTGAACACGTTCTCTCAAATAAAAGTAAGAAAATTGTTCCAAATATTCAAATTTGGTTTTCAGTGACTGCATTCTTCTCGTAAACATTTTTGAAAAGTTTTAGGTTTTTGTTTTTAAAAAATAATTTTTTCTCTGAAATTTTCAGGTTGATAGGTGTAATTTCTGTCTAACTTTTTCTCCGTTACAATTATTATATCATTAAATATATTTATAATATTTTTGAAAGAGCTTTGTTTATATATCAGATTTACACTCTTAAAACAAACGAGTGAAATCCACTCCAGTAGGATATGCCCGTAATTTGAACCTTGGTCAAGAGACGAGTTCCCTTTTTAGGATTCCATTCTTTTTCAAAAAAAGGAAACTTGTCTCTTGACCAGGGTTCTAAATTACGAGGGGTAATTAGCTGTGTTGGCCGTAATTGGCCATAATCGACGACGCCTCGTAATTTAGAACCCTGGTCAAGAGACGATTTTTTTTTATGATTATCCTCTTTTATGATTATTTTTTTTAAGATTCTATATTTTTTTTATGATTCCATTCTTTTCCCCCCTTCTTGATAAATAAGTGCCTCAATTTTTGATGCATTTGGATTATTCATTCAAGCTACAGACCACACCGAATAGCGAGCGTTATTTTATAACCACCCTGTACAACTAACTGTTCCATAGAAATAACAAAATTCCTATCCCAAGTCAAGACCCAAAACACTTTCGCGCAAAATGTAAATGAACATCTGATGTTTAGCCACAAGAAAAGATAAGGACAAGCATTATTCATCCGTTAAAAGTTTATTTTATGCTAGTGTATGCTATTTTCCCCCGTCTTTATTTTAGCATAAAAGGGACGTGCTCTGAATACTATTTTTAGGGTAAGTTAGGGAATATTCTATCGGAAAATATAAATATGACATTGTGCCTCTCTTGTGCAAGATTTTTCCAATATATTTTGTTGAATATTTAGTTTTCGTAAGGTTTGTTTCGATTTATTTTAGGTACGAGAGTTTCAGTATGGATGCTTGTGTTTTTGATGGTCTGTTTGTTTAGGTTATGGTATAGAGCAGGGGTTCCCAACCGGTAGTATGCGTACCACTCACAGCATGTAAAATACTTTTTTTGTGTGTATAACAGTTTTGCTACACCAAAGTACTTGTGTGCAGCAATTTTTAATTGATGCATAACACTTTTGAAAAATTTTAGGATCCAAAAATCACGAAACTTCGGGGATCCGAAAATCGCGAAACTACGGCGATCCGAAAGTCGCGAAACTACGGGGTTCAAATGTCACAGAACCCGGGGATCCGCAAATCGCGAAACTTCGGGGATCCGAAAATCGCGAAACTTCGGGGATCCGAAAGTGGCAGAACTCCGGGGATCCAAAAGTCGCGGAACTCGGGACTCGAAAGTTTCGAAATACGGCGATCCGAAAGTCGCGAAACTACGGCGATCCGCGACTTTCGGATCGCCGTAGTTCTAAAACGATTTAGCTTTGTATCGCAACTAAATGCGTTACATAGCTAAATCGCAAGTTTTCATTTTGGTGTCGCGTTTCGTGATGCGATAACGCTTATTTTACACGCTGTTACAGCTGTGGAAACAAAAAATTACCCACTTGAGGTTATTTCATCCGTTAGTCACCCTATAGAATCGGACCTTTTTGAGATTGTGAACAATTAACATTCTGAGTTAATTGCATGACACAAAATTTGCATAAGGGTCCATCTTCATATTAAAAATGTTACTAACTTTGAAATTTCCAATAGCAACACCCCTTTTTGAATCCATATTTCAAATTTCTGACCTATGTTAATACGAAATGCCAAATTTTGCTAGTTTTTATGCATTATTAGAGGAGTTAGAGACATGCAAAGTTTAGGTCCCATAATGTTAAATGAGTTGCACATAAAAAACTATCCCGATCTATAAATAATTAAGATAATGAAACGAATTTGTTACTGAAAAAAATTATAATAACCCAAACAAAATGCATTCAATATTGGGGTATTTAAAACAATTTTTATATTTTTAAATAAATATTATAATAATTTTTTTAAAAAATATGAATGGAAACCCCTTAATATTTTTAAAGAAATAAATGAAAGACAAAAAGTTTAAGCGAAATCCCAATTTTTAAAATTTTTTATTCATAATTTGCTGAGTTAATCACAAAATACTTTTTAATTACCCTTTAGGGGACTGTGTATAAGATTACGTTTGTAATTGATAAATAAAGACGGCTTTGCATGCATGCTTGCTTGTCATTTTAGAGATGGTCCCCAAAAGGTCCACAAGTGATTCGATTGAATAACTCGTCAAATATTCATCCAAATGTAACAAAAACTTAGATTTAAGGGTTTTCAAGAGTGCTTAACATTTCTAAGTTATTAAAATTGGGTGTTGCTATTGGAAATTTCAAAGATCGTAATATTTTTAATATGAAGACGGCCCCTTATGCAAATTTTGTATCGTGCACTTAACTCAGAATGTTAATTGTACACAATCTCGAAAAGGTCCGATTCTATAGGGTGACTAACGGAGGAAATAACCTCAAGTGGGTACTTTTTTTATTTCCACAGCTGTACCACTGGTGGTACGCCGGAATATTTCAGGTGGTTCGCGTGAGTTACGTGAGCAACATGGTGTTATTGAATACATAGTGAAAACGAAAACATATTACTCATTATTTCAAACATTAACAATATTTTTAAGAGAAATCTTTATTATCTTCTGTATCGGATGCAAAACCTAGTACCCTTTGAACTTCCGGCAAGCTCTGCTATTCTTGATACCTTTGTTACGAGTTTCTTGTGTGAGAGTGGATTTTCTGAACTCTTGTTCAGAAAAAATAAACATAGAAGCAGAATAAGTGTGGAAGAGGAGTTTACAGTGAAATTAAGTTCCTTTATTCCTATAATGTTGATATTTTAATCACAGGCAAACAATGAGAGCTATAAAAGTATATTTTGTATGAAGATAATTTTTTGCTGAGTTAGTACTATTTTTTTTATTGGTATGTTTTTGACCTGTGGGTAATAAATAAAACTGTTAATTAATATCATTACTTTTTATTTCTCTTTTATTATAAGCAGTTATAAATAAACAAATACGTAACAATTAAATATAAATTTTTCTCAGGAATTTAATTCAAAAAACCTTTGAACACTTTTAGAAGAGTAAATATTATGCTTTTAATAAAATAATTAAGTATGGTGTTATGCCAAAATTTCTCAAAAAGTCAAGTGGTACGCAGGTGCAAAAAATTTGGGAACCCCTGCTATGAAATGTAGCTAAATGATACCAGATTATATTTAAAAAGAATCAATCGATATTGTTCCAATCAAACTTTAAAAAAAAGATAAAAATTAAAATTTAAAAAAAAGATAAAACTTAATTTTGTGCAGTATTTTTAGAGAAAAGTTTTTTTTAAATTTTTTTTTAATTATTTATGTAAAGAGAATTTGGATAGTGTATAATTTGTACTTGTTGTAGGGCGTTACTTTATTGAGGTCTTTTTAAAGTTCGTAAATACTTTTACTTACCGAACCTAAGAAAACTAATGTTCATAAGGATGCTCGACTGTAGACAATAAGTCTAGCCAAGTAAGTAATTGTAATGACAAACCACTTCTGAAGATTAAAGAAAGTGACCCAATAACATAAAAAATAATCTTTCTTAGTACTTTTCTTGGCATTACATAAACCATCCTAAATGGTAAGGAAAATTTCTTTTATATTAGCCCCAGTAGCATCGAATATGGGCCCAATATTGGTTACAATGTAGAGCCAATATGCTAACCCTTATTGGCCCAGCATTGGGAGGAAACATTTTGCCAATATTGGCCATTATTGGCTGCCATTATAGGACCAATATTATTCAAAAATATATAACCAATATTGACTGCTATTATAGGACCAATATTATCCGACGACTTTTTTCGAAACGGTTGGGTAGATGGAAAAATCGGCGAACACGTATCCCATTATTTTTGAGTGTGACCCCTGGGGGTTAGGGGTCAATTTTAAAAAGGAACCTCCTACTTTACAAATTCGAATTCTATGCTTCGAGCGACATCGCACGCTAACGCCGTCGGGACTTTCGACTCCACAGATTTAACGAGCACGTATATCCCAGTGTACTCGGGCACCCTGGTGAATTTTATTAGAGGAATTTTTTTACCAGCACGAATACGTCTATAGTATGGCTAGGACAAGGACAGAACCAAGAACCTTCTCGGTGTGAGGCTCGTCGCTTACACCTCTCGGCCACCGAGCATGGGCCGTTTGACTGTTTTTATTCTTCTTAATCTCATCAAGGAAATAATAGCCCTCGTGTAGCTCTAGTGCGACGATAATTCAAAACCAAACCAAACCTCATCTAGGAAAAATATGACAAACGCGAGCGCCCCCTAGGTATATGCCAACCAATATCCCCAATATTGGTCCGATCTTGGCAAATTTTAACTTTCAAAATATTGGTTTCGTATATTGGGCCAATATTGGCTGAATGTTGTAAAACTTGCTATATTTGCCCAAGATAACCAATATTGGCCAACGTCATACCAATATTGGGCCAATATTCGATGCTACTGGGGAGCCTTAATAGCTCTCAATAAATTATGCAACACAGTAACCTACATAAAAGCGCTCCTATCCCCCCTACTAAACACTGTATATAGACATATATTTCACAACAACATTTATCCATAGTCCTATTATAATAAATTCATGTTTTGGCTTCATCTCAAACTGGCTTCTGACCAGGAAAATTTGGCGGTGGAGTTTGGCGACAATCTGTCTTGTGTTAAAACTTTTCGTTTAGGGATTTTGTACCTAAATAAATAAAGGGGCCAATATGCAATATTATAACATTAAACATAAGCCCTTTCTCTACAAATGTACAAAGTTTTGCAGTGTGTTACGTTTGAAATACGACTCAGGTTTTGAGAGTTTCGTCCACATCTTGGAAAGTGTTTTGTAATGGGTATTTGATGGGATAGATTTTGTTTTTTTGAACGATGGGAAGTTTGGTTATCAATTTCCATACAACATGTTTTTTTTTATTTTGGCGTTTTGTAGAACCCATAAAAGATAACTTTTTGTAGAAGAATTTATTAAGCTAATGCTTTCACTTAAATTTTTGTAGTAAAAATGGAGATGAAAATATATTATAGCTATGAAAAAGAGAAAAAGTTTTCAAAAAAAGTTATGTTTATAAAAATTAATTGCAATTTGATCATGTTCTTATTAAGAAATCATGATGGATGTAAAAATTATTTCTTAATCCATAAGTTGCATCGTTATAATTACAGTCGAAACATCAACAAAATTATTATTTTTCACTCCAACACTTTGTAACACGCGGATGCAATTACTTTTACAAACACTACTGTTGAGAGGGATTTTCACATTTTGTTAAAGATATATTTTAACTAGGAACTCGTACATGAAATTAAAAGTATGATAGCTATTTCGTTTTTCAGCAATACCTTTTTAACCAAACAATTCTCTGGCAGCTACTTCTTTACGCATGTGCTATTTTTTCGTGTTCGAGTTGTAGAGTGGTTTTAGACAAACAGACCAACAGGCAGGTCAACATTTGAAAAGCACTTTTTCGGTATAAGAACCCATCAAAAGGTGTTAGAAATACAAAATCTTCCATACCATAAAAATCTCCTTATCAATACCCTACTTTCCAATTTAAATTATTTCGAATAAAAAAAGGAAAGTAGATTAAAAATCAAACACCTTAAAAACTGGTAAAATTGCTAGAATTTCCATGTTATTCTTTTCCTAACCCTGAATTCAACTACTTCAGCCACAATCCACAATATCTCTATTTTTATCACATTCTTTCCGAATAACATTTCAAAAATGTCTAAAATATCGAAAAAGTATTTTGTAAGGAAACACATATAAGATTTTTACACTCAACATATAGGTATTTGGTTTCTTTTTCCACCACTAGTTCGCACCGAATGTCCTTGACTTATAAATCCACTCTCTAAACTTTTTATTGTGTGTCAATGGCACAATGGGCAATATCCAGTGGCCCCGCTTCCTCTGTCAACAGCTATAAACAACAGAGTTCCTGGCTTCCAGGAGACGTTTATGAAAACTGTAAAAACACTTTTCCACCGGTGGCAACTGTCCAACACATTTTGCTGCTTTGGTTTAAGAAAAGCTTAACTGATATATTTGTCTCGTTCGTCTCTTGACCAGGGTTCTAAGCTACGAGGTGCAATTGGATGTGTTGCTCCATGGAGGCTAAAGATATACAGTTGGGAAAGTACAAACAAACCAAATCAAAAAACGTATCCGTCGGGAGCTCTGTAGCCCAGTCGTTGGCCCGTCCGTGGCCGAGTGGTTAAGGCACCCGCCTCAGGATTCAGCCTTTTCAGGAGTGCGGGGGTTCAAATCCCACCTACTGCCAGTTATTCTATAAATCGGATATCTGTACTGGGAAAGAGTAGAAAATCCAACTCGTGAAGGGATTGGCCTGAGTAGACTGGGACAGACGTGCTCGTTAAATATGTTGAGTCCAAAGTCCTGACAGGCGTCAGCTTACAATGTCTCTCAAAGTTCCGTTGGGTGCACGCTCAGGTTAAGACCTCGTCACTTGACCAGGGTTCTAAATTACGAGGCGTTATTGGCTGTGTAAAAGCTCCTCGGAGGCTAGAAATAGTTGGACGTAAACATTCAATCTTGATAATTGACAGTGAATGCGCCCTCTAGAAGGGAGGAGCATAGGCTTTATAGCCCGTTACCCAACTCGCCAGAAGTGACACAGTCACAGGAGACGCACAAAGAAAGGACTACACAAACACATAGACAAATAACAACATTTATTGACAAAAACAAACATCCATGCCTTACCGGGATTCGAACCCGAACCCAGCAGCTCCAAAGGCTAGCTCCCTAACCGTTGTGCTGCCGGGTCGGCCATTCAATCTTACTTACGTAACTTAAATTTTTTTCACCTAGTATCAAAATAATTTGAAAATAGAATACTTTGACATGGTGGATGTTTAATTCCAAAGGATTCCAACAACATTGGCGCTTTGGCAATGCCTAGTTAAAAGTTAATCGAATTAAAACCGATAACGTTTAATGAATATCAGGGATAAGAACAAATTGCACGTAAAAAATTCTAAAATAGAACACAGCCGATGAAAAGACCACGTAACGGGAGTGAAACTGAAACAACCAATGCAATTGCGGAATTACAAGAATGAACACTGTAAAGAGGTTAGTTGGTGGGCATACATATATTTTCAGGCTTGTGTGCTTGCTCAGAGAGCCGCTTATAAACCTTCGTCAAGTTAGACAGTCACAACACACACTCACATGCACACATATACGTGACGGATGCTGCCATCTATCGCGCCTCCACAATTTAGGCATGTCCCTGAAGGGGAGGGAAATAGTCTCCAGGAACCTGTACCCGTGGGAAACTGAGCAATGACCGCCCACAGGACTTTCGGACCAACAGATTTAACGAGCACGTACTCCGCATATACTCGATGGGTTTTCAGCGACCAGGACTCGATTGCGGGACCTTCCGATTCGTAGATCAAGACACTGACCACAGGGCGCCCCACAGCCCCTGAAAAGAGGCACATTATCTGGAAAAAAGCTAAATTGCAATCATGGAGAAGCAATAATGAAAACTGTTAAAAATTACGTCATCAGAAACAAACCAATTACAATTTTATCAACCTGACGCAAAGATTTATTGTTTATGATGGGAAAATATTTTCTTGAGTCCATTTGTGTTAAGGCCTTTTCACACGGTGTTCCTTGTGCACGGGACTGCTCGGACGGGGTTGTCCACCTGCAACGATTCTGACGTCACACGTTCCTGGAGGGGTTGTTGTGAATGATACTTATTTACTTGTCTTGGCAAGCAATTTTTTTTCAATTTTTCAATACTTTTACAAATTGCTATCACGTGTAGGAATTGGTTGGCTGGTATAAATATATTTTCAGGCTTGTGTGCTTGGTCAGAGACCCGCTTATAATCCTTCATGTAAGACAGACTCAACACACGCACGCACACATACGTGACAGATGCTGTCATCTATCGCGCGCCATTTCCACAATTTAGACAAGTCCCTGAAGGGGAGGGAAATAGTCTCCAGCGACCTGTAACCGCGGGAAAAGGTGCAATGACCACTCACAGGACTTTCGGTCCCAACAGATTTAACAAACACGTACTCCGCATATTCGGTGGGTCTTCAGTGGTACCCGAGACTCGATCGCGAGACCGTACGGTAACGAGATCGAGATCTTAACCACAAGGCTCTCCACAAGCCGATTTAACAAGGAGTACTAAATACAAAAATCAACATTGGCGAGCATAAAGTAGATTTTTCTCCATTTGGCAAACTCGATTTTGCCAACAAGACGTCAGAGCTATACTTGATGCTGATTGGCTACCTATATCTCTCCGCCAAACCGGTTTACCCATTTTCGTGTCTCCACGAAAAAATTCAATGAAAAATCCTCTACAGCGGTTCTCCATGTTATTCCTATGGAAGTTCCGTGATCAAGGTACTTCGTGTGAAAAGGCCCTTAGGAAGTAGAAGTATTTTTTTTCCAACTTCTAAACTAAACGTTTTGAAATGTTTTGTAAACAATGTCTGAACCACATGGAACCAAGAGCTTAGAGTTCTTAGAAGTTAGTAAGTCTTACAAAAGCTTATAAGTCCTTGAAAACTGAAAGGAAATTGTTTTTTGTTCTTAGAATAGTTTAATATTTAAAAAGGAAAATTCTACTGTCCACCCTGTTTGAAGATAGAATAAACTGATAGGAAATAAACATTGTTTTTTCGCTGACGCTAAGTACCTACCCAGGACAAGTTTTCCCATGTAGCGAGGCGGCAGGTATTGGCGATCTATTGCTAGTTCGATTGAATTAAACATGTGATTAATTTTGAATATTTTTTAAAGCATTTGATTCAGTTTTCAGTGTTTCTCTTTAGGATACTCTTTAGACTTTTTTTTCCATGAATGCAAGAAAATTTCACTAGATTAGTAAAGAAACATTTTAAAATATTTTATTATTCAAATTTCCTTTTCTACTGCAATGCTATTTATGAATTAAAGAACCAAATTTCATTCGTTTTTACAATTATTTCTCTTGCTATCAAACTAAAAAAATAACTTTTTCAAATATAACCAAACAATTTACAACTGGAAATTAAATTAAAAACTTAAGTATAATTCTTAGGAAATATTGACGAGACGATTAACTTAAATTTCAATTTATTTTCGATTGTTTGATTTAAATTATTTGCTCGTAATCCTATTTTTATCATTTAATTTTACTTTAAAAGGATCAAATCTTCCCCTTTTTTTTCAGTTAAACGAATCCAAAGAGCTTATCACGAACTGATGAAAAAAAAGTTCGAAAAACGTTTTCCATTTTTCGATTACTGACAGTTGAAGCGTATTATTGTTTCTATCGAATTAAAAAAAAAATGGTTTCCCATTTGCGAATTCACTCGTATTTATAATCAAAATCTATTTGAAATTGGGGCTTTAATATTTAATCTTTATTTTTATGTTCTTTTCAGTGAAGTATGTTTCAGTTATTATCACTGGGATTTGCGGGTAGGGAATTGAGGCTTACTAAGAACTTGGAAGGAATTAATTTTATTTCGTTATAAACAATTTCCTTTTATATTTTATTTTCAAGTTCCCTATTGTAAAGAAATAATTAATATTTTTTTCAAAATTCATTTAAAAACTCTTGGATGCATTGTTATTTGTCTGTTTATTTTATCGATTTATTATTTGTATTATTTATTCTTATAGAGAAATACTTATTAAGTGTTGTTTGTTAGCTGTATTGTGTATTTTTATAATAGTATTTTTTTTGTCTTTCTAGGTAAGTGAATATTCATTATGAAAAAACATTAATAGAAAATCAATGTGAGTATCGAATTTTCTTTACTTTTAAACGTAGCAGCTGAAATTGCAAATTATATAATTTTATGAAAAATAATGTTTGTTTATGTAAAATAAGTCGACAGGGAAACTTAGACTAGACATTGGTAAAATAAATTGGTCGTCTGAAGTCGACGATAGATGAGGATGGAAGGCCTGTAAAAATGGCGAAGGATGCAAAGCTCTTCCATCGATTAATCAGAGGCTCAGATTGTTATGAGAAAGTTCGAAAGGTTCTAGTTTTTATTGTGAGGACTACACCAAAACACACCGAAAGATTGCAGCATTAAAATGTTCTAAGCGGAGGAATCGCACGTAAACAAACGGAATTTTGCCTGTCTGATTGGTCGTTCCAACGCGATAAGTCCGCCCTGATATTCGTTCGCCCTGTTACGTCGAAATCGAGGGAAAAAATAATTAATATTACACTCTAACTGAAGCAAATACAAATAAAAATAATAAAAATATTTCATGAAATAACGAATAAAGTGATTTATTGAATGTGAAAAACCTTTTTTTTATTCGAATCTCGCACTCGGAAATTAGAACGATTTACCCTTTTCCCCTTAGAACATTTGTATACTGCATACTTAAACTGTGGTGAGGTGTAAACAGATTCTGTGGGAACGATTGCTTTAGGCGACTGCTTGTCGCCGACAGGGTGCGGTTGGGATGTTAAAGTACTAAGTGATATTAAGAATATGAAAGTTATTAAGTTTAATTGAAGTAAAAAAATATAAGATTTGAGAGGTTTTAAGTTATAATATGTCATTTAATTGGGGGTTAAAATATTAGATGAGGGGTTTTAAGTTATAATATGTCAGAAAAAATCCATAAAATTACTTATTATATTTTTTTAAGAAGAGTCTTCTGTGGGTTGAAATTTAGTTTCTGCAATGGCTATTTGTAGTTGCTATAAACCATTTAAAGCAGTTGGTCTCTAAATCGGTCTTTGCATGGAAAAAAAGTAGCAACTTCAGAGTTATTGACGAAACTTTGACTTTTTAAAAAACCCGGAATTTTAAGATGTTATGAGAACGTTGTTATTTATCTATTACTCAGCTAAAGAAAAGGCAACAAATTGTACAAAATACCTAGAGGATACTAAAAATCCTATACGAGTACATTCAGATTATGACATTAATATTATAAATATATTCAGATATATATCTATATATTTTGATTATTACCGACCCGAACTCGAGGTTCATGGGTTATATATATAAATATAGTATATTATATTTATTATATATATGATTATATATAAATATTTATAAATTATATAATAAATATTATATATATATATTATATTTATATTCCCTATAATACCTCGTGTTCTAGGGACTATAACATTATAAAAAAAATTTTAAACGGGTGTACCTGTGACGGGTTAATATATTGATTTATAATTTCAAATACTTTTTTCTGGCAAAATCAATCCTTGTAGACGTTCGGAATATTTTTAATCAGTAGCTTCTTGTATAATAGATCCTTTTATACAAAAACACCGAATCTCGGAGCTTCAGCAAACAACTATAAGCTAATTTATTAGACTGATTAGATTTTTTGCAAGTCAAGACAACCTCATATTATATTTTACCAAATAGTAGCTGTAGAGTCTTGACCTTAAAATCTAAAAAAACATACCTAAATTAGTTTTGGGTTAATGTATGTTGAACAAAAAGTCTGACAAAATACAATTAGCGGTTTTTTCATTTGGGGGCGAAAAGGAAATCCAAGGTGAAAAAGTCATCGAACGATGTTTTCCATAATTTTCTTCATTTTGGTTTCATCCCAGTTAAGAAATACTAGTCAAAGTTGGTTAGATCATTACCTAAATGTCTTTTGTTATTTATTTTTTTGGGAAAAGATTCTCTTTGTAAAAATCACGTCATTGGCACAGTGTCTCGAAGAACATTTATGTAGGTCAGTTTGGAATTCATTACAATTTCGAATGACTTATGGCTAAATATTTTTCATTATTTTTTGTCTGACGGTTTATTGTTTGTTAATTGTCATTTTAGTTTATAACAATTTAAAAATTAATAAATCCACACTTACTTGAACCAAAAGTTTATTATTATGTTTTAAATGCTTTCACACACACCGCAAAAACAGTTTTCCATTACCAGAATAGAATTTTAAGCTCTTAAAATTACGTAGTTTTATAATTTATCATATTAATGCGTTTTAGTAGATAATTTTTGTTTATTAAAAGGCACTGTTTGAAAACTCAACCAATTATAATTATTTTTTAACTTTTTAATTAATTTTTTCAAATACTTAAATGAATTAATTACATACAAAAATGACCTGACTATGTGAATTAATTATCTTAAGAAATAGCATATTATTGAAATCCATGATAAAAAACCCATCTTTAACCCATAAATTGTTTTGGGAGAATTCCAATTAGTTTCTATTCAAACTCCAAAAACAACAATTGCAAAAAGACCCCTTTGGGGTTCAAGTTAACTCCATTCTTGTTATTGTTTTAGGGATTCGTTTTTATCCATTTGTATGGAAACAATTACTCCAGGACCCGTATAAACGTTTCCAATTACATCCAAAAACGAACCAATTCTGAACGACAATTAACATTTTTTTGTATTGTTGACAAATAAACATTTTCTCTTTAATCGTTAATCAAGGTTCTTCAAACGCATCGGAGCGTAAATGGGTAATCGATTAGTTTCTTTAAGTAGTGTCTATACGTTTTGTTAACGAGTGTTTTGGAACAAAAAATATATGTTATTGGGTATGACAAAAATGTAAATGATAGAATAATCAATTAGAATTGTTTGGAGTAAAATGACAAATAATATTTGTTTTTGGACATATATTTTCAGGCTTGTGTGCTCGATCAGAGACGCTTATATAAACCTTCGTCAAGTAAAACAGACACAACACACACACCTATATAACCTCTTAAGACCCGAGCTAAATCCTACTCGTATATTTTTAAATTAAACATTTTTTTATACAAATATATGCTAAAAAGTATGTTTTGCAATTATTTTCTTTAAAATTATGTTTAATAGTTACTGAGAGACACGCCTTAACTTCTAAAAATGCAAATTTTGTGTGCTATAAATGCAAAAAAAGAGGCAGTATCACCTACTTGTAGTTAATAGTTTATTTTAACATTGTTTTAATGCAAAATGTCTTTAAAATTAACTACTAAAATAACTTTTTGAAAATTTTGAAAAAAAGTTTAAATTAAATTTTTAAGAACTCTAGTATCGTATTGACTCTCATTCAACTTCATTTTTTATTAAATAAATGACTGATACCTGTAATCAACGACTGAAAATTGATATTTAGATCCTCTTCTATCAGACCAGGTCAATTCCGGAACTAATTAACACGTTAATTGTTTGTAGGGGAGGTTTTAAAAAATATCCCAAAATGGGAACGCCAGGTCGCAAGTGGATACACTCTTAAAACAAACGAGTGAAATCCACTCCAGTTGGAGAAGTGCATTTTCGACACTGAAAAGGAGTGAATATTAACTCAGTTAGTTTGAGTTAAAATCACTCGTTTCTAGTGATCCTGTCGGAGGTTTAACACACAAAGGATCCCCTCCAGTAGGAGAGGTGCATTTTCGACACTGCGGGAGTGAAAATTAACACAGGCCGATTTAAAATCGCTCCTTTTTTCTTTTAAGAGTGTACATCAAATAATTTACATTTATTTTTATTCCATTTTTAATAACGGTTTTACTGTTTTTACACTCTTAAAACAAACACTCCTAATTTAACTCAGTCTGAGTGAATTTCACTCCTCCAGACTGGAAAATGCACTTCTCCTTTTGGAGTGGATCCTTTGTGTGTTAAACCTCCGACAGGATCACTCCAAACGAGTGATTTTAACTCAGTCTGAGAAAATATGCATGCCTTTACGGTGTCGAAAATGCACTTCTCCAACTGGAGTGGATTTAACTCTTTTGTTTTAAGAGTGTAGCATTCTGGTTTTTGTCCATTTAAAAATAAAACTAATTTGTTGGACAACCATGTCAACCCGGTGCGCTGCTTTGTAGATTAAACATAAAAAAATATCACTTTAGAAAGAAGCCATTTCTTTTAAAGCAAATAGGAGCTTTATTTTTGAGGTTATTTGTTTGATGTCATTGAAATATTAATGGCCGACGGATTTGAATAATGAATATATAATTAGTAATTGATTTTCAGGTCGATTGTGACTTTGTGAGTGTATTTTACACACAGGTTCCGATGTTATTGTTAGAAAAGGTTAAATTTTTTTTAAAATTTTCTTTCCTTTAAAATATGAAATTGATTTATTCTTGAAAAACTTTCGATGTATTAATAAGAATTACAATTGAAGAGCTTATAGTGGTAGAACGTGCTAAGTGACAAAAAGCGCCCTCGTAGTGTAACGGTTATAGCTCTGGACTGCAGAGCTGGAGGTCTGGGTTCGATTCCCGGGTAAGGCGTGGTTGTAAATTGTACTCATCTCAGTCTTGTAATTGGGTGTAAATCTGTTAGGCGGTGTGTCATAATATTAATAATAATAATAATAATAATAAATATATAAAAAGGTGAAAAGGAGAAAATGGGCTTTAAAGTTATTCGTCTGCATTTAAATGCGTTAAAAACGGCACTCTCAAACTGTAAAATAAGTACTTAATTTAAAGTTTATGAAAATGGAGAATCTTGATATCTTTAAAAGACGGAATAACATGTTCACTGGGGGACAAAAATCTACATTTTTCAAAAATGCCACTTAGCACGTTCTTCCACTAAAGTCTTCAATTACGAAATAATTTATTGGTACATTATGCATTTTTTAAGAAGTGGAATGTATTTAATGAGTTGTCTTATATTCATTTTTGTTCTTTTAAATTTCGTTTTGTAGGCTGTTCTTCAAAAAGAATCTGTAAATTTGCGCTCACGTTCTTTGATAAATTTTACTATTTGCTTGCTGCAGGTAGGCCATGTGTCATTTGTATGACCTTGTAGCTTTCTTTTCTTGGCTTCCTTCGATCGATCTTTCTTCCTTCGAATTGGTGCTATGTTCTCACGTAGCATCCTTTCTCCAATCGAGTCTCTAAAACGAATGTATTTTCAGTTAGCATTAATATCGTAACGCAAGACCTGAAACATGCCCATGCGGTTTTTGGGCACCGTGGTTTTTTGCTTGTCTCCCGGGAAGCGCGATAGATCGGGAGGTTGCTGTATTAGTGTTCTTGTTCGAACTTTTTATGCAAACAACTTTCTGTACTTGACTTTTTTTTTCAACTACTCATGCATTTAAAAAAAAAATTCAGAAAGGGGATACCTAAAATACATAAAAAATTAAAAATTGAGGATTCAACGTGAGGACCCACGTGGAAGCTTATTTCAGTTACAACAAAGGACTCACGGGCGGTCGAGAGTATAATGATGTCACGTGACTTTGGGGGCTTGACGTAGTAGAATGGACGCGTGCATAAATTCAAAAGATTCAAACGAAATGATGAAGAAGGATTGGGACAGTCACGGGGATATACCATTTATCACGTTGATCCCGTAGAATTAAGAGGAAGATGTGGAGATGATTGGCGAGAAACAAAGTGAAGCCGCCAGAAAGTCGCCAAGTCGGCCCAAACAAACAGCTCACTAGGCGCGCTTACATGAGCCATCGAATTCATAGATTGAAGAGCAAACTCAGCTATTTTTCCCTCTTGGGGATTTCCTCCCAGACAGAACCGGAATTGCAGGGCTCATTGGGGGGTTTCATGACATGGATTCTGCCACAGACTATCATTTAGGTTAGAAATCCTGCTCGACCTCTTTTTCCCCTAACGGAGGGTTTGGCATTCCGTGGATACGCTGGCTCATGTAAGCGCGCCTAATCAATCTGGTTCTAAAATACGACGCCCGTCGCCAATAGCCCTCATGTAGATCTAGTGCGACGATTATTCATCCTAAACTAAACTATTTATTGGGGAGTTAAAAATCGCCAAGTCGATCTGGTAAGCCAATACCAACTCCCCTGTCCAATAGCGCCAAATACTTCGCCGGGAGAGCTTGTTTGGGCTTAACTACAGCGCGATGTATGGCTTCTCTGGGCAAAGCGGTTTTTGTACCGACAGCATCTCTATCTTCTTCTGAACTCTACGGTTGATCCCCATTGTCTTCAGTAGGCTAGGATATAGGAACAGAGTTTTTGATGCTCATTTTAAAATTACATTGTGACTATTCTTCGTTGGATTTAGAATGAAAGCCCGAAGTATTGTCTGGGACAGGGGTGATGGGGATTAGTTACATATGCAGAGGAGATGTTTTAATATTAACTTTAGGTTTTTATATTTTTTAATTTCAATTACACCTCATATAAAATATCATTGTGATGAAAGTATCGCAGTGGGGTTCGGAATGGAAAATCCGACATTGAGATTTTGTGTTTTGTGCACTTTTTAAAGGGTACTGATTCTAAGAATGAGGTTTGGAGCACACAACAACGTCTGTCTGTCTAAAAACACTGTACAGCTCGAATTAAAAGAGTTACGTACTTCAAATTTGGTATACGAGTTTACAGTACCTGCCGGATGCCGTAATAAGGTTTTCGGGAAAATCCGTTGCCAACATTTTAAATTTTAAAGTTATTGAAATTAAATCATAGGGTACATAATTACCGACAAATAAATGTGTATTGATTTATTGAGTGGTAAAAGTCGTGTAGTGCCACGCCGCTTTAGTTTTTGAGTAGCATTCAGTTCGCATAAACTATAAAACATTTACTAATTGGCATAAACTTTTAAATAAATACGTCAATTCATGACACGAAAATCCTGACAAAATCTCATTATCACTTGAAATTCTCCCATCCACTTCCAGTTTGAAGGAGAAAAATAATGATTCAGGGACGGAAGTGAAATGATATATACATTCGTATCCTGTTAAACCAAGTGGGTTATGGGAAATATTTATGTTTTTTAATCGAATAAAGACTGGTTTTCTTCGTTATGTCGTCGGTTTTAGCTTTTTCACCTGCTTTAAATTTTTTAATTAAAATAAAAATTATTAATGGAATGTAGGTTATTGAATTAACAATAAAGTAGGCTATTCTATAATTTTTTTCGACGAATTTGTTATGCATTTTGGGAGAAAAAAATATTTCTGCACTTTGTTCATTCGTACTTTTGAATGAACAATTTATTATTGTATTTTCTATGAAAGCGGTTAAAATCTTGGTTAGCATTTTAATTTAAGAGAAAATCTTAGTTATCTTAAAACTTAAATGTCTTCTTTTTCTTAAGTAATACAGTTGGTTTCTGGCTGAGGTATCAGATTAAACCATCTTGACTTATCTACCTATCTTTATTAATAAAAGTTAAAGGCGCTTTGCTAAAAGCGAATTCTCATGTGTCGTCTCGTCACTTGACTGTGGTTCTAAAATATGACGCCCGTCGCCAATAGCCATTGTGTAGCTCTAGTGCGACCATATTCAAACTAAACTAAACTGGAAGCGAATTTAACAATTAATAATTTTGTGTCATTGGTAAATACTTTCAATAACATTTATCATTTATATTACTTTAATTATTAGTTTAAGAAACGTAAAGGAAATAAGAAATATATACGAAATATGGTAGATTATTCTTATTCGATTTGAGCTATTGATAACATTATTTCAATGATAAAAATTTATTAAAAATTGATAAACGTGCCCAAAGTTTCACTGGTTGCTTTCTTATCAAGGGTGCGTTTTAATTATTTAACGTGAATGTTCCGGGCTTTGAGTGACATGAGTTATGCTGAATAAAAATAAACTCTTTTTTGAGACTCCTGGTAAACCATTTTAATGGACCACCTATGAAAACATCGATCGCTCGAACTATAATCAGGGACGGAAAGATCACAAGAAACAAGCTAATTAAAAACAAGCAAACACTTTATTAATACTGAACAAACATTACGGAAAAAAATATTTGTCACAAGGGGGTAACGTCGCCAATAGCCCTCGTGTAGCTCTAGTGCGACGATATTTAAAATAAACCAAATCACATTTAAGAACCCCATATACGTGTCTAAAAAAATCATAATAATAATTCGACACATAAGTTAATAACGGAAAAAACCACTAAAAATTAAATTTAAATACATAAATGTACACAAAGAAAAAACAAAAATGTGGCAATGCTATATTATCAAAACAAATGAATACAATAAACAATAATTAAATTAAATCAAACAATAATTAAATTTTATTTTTTAAAATATAACAAGTTTTGACCAATACCTAATAACAAATACCCAGTGTATAATTTATAATTTACGACTTTAAAACTCTATAATTTATCCTTATCTGTGGATTTAAAATCCAATTTTAAAATGGATTTTACGAAATAAGCGCGTTTTGTCCGAGTAGTAAATATATTATTTTCATTGTTGGAAAGCACAGTACGATAAACTTGGGACAGATGCGAGTACATGGAGAGAGAGAGATAACAACGGACTGATTTATTTTATTGCTTTATTTATAGCTTTAGTTTCGTTATCGATGTCGACGAAAAGCTAAATTTAGGGACCGCGTGCGCTTTGTAAATAGGTAGTTGTCAAATAAAGTGTGGTCGAAAATGTTTTGGGGTTTAAGTATCACATCGCTAATCTTTAAAATCATATTTAAGTGTGTGGGTGCGTGAAATATTTAGAGTTGATTTAAAATGATTGTTTACATAGATTATACTATTTTAATTCTCAAATATAATTAGAACTTTAAGAATTAAATAACTAAACTTGTTGTTCGGTTGTGTTAAATATTTAAAGTAAATTTTAAATGATGAATAATTTATAGATGAGCGCAAGTTTTGAAATTAAAATTCTTAACTATAATTATAAGTTTAGGAGTTAAACATGATAATAAATCAAAACTTATACAATGTATTTAAATTTCTTGTTTCGATATTGTCACTGTATTAATAAAATAAATTGCACTATTTTATAGACTCATAAAAATAAACAATTTGTATTTCAGCACACGTGGAGTAAATTTTTCAGACCTATCCATAAATTTGTTTAACGTTTTATTTAAAAATAATTTACCGATTACTATATTTTTATGTTTTTTAATTATACTGCTTTAAATATGTTTGAACTAAAATGATTATATTATGCTGTAATCATTGTTAAGAACGCACATATAAAACTTTGAGTCATTTGGTTAAGTATAAAGAAGACGTACTAAATTTAAGTAAATCTTAACTTTAACCTCTTAAGACCCGAGCAAAATCCTACACGTATATTTTTAATCTAAACATACTTTTCATACAAATGTATTCTAGAAAGTATGTTTTTCAAAGAAATTTATTAAAAAATTATGTTTAATAGCTACATACACTTTTAAAACAAACGAGCTAGTTTTACTCAGTCTGAGTTAATTTTCACTCCTTTCCAGTGTCGAAAATGCACTTCCCTTATAGGAGTGTATTTCACTCCTTTGTTTTGTTAAACCTCCGACAGGATCACTCCAAACGAGTGATTTTAACTCAGTCTGATTTAATGTTTACTCCTTTTCAGTGTCGAAAAAGCACTTCTTCTATAGGAGAAGATTTCACTATTTTTGTTTTAAGAGTGTAGGAATAGCTACTTAGGAGCACCTTTAACCTCTAAAAATACAAATTGAGTGTGCTATAAATGCAACAAAAAAAGCCGTATCCGCTTATTTGTAGTTAACAGATTATTTTAACATTGTTTTTAATGCAAAATGTCTTAAAAATTATCCTAAAAGAACTTTTTGAAAAGTTTGAAAAAAATAATTCAAATATTTTTTTGTAAGTATATGTAAGTATGTTTTTATATCGTATTGACCTTCGTTCAACTTATTTTTTTTATCGAAATAAATGACTGATACCTGTAATCAAAGGCTGAAAACTGATATTTGGATCTTCTTCTATCGGACCAATTCAATTTCGGAACTAATTAATGTGTTTTTTTGTTTGTGGGGATATTTTAAAAAATGTCCCCAAAATGGGGACGCCAGATCGCAAGAGGATAATAAACAACATTACAAACTCATAGTTAACTCATAATAAAACATAAACTTTTGTGAGACGGTAGGAGTTAGAACAGAGTTCCTTCTAACAATTTCATGTAATTTAAACAGGATTACTACAGTTGCAGTTATAGAGGAAATACAATTATTTTAATATTACAAATATTGAATAGTTATTGCTGCCTGTAGATGAACGTTACTCTGATGAATTCATACTTCATGTTGGCTCCATGCCCCCAAAAAGATATTTACTGCAATTGTTTTCTTGGCCACCATTTTCTTTGATAAAGAACGCAAGACATGTAACACATGAAAAGATTAAAAATGGCATAAATTTCCCGCGCTTGCTCCTATCTCACTATGAGTTATTTGCATACATTTCAGTAACAACAAATGCACGTTTAATGACCCCTGTTTATAAAGAAAAACCAAGTAGTTCGTCGCTATTCTAGTTTGATACAGTTATAACTATATTTTTGTCACAAAATGTCCAATGTTAAAGATATATTTGCATAACAAAAAATCTCCGAAGTCTAACTAAGATATGTGGTCCGATCTGCTCTTTGGCGACTTTTATTAATCTTAAATTCAATTGAATGAAGTCGTCAATGAACGGGCTGGGCCCTATATTGTTGCATTGCATCTACACTCTTCATACGTTATTTTGGAAAAAAATAGTTTTTTTGCTGGTAAATTTTAGTAGGTTCTTGCAAAAATAATGTGAACTATTTAAAACGAAAATTTTCTTTTTTTATGATCTAATTTAATAATCAATCTATAAAATGTCTCACTTATAGGGCAAACTTGGATGACATATTTTAAAGAGAATGCGAAGATTCTTTAGATAGATATCAAAGTTAAATTTTTGGCGCAAATAGTTTTTATATATAATAAAACGACCGCAAATCTCGGCTACAACGACCTCGTTTATAACGACAACTCGCTTATAATGCCATCACGTTTCTCCTTTTAAATTGCCTTTCGATCTTAATGTAATATCTTGCTTATAACGAAATTTTTTTTAATTAACTCATTGGTTATAATGTTAAAATTATATGTTTCTTTAATATTCAAAATGCCTTTCTTAAGATTTTGAAAATTAAATTTTTAATTGTTATGTCACTATGTAAATTTTATTTTATTCGTCAAATGATGCGAAAAGTTGCCAAATTTCAAATATATTTCCTAAAAATATTGACTTTGGAAGAAGAAATTAAATACCACTGATGACACATAGGGTTCAAATTTATTCAATCGATGTCATTTTATAAAATAAAAATTAATAATATGACTACCAAATACGAATTTTACATTTTTTACTGTATTTAATATTCAACCTTGTTTATAACGTTACTCGTTTCTAACGCTTAAATATCGTGGTCTCTTAAAAGACGCTATAACTGGTTTACACTGTACACTCTTAAAACAAACCGAGTGCTTTTAACTCAGTCTTAGTTAATTTTCACTCCTTTCCAGTGTCGAAAATGCACTTCCCTATAGGAGTGGATTTCACTCCTTTGTTTTGTTAAACCTCCGACAGGATCACTCCAGACGAGTGATTTTAACTAAGTCTGAGTAAATTTTCACTCCTTTCCAGTCTCGAAAATGCACTTCCCCTATAGGAGTGGATTTCACTCATTTGTTTTAAGAGTGTATTCACACCAAGAACAAACATGGTTTTCTAAAAGAGTTTTATGTATCACGCTATAGTCTGTACCGTGCTCAAAGGAGTGGCTATTCTCTGAATATAAAACTGTGGATTGTTAGTTACAGTTTAGACAAACAGACCTCAGCAGAAATGAAGAAAAAGCGAAATCTTAAGTTATGCACCACCAGCAGAAACTGCCACTGCGCATGTGATTACACAGAAGCAGAAAACGCCAAGAGTTTTTGGCTATAAATCTGTACCTTAAAGAAAAAGAAGGGCCGAAATACCATGCTATATAATCGCACATAGGTTCTTTTACTACTAAGGTATAAAAATGCAAATTAACTTTTTTGCAAGCTGCTGTGTGTCGGCTGAAATGAGGGGTTTGGGTCGAGATTCCAAATATATTGTAATAAATAACAGCAATTTGTTATATTAAAGTGGTGTTTTTTGAAGGGACTTTTTTTCCTGTTTAAGGTGCTGAAAGTATGTGCGTAAATAGTGAAATTTTTTTTAAGTGTTACTACTTTTTATAATCGAATTCGTTTAGTTTTTTGTGAAAGTATCTGCTTGTGCAATGTTTATAGTTGAACATCAAATGCTTTTTTTACATTGGTAGAACATAAACTGTTTAATAATTGCATTGTGTGATATATTTGTTTAGTGTCCATGTAAGTTTTATGCTTTACATTTCCCCACTGGAAAGATAATTCGTTTTAATATTTTAGCAAAGTATATTGTTAAAATATTTCCTCAAAATTCATTTATACATTGGAAAATGTACATGAAAAAGAAAAAAAAATCCTCAACAAAAACAAAAAGATTTAACTGTAAAGTTTAAGAAACTTATAATGGTAATAAGACAACATCTATTATCTTATTAGATTGAAAGAAATCTTTTAATTATAATTTGTTTAAATAACGAAAAGGTTCGAAACTTTTAGTTAAAATGTGCAATTAAAAATTTAAAATAAAATATAAATTATCTATACACTGTAATAGCATATTCTGCCTATTAAACTAAGTAGATGAATTTTGAACCGATTGAATTTAATTTTTTTAAATGTAATAGAAATAGTAATTATGCAATTTAACAGTGTTGGGCGTAGCAATGAGCTTAACTATTCTGCCTAAAAACTTGAACATTTTCAGAGTAAAAATATTTTAAATGGACGATATTATTTTTTTAAGACTTAACTTTGCCTAAAGTGCTATGAACTAAACCAATTTCTGAAACAGGCTTTAATTTTAAAAAAAAAAACTAACGTAAAGAAAAGGAAAACAATTTCCGTCCGGCACCAAGGGCAAATAATATTTTTTAAAGTAGATTTCTTTTTCAGTAATTCTTGTTGTAGGTCATAACACCTTACACACAGATTGAGCGAATTTGTTGTTTCGCGCCATGAGTTTTAACAGCTCCAGTGGTCTTGTTTTCATTTTTTGTCTGGAATTACTTTTGTTTTGGTTATCGAAAATGAGTTTTCTTAGGATATTTTACTCATTACTTTTAAAAATGCCAACTTCTTGCTGTGCGGTTGGTTGTCCAAATCATTTGTTAAAGAAAGCTTGGCATAGAAAGAGAAGTTTCTTCTCATCTATGATGATAAACTTGAGAGTGATACCTGAATAACCAATGGAATCACACAATACGGAAAAATTGAAAACAAGAGCCAGTTACATACACTCCTTGCCAACCTAAATTGAGTAAATAGAAATATGCTATAGAGAAGATCCGCGAATGTAAAGGGTTCCATAAATTAGTTGTGAATCCACCCAGAAAACATGTTTAAAACATTAATTTCATTTAAAGTCTAACAGATTTGAATATTATTTGAGAAAATTTCACAATTTTATCAGAATGAAAAGTGTATTTTGGTTAAATTGTGTTCATATCATTTTGCATGTAAATATTACCAAACAAGAGTTTCCAACTAATGGACCAATCGCGCTTTTCCCACCGCCTTTTTACTATTTTTTTTTACCCAAGTTAGGTTGGCACGGAGTGTAGTCTGAAACCTAAACATTCTCTCCCATTCCGCAAATATTCCATTAAAAGGATTTCGATCTCCTGTTGCTTCAAAAAGTAGTTGGATCGTTTCGTGGTGACGTCATGCAATCGAATGATGACGTCACAGAACGTCACTCAAAGATTAAACTGAAACATTGTAATCTATTTTTAGAGGTCGGCATCGTAGTATTAGTAGAGAAGCCACAAAAATTAAGAAATCTTGTAATGTGTTACAGTCGGGGGGAAATGTATACTTTGTGTGTGTTTTGTATTTGAAGAGCTTTAGTGAGAAGAACGTGCTGAAGACAAAAAAAGTAAAAACGGAAAAATGAACTTTGAAAATTTCATTTGCACTGAGACATGTTACAAACGGCACTTACAAAAGGTAAAAAAGTACTTAAAGTTTATGAATAATGGTAACTTTTTTATCTTTATAACGTTTACGACGGGACGAATATCTACGTTTCTATGTGCGTGAAGAGGGACTGTCTTGTCACTACTCTTCTTGTCGCAATCGCTAAGCTTCGTCAGACGGCAAAACACTTCGCGAGTTCGAAAGCGCTTACTGCGAGATCACAACTAGTGATGATCCCAATTAATGAAAATATAAGGTATATTATATGCCGCGAAAAAAGTGAAAAGTGACGACATATTGTAAACGTTGTCAGGGCTAGCCGGCATTATGCTTGGAAGGTTTTGGAATGTGGCATAGATATAAATAAATAATTAGGGCTGTTTTAAACGATTAAAAGAAAATATTATAAAATTCTTCCTTTTAAATAAAAACCTGTTATTTTAGCCTTTTAATTTAGAGACTTCACATAAAATGTACAATATCGTAACATTAAATGACATAAAATCTGAAAAAAGATTCACAGGTTGGATGACTTAGGCCTTTTGAGTTGGTTCGCATGCCCCGCACATGCCCTCAAACGTGCCCGAACCGATGTCGGTCACACGATTTGACTCATCACCCCCCCCCCCCCCTTTACTACCCCCCTCCCCCCTGAATCAAATACATAAAAAATCGGGTGTATTTGGGACAATGGATAAGCGAGAGCGGAAACCGAGGATGATACTCCGATGGTCTTCTGTGAGAACAGTTTATAATTGTTCTTGTTTTTTTGAAAATGAATTTGTATAGTCAAGATTGTAAAATGAATTTTAATTTTTGCAAACATTATTTTAATGTAGAGATTATCGCAACAATTTAGTGTTAGAATAAATTATGGAATAAAATATGTTTTTTTTTTTGCCTTCGAACAGTTCGTGTAAAATAATTTGCTAAAAAGCTTTAGATTATGTGTCTGTATACTTTTTTTTATATTTATTTGCGGTTTATTGCAAATTTTTTAAAAATTGAAATTATTTAAATTCTAATGCAGTTATTTTTTTTTAGTATTTTTCCCATAATGTATGAGTATTTAGGATTAAAAAAAATCATGCATTACAGGGTTAAAAAAATATTTTGCATAGAAACTTAACATATTCCATTTTTTACAGAACAAATAAACACACTTACACTAAATATCTCTTTAACATCTCTAGTGCATACACGTTCAAAGCGTACTCTGATGGTTTACCCAAGCTCTCGCCCAAATTTGGGACCTGAACAGAGTTTCACGCGCACGTGCAACTTTTTTTGTTATCGATCGCTGATACTTTCGGGAAACTTTTCATCGTAATCAAAATGGGATTTGTGAGTGGGAAACGTAGTAATGTGTTGGGTTGATAATGGGAGGGATTCACGTAAGGGATCTCAATATTTTGTTGGGTGGCTGGAATGAGATATAATTTATTTATTTAAAAGGGAAATAAGAGAGGTGATAGAATTATTTGATTGGATTCGATTGATTTTATTTGGTGACAAATGGTGAAATCGTAGTAGAGAGCTTTTATTTTTTTACTTTTTAAGTTGAGAGGTGAAAGGTAATGTAACTGAAAACCTAGAGGTGTTTAAAAATTCAAGACTTTAATTACACTGTTAAAAATTTTGTGCTTGCTTTCACCATAATAATGGTTTCTAGTAGCTGCAATGGCTGTGTGGTGAAACGTTTCACCATATTTCCGGTAATCAGTCGAACCATTTTTCAAGTTTTGGAAACAAAAGCCTGAGAAACGGTTCAACTCAATACCAAAAATATGGAGAAACATTGCACCACACATCCGTTGCAGCTACTAGGAACCATATTTTTGGTGACACCTAGCGCCAAAATTTTAACAATGTACTACTCAATAAATCAATGTATTTAAAGATATTCAAACACCCCATATAGAAAATTTAAATGACTTTTAAAACTAAAAATTTCTATGGCTGCTACTATATATACTTACATTTTTTTTTTTTTTTTTGCAAAATTCTTTGTAACGACTTTGTGAATACTTCATTTCCAAATAAAAAGTGAACTTAAATTTTTTTAAATAAATTTTTCTTATAACTTCATTTGTCCTGCATAAATTGTCCCACACATGGACATATTTGTCTCATATTTTGTTTATTTAGATAAACTAAAGCAAAAAAACTTTTATTTTTACAAGGTAAACTTCCTTCCTAATCATCCTTAGTCCATTTTTTTTATTCCAATTCGAATCGGACAAACTGTATTTTAAATTTTTGTCTATATAAGTTTATAAAACTTATATAACAGTGTGTCTGAGGAACTGGATATATTTTGTATGCCCTTTAATATTTCAAAAGCTAATTGTCGGAGGCTCTTCTCTTTGTAATGATTTTCTTTTATTTTTGGTGTTTTTGTTGTTCTTCATTGTCTTTTATGATGTGCATTATAGTTATATTTTTTCTGTTATGTGCATCTGAAACAAACAAGTAATTTCCTAAAATTCAGCCTACGAAATCCTTGTAATATTATAATTACCCAAAATATTCCCAACTCGACAAAATCAACTAAAACCCAACCCCATACGCTAGTGTCACATTTGCATGGACACGTAAATATCGATTTTCACTAAGTCCCTGAAGTATACAGAACCTCCCCCCCCCCCTCACTCTCGACACTGGGGGGAGGGAGCGTCCGGTTTTAACCCTTTGATCCCTGAACAGTTTCCCCACTTTGGAACATCTGGCCGCCTTGGTGTTGGCGGGGATATGGGTTGCTAGGTTTGGCGATGGATGAGTTGGTTGGTGAAAATGAATGATTTTAATATAATTTTTATGTCTGTGTCTAATCGATTATTTTAATCTAATTTTAATATCTGTGTCTATTTGACCATTTTAATATCTGTGTCTAATTGACCATTTTAATATCTGTGTCGAATTGACTAATTTAATGTCTATGTATGCGAATATTAAAAGTCAGCTAGCTTTTTGGCCTTTTAAATGACTTGGAAATGGCCGAAAATCTTTGGTCGCTTTCTCTGCATTAATTTTATAATTATACATAGTTTTTAAATTTCACATGTGCTTATAAAACCAATTGTACAAAATTAGGTGCAGGTAGGTTTTTGAAGATATGATATCAATATCATTTCTAAATGAAAAAAGAAATGTCAATAAAATTTATAATTTATAAAATTTAGGAAATTATGTTTATTGCTAGAAAAATTGGTGCAGAAAAATCATGGTCTAACGCTCAGAAGTCTTTTTAGAGAAATTCGATTTTTTTCTCGATATATCCGAATGCGCGATGTAACGAGGCGCGATAGAGCGAGGGGTTACTGTACTGTACACTCTTAAAACAAAAGAGTGAAATCCACTCCAGTTGGAGAAGTGCATTTTCGACACCCTAAAGGCATGCATATTTTCTCAGACTGAGTTAAAATCACTCGTTTGGAGTGATCCTGTCGGAGGTTTAACACACAAAGGATCCACTCCAAAAGGAGAAGTGCATTTTCCAGTCTGGAGGAGTGAAATCCACTCAGACTGAGGTAAATTGGGAGTGTTTATTTTAAGAGTGTACTGCAAAATACAGTACATCTGGTCATCCTAGATTGAGCGTCACATTCATATCGTACTATACTACAAATTCTGACAACACCCAATTCCATTTCCTGCCAGTTTTCTGCTAGCAAATAATAGAAAAATCCATCTCCAATCTTGCAACTCACTCGATTCAGTGTCACGTGGCCATTTCTAGTGTCCGGAAAAAAAGAATTGGCGGCATTAAATCATCCCCCTCCCATAGAATAAATGGGGTGGGTTATAGGGAACCCCCCTTTTGTCGTTTGCTGGATCCTAAAAGAGGGTGAGCTACTACCCCTCAACTCCAACCCCCCTGAATATATGGGGTGGAGGTTGTATGTGTCGGGTTTTTAAGAAAAGACAGTTATTGGTCAGTTTTGTTTATTGTGAAGAATTTTATCGTATTCATACTTTTTCTCTCTTAATAAATGAAGTATTTATAAACTTCATTATGTATTTAGTGGTATTTTAGAAGAGATATAGAGCTGTTGCACAATAAATTGCTTTGGGTTAGTTTAGTTTGAAATATCGTCGCACTAGAGCTCAGGGGCGGCGGCAGCAGGGGGGCTAGGGGTGCTTCAGCACCCCCGTCGGGGAAGCCTAGCACCCCCGTCGGGGAATTTGTTAATTTCGTCGGGAAAATTAGTCCTTAAGTTTTAAAAAAAAATTATCTTTCATTTTCATATGTTAGTTTGGTTAAAATGTCGGAAAAAATTTGGTCGATAAAACAAAAGCCCTTTAAAAGTTTTAAAATTCATCACTACTTTGCATATTTTAACACAGCCCTGGTTTGTGTGATCGAGCCCTTATCGAAATACACCCCTTCCGCAAGATTTTCCATTCCACGGGGGGCGAGGAAAACGATATCATACATGACACCACCGTTCTTCATGGAGTGGGGATTGGGGTATTGGGGAACCCTTATCTTCAAACCAGCGGGAGCTGACTGCTTGGTTCTTAACTGGGAAAGTTTGGTTAGTTATAGGGAGGGTGCGGTTTCACATTACATAGTTAGGATCATCTGGGATTGTACTGTAGAGAGGTATCTGGATTCAGTTCGCGTTAGTAAACTCTTCGTCACGAACTCGTAAATTTTCGACAATGATACATGATGCTGACATGTTTTTTCCGGTCTAAAATGTAATTTTACCCGAAGTGTTAAAGGGATACCAAAAAAGGGGGTAAACAATTCTCAGAAAAAGGACATTTTGGTGATCTTCTGCTATTGGTGAAGACAGATGTGTCGTCAGAATAGAGGGCTTATGGGAAAGAAAAATGCAAAAAAAATAGTACCAACCGATAACGCTACAGTATTTTGAACCAGTTCACGTGTTCAACCAACGTTCGTTTTCTTTAGGTTAAAAAAGTGTATAAACTTTTATTTTGCGTAGATTTTTTGTGAATTTTAGCAGTAAAATTAATACAGTAGGTTGCTCAGCTTTTTAAACACGAATTCGAAATAGATTTTTTTTGTTTTAATAATTTTTTTATGAATAATAAACGAGGGAAGGTTCACGTTTTAAGGTTGAATATTGTTTATGTGCAGAACAATTTGAAAATGACTATGTAAAAAAACACACAGGTTTTGAAATATCAAGATTATGAAAAGCAAAACAGGAATATTCCGTTCGTAGAAGTTGGCATAAAAAAAAGGAAAAGTCCATGGGAATCGCTAAATCCAGTGAAGACGATCAAAAAAGATCTCTCTAAAACCGAAGGTACGTAAAAAAATTATAATACATTAATGTTCGTATTTATTTCAACGTACAAAAATGGTTTAATTCTTTCGTAAAATGGGGAAGGTATTATAATCGTTTAGCCCGTCTGTCTCTCACTTACATAGCCCAAGCAAGAAATTTATTCACAAAAAGATTCTTTGATTGTATGATGATGATATGAAATGTATTCTTTCTATTTTAAAGCGTGCAATATTCCATATTTATTCATTAAAATATAAATTATTCTAGCAACCGATAATAAATTAATTTCGAAATAATTACGATAACTTTCGAAAGAAAATAAATAAAACTAGTCAAACTAATAAAAAAATAATTTTTAAGATAGATTAAAAGATTAATAGATTCCGGCGGGTAGGACCGATTTTGGAAGGTACACTGAAGAAGGGACTCAGCATGCCAGTACTACTTTTCCATTTTTGGCGATTTTATAGATGTCTGTACGCTCGGACAGACGGACACTTATCTACTGTCTGTCGGTGAATTAACCTACCTTAATTAGTATTAAAATGTAATTTTACCTAATTTTAATCCGCTGTTGCCATCACCAATGGCACAAGAAACTTTATTTAAATATAATATTTGAAGTAAAATTTATTTTTGTTATAAATCAGTGTGGAATGGATTCATTGATTGTTCATTATTATTAGTTTACTAAGAAAACGGCTAAGAAATTGCTTTATTTATAAATAAAAATATTTTTAGTTTTATGTTATATTTCTTTTTTATTAGGGCACTTTAAATAAATTTCATGTTTTCCTCGCAATAAATATTTTTTTAAAAATCAGGTTTTTGAAGATTTTATGTTGGATACATTTTCATTAAAAAATGTAAAACAAATTTTTTTTTTTTAGTGAATTTTTGTAATATGTGAATTTTTTAATGAAAATTTCAATTTTATATTATGTATGTAGTTCTACTTAAGTCTAGTTAAAGTTTAATTTTATATATTGAATTGAAACGTATTTGACATATTTCTGATTGATCTCTGACATAATTTGACAGTTAATTATATAAACTTAAGGTAGACCAGTACCTTGGAATTGAGGGCAATTTTTTTTATTGCATAATCCAAAAAAAACATAGCGCAGAAAACGTATACCAGATATCAAAATTCTACTAGTTTGAAAATGAAAACGATCCAATTGTGCTGTTTAAAAACCCTTATCTTCGAAATTTCTACAGTTGACACTATATTAAAATGCCTTATGTATCAAAATCTTATATATATATATTCATTTCGTCACAAATTAAAAAAAAAGTGTAATGCTTTTTTATTAATTTGCATAGATTTTAATAATTTTTTTTGTAATACATTTAGCATATTTAACAGAACCAAAAAATGTTGAGTAAAGTAGTCTAGTTTTTTTTTATAAAAAGCAGTTTGGAATTGAAAATTCAATTTCTAAATTTTTTTAATATAATATATATTAAAAATTAAAACTAGTATGTATTTAAAAAAAACAGCATTTTTTAATATCACCATTACACAGTTGTAAAATAAAAAAAATTAAAGTTGTAACTTAAAAAGAGTTAGGATTAAAAAAAATTAATTAAAAAAAAGTGTAGGTTGTAATAATTTTTCTTAACATTATGCGATGGTTATACTAATATACTCTATAAATATAAAGTTATAGTTTTAAAATTTTTGCACCAAATTAAAAAAAAACATGGTTATCCTACGGATCTACATTAACGAATTAATTTAATTTATTTTAAATTATACTTTAGCCCCCCCGTCGGGGTAGGTCAGCCCCCCCGTCGGGAAATTCCTAGCGCCACCACTGCTAGAGCTACACGGGGGCCATTGGCGACGGGCGTCGTATTTTAGAACCACAGTCAAGTGACGAGCCGACACCTGAGTAGGCACCCAACGCAACCGTTAAGGGTGACTTCGTACGCAGCGTTAGGAGTTTGAAGTATATTTAACGTGCACTTCCTCTACACGGGGTATTATTCGTCGGACATTTTTGGCTGCATGGGTCGGCAGTTATTTTGGCGATGCCCAGACCCAAACCATTGTCCCATGCTTGGCGAATGCCTAACCGACTGGGCTCCCCAGCCCCCATATTCGAGAGATCTATAAGATCCAAGTTTTTAAAGTTCACATAGAAACACTAACACATTAATATTTAAAGGTTTTTTTTTAAAACATTCACAGTTGCTTTTTTTTGCGAGTAAACAGGTAAAAAAAATACGGATATTTTTTCTTCAACATCATTTATATGAGGTTCATGGTTGGGTGACTGGGAATTGAGTTAGGGAACGGAGATGAACTGGCCTGGTGGGCCTTAATATTGGAATTGTGTCGAGGATGGACAAAATAAAACGCATTTTAAAGCGAAATCTTGTTGTCAAGGATAATAAAGTAATGATATCACATTCTTATTTAATATCTTTAAAATATATTGATATTTTAAATCTCCCTCTATGTTTGTGATCAGTGCTCCGATTGGTCCTCTGTCCTCACGTGACATGGATTCACTAACTGCAACTCGAGAATTTTTTTATTTTCATTAACACTTTTGTTGCCACTCAAGATTTGAGACATGTCCATTATGTGAACATGAACGGTATTGTTTCTTATTATCGTATAACTAATTGGCAAACTTTTGTGAAAACATCGCCAAGTATTATGTAAAAAGGAAAACTTTATAATATTATATTGTTTCGATAGAAGAATTGTGTTGAAGACATACGAATACAAAGTTGTGTTATTCCAACAGAACCGATGATCACTAGAGGAGACGATAATTATTATCCATGCCCCGATTGCGAATTAAGATATTATTTAGTGGTCATTTATTTTTGTATAAGGCAACTAATAATATTTAGTATCATAATAATAATATTTAATATAAATGTATTTTACTTATCTTTAATCAAAGTTTATCAATTAATAGTAACCCTATTACAAAAAATTAAATTTACGTAATTTTAGTAAAAATTTCATGAGGAAAATTTATATTCCAATAAAGTAAAGTTCCAATTTTTTCAAACTACTACAAAATCCTTGTAGTCATTCTAATAAAATTTTATTCAAATCTTTAAAAGAGTGAAATAATTTTTTAAGTCGGTATAACGACTGCAAAACCCATTTTATCTACTGCAAAACCCATATTATCTATAGTTGAAAGTGTGCTTAAAATCGCTGAATCCCTTTTACTGAAACAATTCTATAAAAAGAAGAGTGAAAAAACCCTTCTATTTTCGTGGGGAAGTGACAAAACATGTTCTACCATTTTTCTCTATATTTGGATCGAAAAACTGTTCTCCGCCATCAAACATATTACATTGATATTGATTACTGATAAGCTTTTTTCCCAGATAACTGTAAAAATGGATTTTTAAAGTAAAAAATATTGCATGATCATTGATTTTTGAGTAGTTTAGTGTGATATGGGAATGGAAAAACGCCATTTACGATTGAAACGTTAAAAAAGGAAATAAAGTTTTTAAAAAAACGTGTGATTCAAATAAAGTCTTATAGCTTACTTCAATAATTTCGGACTGGTTTTTAATGAGTTACTAACCTAAAAATTCGAATTTTATTTTTTTAAAACTTTTTTTATTTGTTTTAAGCAACGATAATATTGATTAATTTGAAATCAGGCCTCGAATGTATTGTTTTATGCATTTAGTAGAATTAAACGAATTTTTGTTATTCGTTTTAATTTTCCATTAAAAAATGAAAATAAATAAATGTGTATGTATTTTTTTTAAGTAAGCAAAATGACTAATAAAAATAGATGTTCTATTATATAGTTCATATAATATTGGTCATTGAAAGTAAAACTTGTTCACAATCTTGAATATGAAACATTATTTATACTGTCTGATACATGTAGCATAAAAAGAAGCCGAACACAAATAAACACAATTGCACAGCAATGACTAATCCTGACTCACATTCCCAGTTATGTGTCCGGATTTACCTCTACCTGCCCCCCCCCCCCCTCGTATTTACTGTTGCCTACCTTTGCACTCTTAAAACAAAAGAGTGAAATCCACTCCAGTAGGAGAAGTGCATTTTCGACACTGGAAAGGAGTGAATATTAACTCAGACTGAGTTAAAATTGCTCGTCTGTTTTAAGAATGTACTTACCAAATAAAATTAACTACAAACCAAAAGCTTGTTCCAAACATAGTAAATGAAAATATTATTTTTGATGTCTGATAACAAACAAAAATCAAAGATTTATCAATTTATAAATTTAATATTATTTATTGAAACCTTGCACAAAAAAAGTCAATGACTACACTCTTAAAACGAACGAGCGATTTTAACTCCGTTTGAGTTAGTTTCACTCCAACAGTCTGGAAAACGCACTTCTCCTTTTGGAGTGGATCCTTTGTGTGTTAAACCTCCGACAAGATCACTCCAAACGAGTGATTTTAATTCAGGCTGAGTTAATATTCACTCGTTTCCAGTTTCGAAAATGCACTTCTCCAATTGGAGCGGATTTCACCTTTTTGTTTTAAGAGTGTAGACTAATAATTGCTGACTGACCTTCCCAGAAATTCTGCCGTATTTACTTTTACCTCCCCTCAACACCCACGTATTTATCTTTCCTTACCAAGCAAAAGCAACTACAAAACAGAAACTTCTTCTTTATCTTGAATATAAAAAGTTATTTTTAATGCCCATATATTACAAAACCAACAAAAATTCAATGACTATTAATGTATTAATTGTGTGTTATTTATGGAAATATTTCACAAATAAGCACAATAGCAAAACAGTGAATATTGCTTACTGACTCAAATTCCTAGAAATGTTACATATTTTTAATGGTCTTACACTTTTAAAAATGAATGCTCAAAAACGACGAAATTTTCCTTAATTTTGACGATTCTATTACTGGCAAATGCTCCGAGTTTTCGTTTCCTCAAAGGGAGGAAATTTGTATCGTCATTTTTATGAGGATTTGAATGTCGTCTTATCTAAAGAAATATTTCGTCATTTTTTAGCATGCGAGTACAACAATGAGATTCAGTTTCCTCAAAATCAGGATACAGAATCGTCAAATCACGATCGTAAAAGTGGGGATTCGCGTTTACTCAAAAGTCACGAGATCATTTAACGAAACAATCCTCAAAATTACCGAAATGAGACTTGAGAATTCATGAATCGTCAAAAATGAAAGTGTTAATTCTGAGAGTGTACGTATGGCAAAATAAACAAAAAATCAAGGACAATATTAATTCACAAATTCAATATTATTTTTAGAAACCTCTGACACAAACAAACACAGTAACATAGAAATGACTAATCCTGACTCACATTCCCAGAAATGTTGCCGGATTTACCTTTACCCTCCCCCCACCTTGTGAGTGCCACAAGCTGTTGCCCCTAACATCAGAAAGTCATTCATAATTCCTTGCGTAAACTACACACGGGTTGCTATAGGAACTCCGCCCTATTTGTGGAGTATTGGAAAGGGTCTTAGTAATTCTAATTCAGGGAATTGCTTTTGATGTTTTGTCGTGAGTCAAAATGGTTAGTTTTAGTGTTGTTTGTCTGCAGAAATAATGCATGTAAATGAGGTGTTAGCAAGGTGAAAACTTAATGAATGTCGCCAATTCGCCGATGCCATACTGTAAAAAAAATGCGCTGCCCTCTAATACATACTGTTGCTACAAATATCCTAATGCACTTAATTCTATTAAATAAGAGCTCCCTCTCGACAAATCTGTTTTTTCATCTATAACATTCCATTTTGAAGTTTTAGTTACTAATAACCCTCATAGATGACAGTAATAAAAGTGTATTAAAAATTAAAGAGTAAAATTATTAACTGTTGTGAAATTATGTCTTTGGCAGTATACAATGTAAAATAATGGCTGTAAGGAGCCTAGTGGTCACGATCTCGGACTCCAGATCGGAAGGTTGAGAGTTCGAGACCCGGTGCCACTGGAGACTTACCGAGTATACGCGGAGTACGTGCTCGTAAAATCTGTTGGGTCCGAAAGTCCTGTGGTCGGTCATTGCGCAGTTCACCATGGGTACAGGTTCGAGAAAATTTCCCTCCCCTTCAGGGACATGTCTAAATTGTGGAGGTGGCGACAGATGGCAACATCTGTCATATGTGTTTGTGTGTGTCTTGTGTTGTCCTACTTGACGATGGTTTATAAGCGGGTCCTTGCGACCAAGCACACAAGCCTGAAAATATATGTCAACCAATCCAATCCAAATGTAAAATAATATTAGCACTAAATACAAACAAATTGTTTTGAAATAATAATTATAGTTCAAGAGAGTTTTTTTTAATTTATTTAGTAGTTTTCTCTAATCACTCTCATCAAAACTGGAATTTTGTAATTTGTTTTTGCCATACGGCAAGAATTTTAAAAATTGAAATTATTTCAATTCCATTTAAGTTAATTTTTTTTCAGTATTTTTCCCATAATGTATGAGTATTAAAGATACAAATATATTTTTCAGGGTGATAAAAAAATTGATGCATTACAAGGTTATTCAAACCCTTATTGTTTCCGACATTGTAACGTCAAAACATAACTTTCCAGTAAGTTCGCATTTCATTCGATACGTCACTATCTCACAGAACGATGCGATAATATTTTCATTTGAAGTTTTAATCAAAATTCTGAGAGTCATTAAATTTTCCTATCTCGTGGGCGTAATTCTCATCTTATTCTAGTCCGAAAGCATATCTCAACAAAATAATGAATATGCGTTCGGGAATAATTTTTTTTTCATCATTAATTCAAGAATACAATTTCATCCTTGCTTCTGCCGAAATAAATAAAATAATAAGTTAGATTAACTTTTCAAAATATTAAAGTTTTTTTTTTAAAAAATCAGTTTACAGAATAATTTCGGCATAGTATTTGAGGATTTAATATTTGTTTGTTTTAATGCCACGACAATTTTTTTTTTGTATTTTTGTAGTTTGTTGTCTTTTTTAAATTATATTTACACTTGTGAGATGAAATTCTAAGCTTAATTTAAAAAATAACTTAAACTTTAAAATGAAGACAAAAGGATGCGGAAAACGAATATTTAAATATTTAAAAGAATATCCATAGAAAGTTCAAATTTAAAAGTACTGTTTTTTGTTTTTATGAATCATTAAAGGAAGAAATATTTAAAATGAGCTGATTTCTTTTTTTCTTTTTTTAGGGTACTTACAGCATTTTTTGCTGCAATTTTTTCTTTGCTGTAACTTTCAGAACAATTTTAAGAAATTATAAAGATTAAAAACTCAAAAAAAAAAGTTATATAATATATTTAGCGTTTTCTTAAATGCGAAAGAATTTTTTAAAAATGTAGTTAGTGAAATTTAAAGTATTGTAGAAGTAAAAAGTGTTCTTAGAAAAGAAAAATACGCATTATAAAAACACGAAAAAATCCAAGAGTGGTAGAAAAATCTATTGTTAGCTTAAACTATTTCCAAGCCTATACACTCTTAAAACAAACACTCCTAATTTTACTCAGTCTGAGTGGATTTCACTCTTCCAGACTGGAAAATGCACTTCTCCTTTTGGAGTGGATCCTTTGTGTGTTAAACCTCCGACAGGATCACTCCAAACGAGTGATTTTAACTCAGTCTGAGTAAATATGCCTTTACGGTGTCGAAAATGCACTTCTCCAACTGGAGTGGATTTCACTCTTTTGTTTTAAGAGTGTACGAGTGCAAAACAAATGATTCACGATAACTAGAAAACTAAAAAATATGTTTATTTTTCTTTGCAAATAATATTTTGCTATAGTAACGATAAGATCCATTGGATTAAATATACATGAACCGTTTTAACTACTATTACTTAAAGGGGAATAGTAGTTAAAAACCTAATTTTTATGTACCTTTTTTTTTCCAAGAACAACTTGTTAAATTTATTCAAAATGTTACACATTTTAAGTTCAAAAACTTAGATAGATTCTAGATATACATTTTAATAGTAAATTTAATTAATGAGGTTTCGAAAAATAGACATCAACATTTACAATAAAAAACAATGAAATTATTATTATTGTTCTTAAACAATGAAACTATTTGTTTTTAAAAAGATAATTAATATTTCTTTAAAGCATATGTCCTTTTGTGTAAAAGTTCTAATGTGTATGCAAAAAAATAATCTAAGCAAAATATTCAGTACTTGCTGAGATAAAGGTACATTTGTCCTACAATATGCATTGAGAAAATGGCGCCTAAAGTAATAATTTTTAGCAATCTTTTTTATTTAACTTATTTATTAATCTGCTATACAGAAATAGAATTTCCAATTACATAGCAGTAAGACACTACAATCGAACAAACAAACATTGAACATACAAGGATTAAAAATGAATAAGATAAAAGAACACTAAAAAAATTTTATGCGGAAATTGTTTTTAAAAAATTTATTTAACATATGACATATTGCCTACCAAATAATATCATTCTAAAGGTAACATTTGAAACATTATCCCACTCTTAAAATAAAATATTTTAGTTAGTTTTCGATTCTGATCCCCTTAAATTAAAAGAATCATCTGTATGAGTAAATATTCACATCTTTTTCAACTCTGTGAGGGTTGGTAGGTATACATATATTTTCAGGGTTGTGTGCTTGCTCAGAGAGACGCTTATAAACCTTCTTCAAGTAAGACACTCACAACACACACTCACACACACGCACACATCAGATGCTGCCATCCATCGCGCACCACCTCCACAATTTAGACATGTCCCTGAAGGGGAGGGAAATAGTCTCCAGGAACTCTCCTGTACCCGTGGGAAACTGCGCAATGACCGACCACAGGACTTTCGGACCCAACAGATTTAACGAGCACGTACTCCGCATATACTCGGTGAGTTTTCAGCGACCAGGACTCGATCGCGGGACCTTCCGATCCGTAGATCGAGGCACTGACCACAGGGCGCCTCACAGCCCTAACTCTGTGAGGGATGCTAGCTCTATGCATGCATATACAATCCCGTCACCTGACTGTCAGATTTTCCAGCAACACACATGATCTTTAAAAAATTGTGAATTTAATAGCTTTATGAAATTTTATAAGTTAAAGCTCGGAAGCAATTTATATTCATCTACTACAGAAATATAATTTTTAAGAAAGTTAATTTTCAGTTAAAATTTTTACTTTAAATCCCATGCAATGAAAACAAGTTTACACTTCAAGCAATTTGATTATCCTTCAGTGAGTTTTTAAAATTACAAACACTTTAAATAGGAAATATCTATATTGTATTATAGCTGCACTATTTTGGAAAAATAATTACAAATGCAGATTGAATTCCTCGAAAGTAAGTTAGGGAAATGCGTTTTAAATGCAAATGAGAATAGAAAAATCCTCATTGAACTGTTTGGCTCAGCTATTTTTATTCTCTTATGGTAATGTAGTCTTAACTGGGAGTTTCGAACGAACCAATTAAGTTACGTTGCAATACAGTTGAAAACAAAATAAATTAAAGTGGGAGATAATTTATCTAGGATTTGGTGTTACATACAAAGTTGTAAAAAAAAAGGTTATCTGAGTGAAATTTTGAAAAAGACTATATTTATTTATAAGGCACTTTGTTAGAAAAATAAGTCATTGTCAATAACGCTACTTTAAAACAATGGTTTATAACATGTAACGATTAAATGCAGTAAGCTGTAGTCAATACTACATCTATTTTTTGGAATAGATCTATTTAACATTTTCTTTTACCTTGTAGTGATTATTTTAATTTTTTATTTGTATTTTTTCCCCAAATGAAAATAATTTTCTTAAATTTAAAAAAAGAATGAAAACTATTTTTATTAATATTTAGTGTTATATTGAACATTTTCCCCAAATTATTTATAACTAAAAATATTTAAAAAATAATTCGTGAAAATCTAAATTTAAAGCCTCTAGCCATAAAGCTTACAAAAATATGTCATTCTCTGACCATTGAATGGTGTCCAACCTAAAACATTCCTTGTTATTTTGTTATCTTTTAGTATTAATATTTATATTAAAACCCAGGATATTCCCTCCAAACAATGTATTACTGAAACATATTTAAAAAATAGTTTAGGAAACAGTTTTATTCTTACCAATAAGCTTAAAAAACTGTCATTCTTTGAACACTGAAAAATATTCTCTTATACAGTTCTTTATTTTTTTTTTCACTTTTTTGTATTAATATTTATATCAGAGCCTTAAACACTTCGCAAAACTTTTTACTACAGAAAAACATTTTAAAAAATAATTTGTGAAAAACTAAATTCCAAACTGCTTAAGTCTTACAAATAAAAAACATTCCCTCAATATTGGAGGATGTCCAAACCCACAACAGTTCCGTGTTATTTTTGTCACCCTTTTGTCCCCTCCCAAGGACACCTATTTCCGAGGATCAATCGCAAATCAATAAAAAAAAAGCAACTCGTACTCCGTTCTAATCAACCATCAATCCAAACCCCTTCGCGCTAAGAGCCAATCAAAACGACAGGCTTGACCCAGCCGAACTCGCAGCGGGAAAACCAGGAAAATGTTTTAGCGAAACACGGAGAGAATTGGGTTGTTTCAGATGACGTTGTTCCTTCCAGCTTTTATTTCCACTCCTTTTTTGTCCGATTGGTGCTGTGTTTCCACGTGAGATAACTCTTAATTCGATATGCCCTGAATTTTTTGATGTATCACACTTGTTTGTAGCATTTTTAGTTTAGGCTAGGAAAGTGGGTGAGAGACAAGCTGAACTATTATATACCTTCCACTTTTTACCTTATAGGGTAGACTAACCAGTGAATGCACGCTTAAGCAATATTTGTTTTAAGAAAATTCATACATTTTAAGAAAATATAGCTTGTGGGTTTATGACAATGTGAACACATTTGTCATTATATATAAATTTTACTAAAAAAGGAGGTGGCTTTATATTGCATTGCTTTTGGGTAATTTGAGGGTCCAAATAAAAAGTGGTACAAAAGCCAAGTGAATAAACAGTACTTTTACCAGTGAATGAACACAAGAATGTCCAGTCAATAAACATGTTGGATTTTAATTAATAGCCAGGACAACCAATCAGATGTCAGATAAAAACACTTTCATTTTTGACCATTCATGAGGGTCAAGCCTCATTTCGTTAATTCTGAGGATTGTTTCGTCAAATTATCACTTGACTTTTGAGTAAACGCGAATCCTCACTGACTAATCCTCACAATGACGAAATATTTCTTTAGATTAGACGACATTCAAATCCTCATAAAAATGACGATTCAAATTTCCTCACTTTGAGGAAACGAAAACTCTGAGCATTTGCCAGTAACGGAATCGTCAAAATTAGGGAAAATTTCCTCGTTTTTGAGCTTTCATTTTTTAGAGTGTAGCTTCCTACTAGATAAGAGGAAGTCAATGTTGGCAATCCATCCAGCGGAATGATTTTTAATCCTTACTTTTTAAATGTATTTACCAACTGTTCATTCACTGGGGCCTGTTTATTCACTACTGGTCAGTCTACCCTAAACGTAGTGTGGACGGTAAAAGATACGTAGCAAAAAAAGCTCCGTTTCCCCATTACTCCAAATGTCATTGAGGACTTTCCCTCTCTTTCAGGAACCTGTCTAAACTGCGGAGGTGGCGATAGATGGCAGCCTCTACCACGTATGTGTGTGTTGTGACTGTCTTACTCGACGAAGGTTTATAAGCGGGTTTCTGACCAAGCGCACGAGCCTGAAAATATATGTCTACCAACACTCTAAAAAATTAATGCTCAAAAACGACGAAATTTTCCTCAATTTTGGCGATTCCGTTACTTGCAAATGCTTTTCGTTTCCTCAAAGTGAGGAAATTTGAATCGTCATTTCTATGAGGATTTGAATGTCGTCTAATCTAAAGAAATATTTCGTCATTTTTGAGCATGTGAGAACAGCAATGAGATTCAGTTTCCTCAAAATCAAGATACAGAATCGTCAAATCACGATCGTAAAAGTGAGGATTCGCGTTTACTCATAAGTCACGTGATAGATTGACGAAACAATCCTCAAAATTAACGAAATGAGGCTTGAGGATTCATGACTCGTCAAAAATGAAAGTGTTATTTCTAAGAGTGAACCAACCATCCATTCCTCGAATGTCAATCCGGACTTGTTTCGGTTGTGTCCTGAGCCCAAGGGGCGGTCTCCTGAGCTATTTTTAACAATGGGGCGAGTGGGCGAGGAGAATTGATTTTGTCCTTTTCGACACCCCTTCATCTCTTCCGCCCTCTACCTCTGTACCAGAAAGGATCGAACGGCCGGTACAAAGAGGGGGTGGTCACGCTCCTACACACTCCTAAAACAAAAGAGTAAATTTAACTCTGTCTGAGTTAATTTTCACTCTTTTCAGTGTCGAAAATGCACTTATCCTATTGTAGTGGATTTCACTCTTTTGTTGAGTTAAAACTCCACCAGGATCATTCCAAACGAGTGATTTTAACTCAGTCTGAGTTAATTTTCACTCCTATCCAGTGTCGAAAATGCACTTCTATCATCTGAGTGGATTTCACTCTTTTGTTTCAAGAGTGTACACTGCAAAAAAAAATTCTTAATGTTCAGGGTACAGGTAAAGCTCTAGATTAGCGGTCGCCAGTCGCCAGTCGCCAACTGGAGACTATTACATCGAAAGTGGCTACCTAAAATCGAACCCCAGTCGCCAAATGCGGCGATCATAATTTTTCCTTTTTGTTCAACAAATAATTAATACTGAAGCTGCATTTCTAAAATAATAAAACGCTCCGATTCGATTCTGTCGAGAAGAAAGACTTGATGACAGTTGTTGCTCATCGGTGAAATTTTCCGTCCTCCTCCGTGTGACGTAAATGGAGCTGGGCGATGAAAATCTTAAATGCAAATTTGATTTTTAAATTTTGCTTTTCGATTTCGGCAATCTACAGGTGATTGTTTTACATCTGATAAAGATCTCAACTATTCATTTAAACAATTTTGATATGAGAAAATTTCATGAACAATCGTGGGTCGTGGGCGACGTCAAGAATTCTCCGAAACTAATAGTAGTTGAACTGATTGTACATAAAATAATTTTCTCCTAACAATAATGGCCAATCACATAATACTACATATTTTGTATGATACTTTTTTTACTGTCAATCTTATCCTATCAAAAATGTCATTAATAAAATTCTCTTTTGTGGAAAATCGCACTTTCTTTTTGTCGTATATACTGAAATTTAAAACTGGCTACTAAAAATCGAAATGTGGCTACCATTTTTTTCATTCTGGTAGCCAATGGCTACTATTAAAAATTCCCAGTCTAGAGCATTAGGTACAGGGTAGGGTACATATATATTCCGGCTTGTGTGCTTGATCAGAAATCCGCTTATATAAGCCTTCGTTAAGTAAGACAGACGCAGAAAGAATTTTTACTGTCACGGAGAAAGGAAATTACACCAAGGGTGAAGGCGGGAATCGAACCCGCACCCGTTACAGAGCGCAGACTGCTACCGTAATGGTCCAAACCACTTGGCCATTATCTTAATGTTATTTTTATGTGTCACAAAAGTTTAGGTTTTTTTAGGTTTACATATATTTTATTTTTGGATTTTCAGACTTTCGGAAATATAATTAAAATAATTTAACCTACGTCCATTTTGGATTATTCAAATGCATACATCGTTGTCAACAAGCAACCATGGTCACAGTTAGATACACAATAAAAATAATCTGTTAATTTTACAGAAGAGGAATTTTTCAGACAAATACTGATATTTGCATTTTTTTTTTTTTAAGAAACATTTTAAGTAAAAACATTTCTTTAAAGAGCTTTTTCCAATGCAACGTGTCGATCGTGACGAACTCTACGATTATGATGCTTCGAAAACCCAGGCTAAACAAAACAACTATCCTTTCTTACTATGAAACCATCAAGCGTTATTAAGTGTTCTTGATTATTACAAACATCCCCGGATTTAGGGGGGCTCAAAACATCGATGCTGGTAAAATTAACCAACGTTTCGAAAAGAATTAGCGTTGCAATTTGCTATCGCTTAAAATCCTAAACACATAGATTAACTTCCTTGAAGGGTTCGTGGTTTCTGAGGCGTCGTTTAATGTGTGATTAATTTCTGAAATTCAATTTAGCTAAGACTTGCATCTTAAGTGGTCTTATGGGGATTATATGATAATAAGCATTCAAAATGTTAAAATGTCTTGTAACTTGTTTTCTTTTGTTGTTTGTAAGAAAGATTGTGAACTTTCGCTTTGGTGGTTTTGCTTTTAATATGGTTTATTAAGAAATTAGGATTACATTTACAAGTAAATGGTGAATTAATTGTTAGTGACTGGTGATTTAAGAAGAAAAATATCAATTATAAGTGTCGAGGAAGATTTTTTTAGATTCCTTATAGTTTTATAAAAAGGAATCCCCTTGAAATTGTAATCAGATCCATATTAAATGAGAACCCTAATAGTCTTCAATATCGATTGGTAATCTCTTGATGTTTATAGTTTGACATCATTAGCTAGATGATATCGATATAGGTAGACGATATCGATCATGAATCGTATGACAACCACTCGATCCTACAATAGTCTCGCAACATTATTATATTGATTAAATATCCAAACGGTATTTTCTATATACTGATTTTTCAGCAAAAATATGCTGTTTAAAATAAAAAACTGTTTTCTTTTCACTTTTAACCGATTTAAGGCAGCATTTTGTTTCCTTTGGGGTTTTTTTCTGTTAAAAAATAGTTTGAGTGTTGGTTAAAAATTATTATTTTTTAAGTAAGAAGATTTTCTTTGTAAATAATACGACAATTTTCCAGCCTACCAGTTTAAAAAAAATTGTGGTAAAAACAATCGGTTTTTTGTTTTGTGTAGACATATAAATGATATCTTATAGTATCGCTTTTTTTCTAGAAATTTTTTTATCTTAAAGTAAAAATTGAGAGAAAGTACTAATCATCTAATAAGGTCTTAAATTTCTTATTCCACGTACCAAAATCTTATAGATTCTATGCCAATTCGATAATAATTTGGCCACTAAGTGTATATGGAGAATAAAAGGATACACTTTACGTTGTTTTGTAATATATTGTTATTAAAACTAGATGAGCAATATACTGTCGATAGTACAATAACCTCTTGACATTGTGATATTGGAAAGATAAGATAGTAATCCTAAGACATCAAACACGTGCAACTAAAAATAATTGTAATATAATGCAATATATGTACACAGAGAAAGAAATGAGAATCTTTCGAACGTTTTGCCAGATATCGTTCCTATAACTAAATTATATCAATGTATATAATCTATCAATTATTAACAGTAAAATACCTTCTACATCGTGCAATAACCTCTTGACATTACGATATCGATTACATATCGAATTTAGGCTACACGAAGCCGTGTGCTACCAGAAAACTCAAACATGCAATTTGTCAAAAATATGACACTTATGACGCAACTTTGCCACATTTTTATCGAAACAAACTTTCAAATAAACCGAACTATCCATTAACTTTGCATTCTTCCCCCAGCATACGGCAAACAGATTTTAAAAGAAGAATATTACTGAAACTCTGTCGCGTTGAAAAAGACATTACTGTCACAGATTTTGTTTGTCCCAAAAATATCGATTATAGCTTTTCAGTATCGCATACTTACCTATCGATTATTCTGGTTTGCTTTCCTGTGGAAATGTGTATCGATATTTTTTTCTTGGAAATTTTTATGAATATTTTGTCCCGATAAATCATAAAATAAGCTTTAATGTGTCTTTAAGTATCTTCTGTTTATTGATTTTGTGGTGTTTAAGTTTTAATGTCTTCGCCATAGGGAATCTCAACGGAATAGTGTTTAAAATGTTTGTTCTTTTTATGTTTGTAAACTGCTTATTCCATTATTACTGTATATACAATATTATTTCGATAAACAATTTAATATTACTAAAATATATTATTTTAATTTAATAAAATATGCGGCATCATTACTCAATAACACACTTTTAAATGCATATTAATACATTAGCGTTTTATTAATAAACTAAACTAAACTCCCCGGCGCAACAGCCCATTACTGGGCCAAGGCCTGCCGTGACCATTTCAGCTTTCATGACCTAGGGCTCTGGGGTGCTAGGCATATGTCCCGGTAAGGTGGTCAGCCTCACGCGGAACCCCCAGTGTTTAGTTCCCAAGCATGGCTTGGTACCCATTTTACCGACCCACTCAGGGGATGAAAGGCTAGGTCAACCTCGCCCAGTCCGGGATTCGATCCCCGGACCTGTGGCGTGGCAATGCGAAGCACTACCACTAGGCCACTGGGCCTCGCGTTTTATTAATACATTCTGAAAAAATATCCAGTACTCAATTACTACCTTATTATGTATTTAATATCAAATAGTTCTGATTGTATTTTGAACTTTTGTCGATTGGTTTTCTGAAATTTTCTTTATTTTAACAAACTCTGGATTCCTAATTTGAATTTCTTTTCTCTTCCTACCCGAAAAGAGAAATGTAAACACATTCGAATCAACTTAAAACAAAAGAAGCTACAAACAAACTTCTAGGTCCTGTTTTCTAACAAAAAAGAAAAACAAATAGGACTTTAAATTAAATGGCTTGACAATCGAAACATTTGCCAATTATCCTTTAACTCGTATGTCTACAAGAAAACTAAAAGAATTAAATACAATAGCTACTAGTGTTTGTAAACTATTTGAAGTTGCAATGTTACGTTATTTTTTATTAAAAAAACAGTATGTCGGTGATTTGTGTAGTATGACAAAATTTGTGCTTGACGAAATTCACTTAAAACGGTTTCGCTTTAAAAACGTGACAATTGACGAAATTTGAAACTTAACATTTACAAATTTTGTGTTATGAGGGTGTGCATCCTACATTTCTATTCTATTTTTATTTTGGAATTTTAAAGCTATTTAAGTAACATGATTTTCTACTTTATAATTTGTCTAAAAAACATTAGAATTACTACAAGCAATTTCGCACTCGGTGGTATACAGACGTATAAACACATCGTCCGACTGTCAGGTTTTTCAGCAACTCATTTTTTTAAAAATATTTAAAATTTATAATTTAAAAAAATGAAGTATTGAAGAGTCTGTAATAATCATCTACTGCAGAAATATAATTTGAAAAAAAAAATTATCTTTTTAATTTTATAAAAGACAGTGAAAACAACTATACAATTTCAGTCAATTTACTTATCCTTCAGTGGGTCAAAACAGTTAAAAACCTATTTATTGTTTAATTGGAAGAGGTCGTGCTATCCATTTTTTTTTTCAAAGTTGCGTTTACAGTTAACTTTAGCTTCGTGGGAAAAAACAATCTAAACGCCAACATTTTCTATTCTTATTAGGGGAGACCGGGGCACAATGGACCATTTTTTCATGTTTTGCGCTATAAGTACCAAAATATTCATCCCACATGTCCAGAAAAAGGTGTATATATTACACATATATCCTGGTTTAAAAATACATTACCTATAAAATATAATTTCAATTATTTTTTTCTGAATTCACTTTTTTATTACAAGTGAGAAAGTGGTCCATTGTACCCCAGGTTCGGGGTACAATGGACCACATCACGGGGTACAATGAACCATGGTATTTTTTGCTGAAAAAAAAAATATCTGCGCTTTTTAAAGATTAAAGATTAAGCGTACATATAAAATAAGGATTCTATTTGAATTTTAAGTATCCAATTGCATATTAAAACTTCTTTTAGTGGGAAAACTATCAGATATTACTGTTTGCTTTTTTTTCCCTCCCCTTTGAAATTTTTTGTTTATTTTCTTTATATGCAAGAATCAGTTAGGCTCAAATCTAACAGGTTTATGGGAGGTTTTGTACTTTTTTTATGTAGCACAAAAGGGCTGTTTTTGAAATGCCTTTCTCTTTGCTAACTGAACAGATAGAACGACTATCATCAAGAATATGTTTTAAAGCCTGTTCCATCACTATTTTTGGCACTGTTCCTTCACTAGTCTTTCTAATCGTGTTACATGGCATTTCGGAAAAAAAATGAGTAAAAGCATTAAATTTTATCTTCAAAATTATAAGATCACTTTAAAGTTTTTTTATTACTGTACAGAACAACACCAAAAGTGTAGGGGAAAACTGTGGATAAAAGAATCTTCGTTTTTATGCGAGATCAATTTTTTAACCTTTTTTAAGTCTTCCCTTAATCAATGTGGTTGAAAATTTTACTAACAAAATTTCAATTTTGTGCATTTTACCGATTTTGAGAAAATGTGTTTACTTAATTATTTATAACTGCAACAAATAGCTCACATTTTTGTTAATAAAAAAATCAATAGTAATCAAATTCCAATTTAAAAAAAATTATCATTTTGTGCTTGTACTTCCGTTATGTAAATGTGTAAATTTATTTTACCACCAACTCAAATTTCTAAACCTTTTGTTTTAAATAATTAAAAACTTTAGTATCACATCACATTCAATTTTAAAAATACTTTTCTCATTCAAAACACTTATTGTTTGAAATCATAATATATAAAATAAAACATCAGTTCCCTAATAATTTGTTACTTCTGGTTTTAAAAAAATCACTATTAGTAGACGGGGGAAAAATCTATTACATTCACAGAAGTGAATATTAGAATAAATATAAAAACATTTTACTATTATAGCAAATTTGACATTTAATAATTAGAAAGTACTTGCATCAATATTTTTTTATTTATTTTGAAACTAAAAGTATTTCTAAAGTTGCATGGGGTACAATGGACCATGGTCCACTGTACCCCAGATTTTGTGGTCCATAGTGCCCCATATTGTATTTGAGCAAAAAACATCATTATAATATGCGGTATTTTGATTTCAGAAATTAATTTTTAGATTATATAGAAGGACAAATATCTTGTCTTTCAACTATGCTAAGCCAATTTTTCCTACTAATGTTACTTTAATGATGAGAAGATAATTTATAGGAGAGAGCTTTTTTACTTTCACCAGGTAAATACACATCAAGAATAAAAAATGGCAAATGTGTGAGCTAACAACATGGTTTTTCATAATAACTAGATCAGGACTGTTATGTCATTTATTACTTATAATATGAACTAATTTGGAAAATAAACAGAATAAATAATAAGGGATGGTCCATTGTGCCCCTAGGTCCATTGTGCCCCGGTCTCCCCTACTTTTCATGCATTGTGCATTTCTTTCAAATGGAAAACTAACTCGGAAGCAAAGCTTTGGAAATAAGTTTGCAAGGAAACAACGCGGAACTTTCAAATGAACTTCTTTGAAACCTTTATTTAAAAAAAAAAAAACATTTAGAGAAAAAAGAAAAGAAATTCAAATTAAACATTGCTGTTTGTTTGACATGGCTGTAAGTAACTTTAAGCAAAAAAAATGTTTTACATATGTTTTCGCATGTCATGTATAAAAAAATGTTTTTGTATAACCCCCTACTTTCTTAAGGGAGTATAGATTCTCTATATAAAATTCCCCCTTTTAGCAACTAAAAAATATAATAAAAATTAATATAACACTTATTTTTCAAGTATTCTTTACTTATGCGAATAAAATCAGTGAAATACTTACTTGAAAAAGTATTGGTCATAACTTTCAATTGAAATTTAACCCTTATTCTCATGGTCATACATTTTTTAAAAAAAATTTAATTTTCAATTTTTTTTTCTGTTTTTTTACAGCTAAAATAAAGATTATTTAGTGTCATAACCTTTCAAAAATAATTAATGCATTAATTAATTAGAGTTTTATAAAAGGTAGCATATATGCTACTTCATGAGATTGGGGTAACTGGTTCATTTAGCTTGTAGTTGTATTTGTGTTACCTGATTTGTAGTTGTTGTACTACTTGTGTTAAATGATAAAGGCAGTACATGTCCAAAAAAATTATACTACGTACAAATATTAGTTAAATTAATGTTTTTTAATAAAGTATGAATATCAATGAAACAAAGAATAAACAAAAAACTATATACATCTATATATACAATACAATATTTTTATATTTAAAGAAGTGCTTGCTCAAAGCAGTTCTGCTTTTAGCTTCCACACTACGTTTATAACATAAAAAGTGGAAGGTTTTATAATCGTTCAGTCCGTCCGTCTGTCTGTCCGTCCGTCACCCACTTTCACAGAACAAACCAAACGTCGCACAAACTAGTGGGATACGTCATTTTGAAGTAAAAAATCAGCCTAGGTTACATCCCAAATTTCATTACAAATTTAAATTGGAAGTATATTTAAAAAGTAAATAACTAAATATTTAAACTACATTGAAAAAACATGAAAATTCCATTTTCATTCAATAGTTGCAATGTTGCCATTTCGTCAAACGTACGAGAACCTTTATTTAAAATAAAAATAAAACCTTTGAAAGAATATTTATTAATGTGATATAATTAGGTTTCGATAGTTGCAATATCACAATGAAGTTTTTTTCGACGGTTCATTATATATGTATGAAGAAATATGTATACAAAACTCTAATTTTGCATAAAAATATAAAAAAAGTTTCGCTTTTATTTTTAAAGCATCAATTTTACGACTTATATATTTTTTTGAACTGTAAATTAAATTGTGGCGACTAAAAGATTCATATTTATTAAAACATTGCATCATTATTCCACGAATTTCAAACAAATTTAGCAAACAATAATGAGTAATTTTTAATTTGCGAAAGTATATAAACGAAAATAGTTAATTTTGGCGTTTAAAATTTTTAATTAGAGATTTTCTCTCTGAAGTGTATAAATTGTGTGTTTCCTGTGAGCGTATTTTGTGGGGAAGCGGTTTAGGTGACAGATTCTGTAACAAACCTACTTGTTTTGTTAAACAAAACCTTAAATTACACTTTTCACAAAAGACGTTGGAGAAACCTTTGTGACAGAATCTGCATTTTCCACTATCTCTTAAAATGAGGAGGTGGCCTACTCCATCTCTCATGATCGATTAAATTAGTAAAGTTTTTGCTTTAAAATTAAAAGCAAAACTGTGTTGTTGTTGTTTCTAATGCCACCCGGTAACCGAGCCCGGAGTAGAGTACTACCCGATTTAAGGCGAAGAGGGCGGCTTCCGTTTTTATTGAGCGCCACAAGGGAGGAAGTCCGACTGTTGCCCGTCAGCATGACACATCCGTTTTACAGGAAGGTCCCTTTCACACATCCAATCTCACTCACATATCGGAATTTTGATCCAGATCAAAGGCCGATAACCCCCTGATCTGGGGGTTATATATATATTTTTTATACTGTATATATTTTTAATACATTTTTTTATGCATCTTTCTTCCTACATATATAATGAACCATCAAAATAACTTCATTGTGCTATTACAACAATCCAAATTGAATTATATCATAAAAATAAATATCTTTTCAAGAGTTTTATTTTTATTTTAAATAAAGTTTCTCGTACGTTTGGTGTAATGGCAACAGTGAAAATAATGAATAAAAATGGAATTTGCATGTTATTTAAACGTAAATTAAATTTTTAGTTGTTTAAATTTTAAATCCTCTCATTTAAATTTTTAATGCAACTTGGAATGTAGCCTAAACTGATTTTTCGCTTCAAAATAACGTATCCTACTTATTTGTGAGACTTTTAGTTCGTTCTGTGAAAGTGGGTGGCAGACAGGCGGACGTTTAGACTGAACGATTATAAAACCGTTCCCTTTTTCTGTTGTAAACGTAGTGTGGAAGTTAAAAATAATCAAGTGTAAGTAACAACTAATCATGTCAATAACTACCCTAATTTCATGAAGTAGCATATATGCAACCTTCAGTTTTTAGCTTGTATTTTTCCAAAGACAGTGGTAATCGAACAACTTAAGCAATTTTTTAAAACTATAGAACATAAGAAATGTGAAAAATATTTTTCAAAGTAAAAACAAAACAAAATTAATATAAAAAATAATTCAATGGACTTGTCTTGTAGAGACAACGAGACATGATGCAAGAACCCAACAACCCAACAAGTTACCTTCCTCTAAAACAAAAATAATTTTAACTTTGAACATTGTTTTCACTCTGATCGAAGCTTCTACTGTTCTTCTAACAAATAACAATGCAACATACTAGCTGACGTCACTTAACAAACATAAGTTAGGGGGAAAATCAAAGGTTGCATATATGCTACTTCATGAGAATAAGGGTTAAGAATGTTTAACCATTTTAAAATCACATGTCTTTTAGAACAAACGCACAGAAAACGCATGCAATTCAAAGTCTGTAGCTGCTTACATTTCATGCTCTTATTCCATAATTTTTACTAATATTTTAAACGTAGATTACTTTTAGTGCGCCTTACCTTATTGCTTTATTAAGAAGAACTAATATTACTCTTTCGCATTTATTTTTCAAAATGAAACTACAATTTTAATACACTGCATTTTGAAATCAGTCAGACTAATTTAAAAACTGTCTATCAAACGTGAAGTTTGTTAAATTTCTTTTATAAAATTCATTAAAAGCTTTTTTATTTAATCAAGTTCTTGAAAAAATTTGCACTTGGAAGTTTTTACTTTAATCAATTTTTGAATGCAGTTCTGTAAAGTAGAATTGGTAGATTTCGTAAACTTATTTAATCTTTCTTACCGTATTGTTATTAAAATCAAAGATAGATGTTGACTTCAAATAATAGTTAGCTGACTTGAATTCGAATTAAACTATAAAGTTCATTTTAGATTTTAAAACATTTCTGATTAACAACTAGAAATAAACACAGTTTTAAATAATACCACACATGAACAACAAAACCTTTTATTAAAAAACCTCTGGAAAATATACACTGGCAAGTTAAACTTTGCATTCAAACTGCTTGGTATCGTAAATATGCCACCTGAGTTTTCTGTTATTCATAAAATATCAAATTCACATCCTCCCTGTAGAAGATTGCGTCTTGAAAAACTTGGCTATTGGTGAAAATCAACTTTTCGCGGAGTTCTTTGTTCTTTGTGTCAGCAACTGTAAGAGAGAAATTGTGTCAACAACTTTTGCGATCCTTCTTTCCCCGACGATTATTACACTTGTTGATGAAATAAATCAAAGACTTCAGTCCTCCAGATTTCCTGTCGTACGCCTGAGAAAATCGAATGCCGACTGTTCTATTTCCGACTTTACTTGGTCTTTCCAAGAGACAATGATGTTTGAGAGCTAGAATTATGCTGCATCCCCAGTTACAGCTAGTAAATTCAGCCCTTCATCGTGTTCATCATGAGGGACCAAGTTTTGGATATCCTTCCAGAATTCTTCGAGGAGTTTACGAAGGCAGACTTGTGTTTATGCTTCCTATCTGTAAGGAGTGTATCATCTGAGAACTCAAAATCTGTATTTTCTGAACGCTATCTGTTTCATCTGTTAGCTAACGATCTGTATCATCTGACAGCTGAAAATCTGTTTCTTCTGAAAGCTGTCTATCTGTTTCTTCTAAAAGCTGACAATCTGTTTCTTCTGAAAGCTGAAAATCTGTTTCTTCTAAAAGCTGATAATCTGTTTCTTTGAAAGCTGAAAATCTGTTTCTTCTAAAAAGCTGACAATCTGATTCTTCTAAAACCTGACAATCTGTTTCTTCTAAAAGCTGATAATCTGTGTCTTCGAAAGCTGAAAATCTGTTTCTTCTAAAGCTGAAAATCTGTTTCTTCGAAAGCTGAAAATCTGTTTCTTCTAAAGCTGAAAATCTGTTTCTTCTAAAAGCTGATAATCTGTTTCTTCTAAGAGCTGACAATTTGTTTCTTTTAAAAGCTGAAAAATCTGTATTCGCACATCGTCCCCTTCTCTTTTCACATCACTTTGGAATTCTATAAATATCCTGGCGAAAATCAGCAGCGTAGCACACAAGCGTATCTTCTTGGGGACTTTTCCATATAAGATCCAGTCACTGGTGACTATTTACCTCAGGTTAAATCTGTTTCCGTCTCATTTAAAGAAATCTCCCTGAGATCGTTAAAGAATATAAAAAAAATGTATAAAAAGTTCAAGTCTTGGATACCTCAGGTGGCAAGCGTAATTTTATAAATTGAGCCAAATTAATTAGTTTTGAGTAGAAGTAGATATATATAAAACACACACATTTGAAGTCCATGATACATTATTTTTTTTGCCTTTATGATAACGCCGCATCTATTTTTAGACTGATACGACTCACATTTTATTAATCTATTTCCATAGCTTCAGGCTCCATTTCCTTCAGCCTCATTCTTTCACTTTCCATAATCATAAGCTCTGTTTCTCTAGACTCTGTTTCTTTGAGCTCCATTTCTTCAGTTTCTGTTTCATCAAGCTCCATTTCTTCAGGTTCTGTTTCATCGAGCTCCATATCGTCGAGCTGTGTTACTCCAATCTCCTTTGACTGAGGGACAGTTTCTTCTGGCTCTATTTCATCAACTTCCATTTTCTCGACTTCAATGGCAGACACACAAGCCGATGATTTGGTAAATGGCGATGGGCCCTCCGATTCCCCATGTAGTCTTGCTTGGAGTAGGCGCAATTCTTCGGAGACTTTACGGACATAGTTGTCCAACTCTTTGGCCTTTTCAATGCTTGACGACTGTGGAGGAGGCAGAGAATTCACTTCAAGAATAGCAGAGAGTTTCAATTGCCAATTCCATTCGTCTACTAACTTGTTGTACTCTTCGTCATAATGTTGGAAGAAATTTGCAGAAACCTTTTCTGTATTGGAGTCAGAGATTACAGCTTCTTTGAAGGTTGGTAACTCTGGAAAGACAGGGTAATCCATAATTTCACATTCCTCTGTAAAGGATGATTTCGGTTTCTTTGCTTTCACGGCCTCAAAAGACTTGGAGAGAGAGCGCATTATCCAACGAACTATATTTCCGATAGATCTTAAAGCTCCAATAGATCTACTATTTGCCTTTCTCACTTTTTTGTTTGGATTTTTACGCTTCTGTACCTTGAGCACAACATAGTAATAAATCAAGCCATAGATGAATAGAAACAAGTTGCCTATATATAAGGCTAGCGCTAAAATGAAGAGAGCAAACAGTTTCATTGCTACTGACATGCATTTTTTGGACATTTTTAAGCTGTGTTTTTATAGATGAGAAATAAACGGTATTAAGATCAACTGAAAATTCGCTTGTGATTTCTTCAAAGAATTGTTCTGTAAATACCTATGTTGCTTTTAACAATTAAAATAAAGTGCCATAAGAATGTTTCCAACAATGAATTAATTTTAAATTGTGTGTTTTTATTCAAAGCAATTTTCATTGTTTAAAAGAATTACTGCTAAACTTGTATTGTTGCAATCAAGCTTTTCTTTGTAATACTTAATATAATAACCCCAAGGGCCAATGTAAAAATTTTTACTATTAAAGCAAGCTATGAATAACACCATTACCTTTTATATCGATTCCATATTTCTTTATTATTAACCATATGAGTGATAACTATTTAGGCAAGAGTGTAAACTTGTTTTCACCATATTAGATATACATTTAAACTTTTAACTCGTTACTTATTTTTTTAAAAATATTTTTAAATTTTTTATAATATAATTTATTATAATATTTTTATATAATTTAACAAATTGTTTTAAAAGTAACCTCTAATATTTTATTTTTTTTATATATTAATTTTTAAAAAAATCTGAAAAGTATAACTGGGTAGGATACAGAAGGAGGTGTGGTCCGGGCTTTTAAGTAGCAGGTCACAAAATAAAATAATATTTTTTGGCTCATATTAATCGTCAGCCATTTTTTAAAGATATATTTCATTTAAAATAACAGTATAGTATTATTATTAATTATTAGTAGAATTAATAACTGCGTAAAATTATTAGTATTAACTATTAATATTATTAACTGTATAGAAGTATTCGTATTAATTATTAGTAATGGAGACCGGGGCTAGTTATCTATGTTTTCTTCTTTTTGATTGCATATATTTTAGTTTTATTTATTTCGAAGTAAAAGATGCCATTGTCTTCCTCTGTTTATCTACAAATTAGACTCACTACTTTTCCACAAAGTACATATACATTTTAACAGAAATTTGTTAAATGCAAGCATGTTAAGAGGACTCCCTTGAAATTCCACATCTTGAAAATCGTAATGTTATTCCTATGGAAAACATTCGCAAGTCAATTACCGCCAAAATTTTAATAAAAGGTGACTAGTTTCTTGCATCATTATAAAGAACGAAAGGAACTAAAAGGCTAAAATTAATTTGTTTTGTGAAAATCACATATTTAGTATTTTTAATAATTTTTTGAAGTTAGTAAAAAATGGAGCAAGCATTAAGTTCTTATTTTTAAAAAATTAGTAAAAATACTAAATACGTGATTTTTACAAAACAAATTAATTTTAGCCTTTTAGTTCCTTTCGTTCTTTACAATGATACAAGAAACTAGTCACCTTTTATTAAAATTGTGGCGGTAATTGACTTGCGAATATTCTCCATAGGAATATCATTACGATTTTCAAGATGTGAAATTTCAAGGGAGTCCCCTTAAGTTGGAAAGCATGCTGCGTATGCGGGGTGCATTTTCCCAGACTGCCCAAAAGCAATGGGGCCAAATTTTCCAACTACTTCTTTTAAAAAAAGATTTAATACACTCAAAAAGCGTGTAGTATTTTTTACGTAGCGTTATTGTATTCTAAAATAGCTCAAATGGTTGAACTCAGATCATAGGTTTTTTTTTTAAAGCCAGTTTATTAGATCAAACCATTTTAACCTACTTCATTAAAGGTCCATTGTCATCTGGGATCCCTTAACTTACATAAAACTTCTCCTTTTGAGTAACTATACTTTGGTGCTCTTTTCTAGAGGTTATCTAAGTATTGTTTAAAATTACAAAAAAAAATTATTGACTAAAGTTCGGTGTGGTTAATTCTCTATTTTTATTTAAAACAATTCAATTGACTCGATATTTATGGTTATACATGACACATTACATGCATAAAGACCAAATAAAACATAAATTTCTTGTGGAGTAAAAGGTCTTGTGGAGTATAAGGAAAAAAAAGTTCTTTTTAAATTTGCAAACATACGACTTCTCTGCTTATTCTTGAGGTGCAACTTTTTCGGCATATTCATTTGAAAGTCATTTTACTATAATTTAGTAGCAGATCACACACACAGTTACAATTTCAGCAAAACAGGCAAACCCTGTTTTCAATTGAAATTTCTATTCGCTCCTCCCCCCTCCTTCTCTCAATTGTCTTACAAGCAACCTCAACGCAACAAACGTTATCTGAAGAGTAAAGAGTGATTGTAGGGGAACAAAGAACTAAAATAAACTTTCGATTGCGGAAAAACAAAAAACCGGATTATATGAAAAAAAATCTGGAAAAAGTAAAGGTACAGGAACGGAAACTTCCGTCACCACCCCCTAGAGAGTAAAAATATTCATGGTATTTTATCTATAGGTGTTATTTTGGGTTCTTGTTTTCTTTGCAGCAGCAGTAGTATGGTCAGAGTTTTAATTCTGTTTTAATTGTACATATACATTTCGGTTTGCAGACCTTTCCCATTCCCATTTACGATTTTTTAAAACCTCCCCACAAATAATTAACAGGTTAATTACTTCCGAAATGGACCTGGTCCGATAGAAGATCAAATGTCAGTTTTCTGCCTTAGATTACAGGTACCAGTCATTTAGTACTAAAAAAATTGAAGTTGAACCAGGGTCAATACTCGTTCTTAAGAAAGTTAATTAATTTTTTTCTAAACTTTTCAAAAAGTTCTTTTATTAGTTAATTTTAATAGCATTTGCATTAAAAAAAAACAATGTTAAAATAAACTGTTAACTACAAATAAGTGATACGGCCTTTTGTTTTGCATTTGTACCACAAAAAAAAAAAATCTGTATTTTTAGCTCTTAAGGCGTGTCTCTGCAACTTTTAAACATATTTTTTTAATTCCTTTGCACAACATACTTTTTAGCATACATTTGTATGAAAAGTATGTTTAGATTATAAGAATATACATGTAGGATTTCGCTCGGGTCTTAAGAGGTAAAGCCTTTGTCGACTAAATGTCGCGAGCCAACAATGTTTGGTTTATTTTGGTAATGGTTTAATAATGTTTTATTTTGATGGTATAATTAATTGTATTATCCTTTTTAAATAAACATCAGTAGCAGTTTGAAATCAAGGGAAGAAGGTTTAAAAAAAAAAAACCTTTGCGTTTTTTTTCCCGGAATTATATTTGTTTTGTTTGTAAGTTTTTAGCCATGCCGCAAAAGAATTTTAGACTCAATATCATTTTCGCTTTCAACGAATGACTTAATATAAGTGCAGGGCGAGAACTTGACGTACATGTTAGAAGAAAGCTGGGTTGATTAGGTGTTCGACGTTTAAAACTAGCCATATTCTCGAGAACTGAAAGCCATTTTTGGTGGCACCATCTATGTGTATTTTCGCTACCGATTTTGAAGCTCAAATTGCAATGATTCTGAGCTTATTGCTGATGTTAAAGTATGCCGAGATTTAATTTTGCCGAGAGAACCCAAGCCAAATGGGTCCTCAAGGAATCTTTTACTTGCCACATAATCATATGACATGCGTGCCGATCATATTTCCCTTCCCTCCTAAGAACAAGATACTCTAAATAATCTCATAAAAACAGGTAAAAATATCCGTACGTTTCACTCTGATCACCGTTGGGGGAGAGCTGGACCGGAAACTGCGTTCGATTCAGTTTCGAAATTCGTTTTGTTGCCAAATGAGCGAACATTGTGTGGCATTCCGTTCTAATCCGTGATATGCCCCTTGAGTTGGAAAAAGAATCCGTCTTCGTCCCCTGCGACCGTATAGCTGATGAGTGCGATCACGTGATCTTCTTTTAGATATTTAACGTAAGAGTGGAGACACTGAACTGAACTGAAATACTGGAAGGAGCATCCTATGATAAGCTAGTGAAGCCTATTTTTGGGTCACTTGACGACAGCTTTAAGGAGAATATGTGCCACATTTGGCATGAATTCGCCGATCACAATTGACACTTGACTTGACTGTCAAAATCGTCAAATTAAACCAATTGTCTGTCAAATTGAATGTCAAAATCGCTCGCCGAAAAATAGTACTCCAAGAAATTTAAGTTTTGAAGATTGTTCTTGCAATTCTATTTTTTTAAAAGTACATGTTTCCAAAACTTCATTATGTAAAGAACCTCCTAAAGCAATAACATATCAATTTTCTGTTTAAAAAAAATATTGAAAAAGTTGATTTAAAATGCCTATTTTAACAGGTAAAGTACAGGATTGACGGCAAAAGTTGCGTTGCTCTTGCAGGGTTGCCAGGCTTCACCGACCCTATTGGCGAGTTTCGATGCTCCTTCCAGAGTTTCAGTTCAGTGATTTAACGTAAGAGTGAAGAATACAATTGAGTAATTGACGGGGGAGAAAATTTTATTGGAATTTTTTATCTTAAATTATAATATTTTCATGCGCTTCTAACAGACGGTATTTGTAAGTATTTCATATAAGGCAGCTGTTTTACTTTTTATTGTTCAAGTGGCTGTTGCTATAAAAAAAAGTTGGTTTTGAACAGTGGTTCATCTGTCTATCTGCCTTGCGGAAACTTTCTACTGCTTAAATTAAAAGCGGTGCAGACGTCAAATTTCTTTTACCAGTTATTAGTACCCATCAGACGTCATAACAAAGTTTTAGATAAAATCGAGCGTGCACAAACGATAGCTTCAGTCATAGAACTTTTGAGGTTTTAAACTTATTGAAACTACCTAATATGGTGATTATATATTTTTTTTATCAGTTATAAGATTCAGACAATATATATAGATATATTAAGCATCGATGAAAATCTCAATTAGTTTACTTCCTTGTGTTTCTTTTTATGTATTTAAGTGTTTGTTTACATTACATTTGTTGTTGTTTTTTTGTAATGTAACCTCATAATATAGATTTGTTAGTATTATGCAATGGCATTATTGTAATATTATTGTGTACAGATTCTTCCAGCCATTGTAAACGGGCAATGCAATGAATTTATTATCTATACACCTAATAAGGTATATAATTATCTTTAAATGTATTGATTTATTAAGTGGTAATTAAAGGTCGTACAGTGTTACGCACTCCTAGATTTTTTTTTTTTAAATCATTAGACTGAGAACGAATCGGCAAGAAATTGAATCAGTTAAATAAAAGAGAGTATTCAAATATAATATATATATTTTGAAAAAATGTTCGTCGGCATTCACTGGTTTAATATTATTTGACCTTATTGCAAAAAGACTAACATTGGGTATTGGAATAAAAAAAATTCAACTTGAAAAAGTTCATCAAAGACATCCATTAAATTTTATATCCATCAAAATCCCTTCAAAATATTTCCGGTTTATTGAAAAATAACGCACACGTACTTAAAACGCTCCAAACCCATTCATCAAATGGCTTTTTAACGTTCAGCCCTTTCAAAAACCAATATAAGCCCACTCAAAACAAGTCCCCATAGGAAAAAATAACTAACGGGGAATTTCAACGCTTGTACACTTGAAATCAAAACCGGCCTAAGTATTTATTTAAGGTTCTTTTTTGTTCTTAAGGATCTATTAAGACCTCTTGTTTTTCAAAAGACCTTTTCGTCGGCTTTTTAAGAGGGCGCAGAACCACTAAAGCGCCGTTGAGTAGGTAAAAAAGGTGACTAGAGAAAATAAAAATAACATATAAAAATTGTCACCTGGTGTGTCTGGTGTTCCATAAGAATACCATAGTTTAGTTTTTAATTATCGTTGCACTAGAGCTACACGAGGGCTATTGGCGACGGGCGTCGTATTTTAGAACCACAAGAAAAAATACCATAAAATCCACACAGAGGATTTGTTTATTTTATACGATAATTAGCAATTTTAACGCAAAATCTGTTTTTAACAGACAAATTATAAAGAAAATATGAAATTTTACATCCCCCAGTCACCCCAGTGAAGAGCCCCCTATTCGTAATCTAAACATACTTTTTATACAAAGATATGATAAAAAGTGTTTCGAAAGTAATTTTAAAAATACTTACCACTGTACTTACCACGGTGGCCTACCACGGATTCGAACCACAGACCTTTTAATCTCCAGTCCAATGCTCTCCCTACTAACGCAGTCACGCAGAGGTTCCACAAGCAGTTAAATTGGCACTTCGGTTGGAGTCTAATGATCTTAACGCGATTTTTTTTAAAAAAAATGTTTTTACCAAATAAGTTTATTTTTGAAATTTTTTTTTAAAAAACACAGATATTTCTGTAAACTTATGATGTTTTCCTGAAAAATTAACAGATTTTTTTGCAGCGCAAATACACTGCACTTCGCAGTATAATACTACATATTAGGTTTTTTGTCCTGCATGTTTCAAAGAGTTCTAAAATATGTAGAATATCTTATTTTTTGTATTTGTACTGCGTTTTACGTGGGAAGTCCTACATCCCCTAGGGCACCCTAATTTGAGGGGAAAACTTGGTTGCTGCACTTCCTTATTTCGTTAAATGGAGTGAGAAGTTATTTTCCAAAATCTAATTACGTAATTCTGATAACTATTTTTAATGTTACAAAAGTTCTAACATCAACCGTTATTATATTTTCTTGTACAGCGTGTCCGTAAAAGAATGTTCGGGTTTCAAATTTAATAGTATCAGCTGTAATCGTTCGGCAGTTGTGGTTGAAGGTGACGAATAAAGAATAACTCCAACAATTTCAGATAAGCAATACCCCACGATTTACCAGCTTGAAAGGTATAATTGCACAGGCTGTTTCTTCCATTACTCCCGACTTGCTGCAGACAGTATGGGAAGAATTGCATTTTCGTTTTTATGTGCGCCGTATCACTAAAGCTTACACAATAAGCACTTATAATAAAAGAAAACTAAGTTAGTTTTTCTTCAATGTCATGTATTATTTGTTATATTTAGTATAAAATAAACTCCTGTAATTTACCATTAAAACTCAGACATTCTCTTAGGGACACCCTGTATATTTAACTGAACGTGCTTACCCCGTTTTTGTTCTGACGTACAGGTAGCATAAGAAAAGTCGTCGATGTGGCTGACCGAACAATAAAATAAATATCCGACCCAAACTTCTTTGAACATACAGGTTGCTATATTGGTTTGACAAAAATGTTATTATGGTTACACATGGTAACAGATGTTCTGGTGCTTATGATTTTATAACTGATTTTAGCTTGGTTTGGGTCGCTGATTCACGAGATTAATTCTCCTCTACACTCCGTGCAAACCTAACTTGGGTAAAAACAAAAAGTAAAGAGGCAGGGGAAAAAGCGCGATTAGTCCGTTTGTTGGAAACTCTTGTATAAGGTAATATTTACATACAAAATGATCTGAATACAATTTAACCTAAATACTAGGGTGGTCCGAAAAAAACTTTTTATTTTATTTCGGATCGCTATAGTGGGGAAAAGTTGCCATTGGTAACGACATGAAAAATGCACTAATTATTATTTTTTTATTACCATATCTTCCGTTCGCGCAATGTCTTCAAAGTTGGCGAAAAATTGTTAAAAACCGTAATTTTTTATAATTTTTTTAAAAAAAAGGCAGATGTTTTTAATTACGTTCCTATATCATGAATTAACTACTAAAAATATGTAAAATCCAAATATTAATGCCCTTATTAATAATAAATGCTATAATATATTGTATAATAAGTTATTATACATTTGTGTCAGATCTTCCGACCACTCAACGTAGTATAAAATTAGGAAAATTCGTATTTTTTGCCAAATTTCAAAGTTTTAACTTTTTGTAAATTTTAATTATACAACATGATATAGGAAAGCAATTAAAATCATATATCGGGTTTAAAAAAATTATGAAAAATTACAGTTTTTGACAATTTTTGCCAACTTTGATGGCATTGCGCGAACGGACGATATAGTCATAAAAAAATAACAATTAGTGCATTTTTCATGTCTTTACCAATGGCAACTTTTCCGCACTATAGCGATCCGAAATAAAATAAAAAGTTTTTTTCGGCCCACCCTACTAAATACACTTTTCATTCTGATAAAATTGCGAAATTTTCCCAAATAATATTCAAATCTGTTAGACCTTAAATGAATTTAATGTTTTAAACATGTTTTCTGGATGGATTCACAGATAATTTATAGAACTCTTTACATCCGCGGAATGAAATAGCCCTCGTGTAGCTCTAGTGCGACGATAATTCAAACCAAACCAAACCATCCGCGGAAGGATCTTCTCCATAGCATATTTCTATTTACCCAACTTAGATAGGCAAGGAGTGTAAGAGCTTTCGTTTTTGAGGCATTCAAATTTGTTTTACGTCAAAGCGCTCTCTTAATACTAAGTTTCCTATTATACCCAATTTTCAAGCTTTTAAACTACCGAACAAGCCGACAAGTATGATATGTTTATTTGTTTTAAAAAAATTGTATTACGAATGTCAAGAAATATTTTGGCTTCGTAAAAATAAAATTGTAACCAATGTAAAAGAAATATTCCCTTCAACTTCTAAAACGGCCAGGAAGGCCGTACTATTAAGGATTTGATAATGCTATTCCTGTAACTAGTTAAGCGGCAACTAAGTGCTTACGTTGCGAAAGTGTTAAAACATCAGCAGTATACTTTAGAGGCATTTTGCGTATGATAAATGTAAGAATGAACTTTTAATTACAAAAAGGCAGAGCATTCTGCTTTTTATTTATTATAAAATTAAATTTAAGAAAAAATTATATATTTAGGCTTAAAAATTTAACACAATCCAATAAATTGGCGAGCCTCTCAGCAATTATTAATAGTTTATTTTTATATGTAAATAATTGTACATAAATAAACAATTGTGTATATAAATAAACAAAATATAAGGCAGATATAAACCTGTATGTATAGTCCTGATGAATTTATGTAGGGCAAGTTAAGCAACAAACAAACGAATTTAAATGTACGTTTTTATTCGGAAATGAAGATTTTAAGTCTTCGCCATATTTATAAAGTAGTCGCAATTGAGTTAATGGCTGAACGGTACAAATCTACATCTCTTTAAAAACCAAAACACAGTTGCAGCTTTCTCAAACTAAACCACCTGGGCATAAGAAGTAAACCCGTGACGGGTTTACTTTTATAGTCATCAATCTTCCCTATCCAAAGTATAAAAAAACACGTCCAAGCAGTGTTTACTGTCTTTCTCTTGATTGACAAATCAGAATTATATTGAGTCCATACAGCATCTTGAAGAATACTGATGGATGTGGTATATTGGTTCTCGTTATATTAGATGGCGGGACGCATAGTGGGTTTTTATGCGTCAGGGATATTGCTTTTTTTTTGTTTGTTGAATGTATTGAATAGTATTGATGAGTTGTGGATTTATATATATTTTGGTGCAATTATTGATTTATATTGTTTTTATTGCTCGAAGAATGTTTTTATTTTGTATTTGTTTGAATTGGTTGGTTGGTACACTCTAAAAAATGAATGCTCAAAAACGACGAATTTTTCCTTAATTTTGACGATTCCGTTACTGGCAAATGCTCCGAGTTTTCGTTTCCTCAAAGTGAGGAAATTTGAATCGTCATTTTTATGAGGATTTGAATGCCGTCTAATCTAAAGAAATGTTTCGTCATTTTTGAGCATGTGAGTACAAAAATGAGATTCAGTTTCCTCAAAATCAATGTACAGAATCGTCAAATCAGGATCGTAAAAGTGAAGATTCGCGTTTACCCAAAAGTCACATGATAGTTTGACGAAACAATCCTCAAAATTAACAAAATGAGGCTTGAAGATTCATGAATCGTCAAAAATGAAAGTGTTATTTATGAGAGTGTATACATATATTTTCAGGCTTGTGTGTTTGGTCAGAGACCCGCTTATAAACCTTCGTCAAGTAAGACACGCAACTCACTCACACGCACGCACGCGCACACACATGACAGATGCTGCCATCTATCACGCGCCACCTCCACAATTTAGACTTGCCCCTGAAGGGAGGGAAATAGTCTCCAGGGGCCTGTACCCGTGGGAAACTGCGAAATGACCGCCCACAGGACTTTCGGACCCAACAGATTTAACGAGCACGTACTCCGTATAAACTTCCCAGCGGTCTTCAGCGATCAGAACTCGATCGCAGGACCTTTCGATCCGGAGATCGATACTCTGACCACAGGGCTCCCCACAGCCCCATTTTTTTTTTTAGTTGGATCAGTTAAAACTATAAATGAATAAGTCATGTTATTAAATGAAATGTTTGCTTCAGAGAGGGATTAAAGCTGGGACTGTATAAATGGAAAGAAAACGAAAAATATATATAATATATACTGGATAAACAAAATAACTAATTCTGAAATATATGAGAAATCCAATAGTAAACTTGCACCCAAAAGAATAAGAAAGAGATGTTATTGGATAGTGGGACATATCGGTCTTCATATATTGGGGATTTTATTTTTCTGTTATGTGTAGTTAATATTGCTGAGTCGGGGATTGTTATACACTCCTTTCCAACCTAAGTTGGGTAAATAGAAATATGCTATGGAGAAGATCCTTCCGCAGATGTAAATAGTCCCATAAATTATTTGTGAATCCATCCAGAAAACATGTTTAAAACATTAATTTCGTTTTAGGTCTAACAGATTTGAATATTATTTGAGAAAATTTGACAATTTTATCAGAATGAAATGTGCATTTTGGTGAAATTGTATTCAGATCATTTTGCATGTTAATATTACCTTACAAGAGTTTCCAACTAACAGGACCAATCGCGCTTTTCCCGATGCCCTTTTACTCTTTGTTTTTTACCCAAGTTAGGTTGGCACGGAGTTTAGATTTTTTTTGTGCAATTATTGATGTACATTGTTTTTGTTATTCAAAGGCTGTTTTAATTTTGTATTTGTTTAAGTTTGAAGAGCTAAAACTATAAGTGAATAAATCATAATGTTTAAAGTAAAACGTTTGTTTCAAAAAGGGATTAAGGCTAAGGTTTACTCATCACCAACCCATGTGAATTCCATTTACGATTTTCGTCAAACAAATAAAATCACTTCGATCAACTTGGGACAGTGTGAGCAAACCATAAAGGTTATTTTAGTCTATCTATGTAAAGCTCATGTTATCGTATGAAGTGATCGAGAACTAGTATTAGTTATTAATATTTGAATATTATTTAATAATTTTAATTTGACTGTAAAATTGCGTGTCATTGTTTGTTATATATAACTTGATCATTCTGTTTCAGAAAGGTTAAATGTTTTACGTATTTTAAATATTTTTCCTTTAGATAAATGTAAGTAAAAAAATTCTTGAAAATTAATTTGCGTGTGAAACCTTAGGTGGGCCCCAGTGTTTTGACTAAAAATAAAAGGGGTCGTTTCGTTCAGGGCTCATATGGGTAGCGTCCACATTAACTAATAGAAAAAAACATGACAAAGTTGACATTATTTTCTAAGGACAATGCCTAAGCGAAATGGATAGCAACGTTTGATAACCTTCATTTTTATATTCTTCTGCTTATGATATATTAATTTTTTCAAATAAAATACTAGTTTAACTGCATGTATATGAAATTCGGGAAAAAATTGGCGAAAACGACGGACCTTCAACAACGACGGACTAGTAAGCAAATCTTTGCTTTAGAAATGTTTGTGGAACTGTTGAATATGGAACAGTTTAAACTCTTTAATTACAATATTCGATCCAAAAAAAATTACCAATTCAAATACCAACATCAACGCTGTTACCTTCATTCACTTCTGTTCATAAATCACCTCCAACAGTTTCTACAGACGACGACGACGCCAAGGTGGGTCTCTTGCACGTGACCCCCCGGTGATCGATTTCTCATTAAGATATCGTCTGCACACACCCTGTTGCATAGAAATAAGGAGATTAATTCGCTACCCACTTTCTAAACTTTTTAAGAATCTTGGATTTTTTGTTGCATTAAGGGGTCATAGGAGTCTTAAAAATGTGCAAAGAAGGTACTACAAAGCAAAGTTTGATCTTTCATGTCATTTTTTAACTACTCAATACATAAGTATAATTTTTTTATATGTAATTCTCTATAAGATTTATTTAATATAAAACAAATTTTAAAATTTATGAAACTTTAGCCAAAACTAAAATAAATTATATTAAACACAAAGCTATTTGAACACATTGGGATTAGGCTTGCGTGGCAAATTATTAGGTCAAAATTGAAAAAAAGACCAAGAAAATGACTTTATATTGTACAAATATGTACAAACAAAGACTTATACCTAAATTCTCAGCTCAATTTCAATTAGAAATTATTTTAAGAATTTTTTTGTAAAAAAAATAATAAAAATTTTAAAATTTTGGTTTAAAATTTTTTTAAAAATAATTTCTAATTAAAATTGAGCGGAGAATTTAGGTATACGTCTTTGTCTGTACATATTTGTACAAAATAAAGTCATTTTCTTGGTCTTTTTTCAATTTTGACCTCAAAATTTGTCGCGCAAGCCTAATCCCAATGTGTTCAAATAGCTTTATGTTTAATATCATTTATTTTAGTTTTGGCTAAAGTTTCATAAATTTTAAAATTTGTTTTATATTAAATAAATCTTGTATAATTACATATAAAAAAATCATACTTATATATTGAGTAGTTAAAAAATGACATGAAAGATCAAACTATGCTTTGTAGTTTCAACTTTGCACATTTTTAAGACTCCTATGACCCCTTAAGGTATAAAGAAGAACTCTGTAATTTAGAGATAGGAGGGGGATATCTCTATTTGTTCAACTTTAAGAGTAAAAAATCGCATAGAAGCTCATTTTATATCTATGAAAAAATTTTAATTACTTTGAATTTTTTTATTCACGTTTTTTTAATCGCTACTTCTTTCTGCCGAGTTTCTTTTTTATAAGTTACGTTTTAATTTCTTTTTATATTGTTCGATAACAATTTAAAATAAAACGTTGATGTTATTTAAATTTTATAAAGTAATAATTTTGTGCTTGTGCGAGTTGCGAGGCCCTTTGACAAGGCTATGGCCATGTTTCAAGTCTTCATAAAAGCATGTTGTCTTTTTTGTACAAAATATTATGTAAAAAACTATGTCTATTTTAAAATTTCTTTAAATATAATATATGTGTTTTGTCCACCCCTCTCTCTCCCCTCCCCTTCCTGATACAATCAAAACACTGTTCCAGAAAATTTTCGGATTTCCAACTTAACAAAATTGTTTCTCTTTAAGGCTAGGTACACAAACTCTTATTTTATTCATCTTAACCTTTAGGAAACATAAAATAGTCCTTTTTTGGGGGGTTGGGTCTCTTTGACTCGCAGGTTTCGAAATAAGAACTATCAGAAATGCATTGACGAGGAAAAGTATTCCATTCACGTCGCAAAAGAAAACCGAGTCAGTTCGAAAAGTTTCTCTTTTTTGGGGCTGGGGATTTTCTTTAAGGTTTTATTTCGAAAGTTTGGTTTTATTCCTTCTTTCCGTTGATCTTTTTTGGAAAGTCATGCCCCGAAGGAAAACTTTCTTTTTTTGTGGTGACACACGTGTTGCATCTTAAGATATGTTATTTTTTTTTGTGGGGCTTTTATTTTAGTTTAGAGTTGAAATGTTCGACTCATCATAGAAAAGGAGTTGCCAGAGCCTATAGAGGTTGGACTTGTTTACCTGTAGTCATTAGCTGGGCATGATGTAACGGCCTTCACGCCTTGGGTGACCCTGCCATTGTACAATATTTATTTTTTTGTGGAGTCTTTTGTTTTAGTTTAGAACAAGCTAAAATTCCATTTTTTTAAAAAAAAAATTTTGCTGTAGGAGCATAGATTTTGAAAACTGACAGGTAAATTCGCCACACTAACTTAACTGAAACAATTTTACCTTCTTGCCTAAAATAAACTGAAATCACTCTCAGTAATAGCACTTTCATTTTTGACGATTCATGAATCCTCAAGCCTCATTTCGTTAATTTTGAGGATTGTTTCGTCAAACTATCAGGTGACTTTTGAGTAAACGCGAATCCTCACTTTTACGATCGGGATTTGACGATTCTGTATCTTGATTTTGAGGAAGCTGAATCTCATTTTTGTTCTCACATGCTCAAAAATGACAAAATATTTATTTAGGTTAGACGACATTCAAATCCTCATAAAAGTGACGATTCAAATTTCCTCACTTTGAGGAAATGGAAACTCGGAGCATTTGCCAGTAAACGAATCGTCAAAATTAAGGAAAATTTCATCGTTTTTGAGCATCCATTTTTTAGAGTGTGTATATTTTCTGTAATTATTTATAGGAAATAATAACTCTTTAAAGCCATTTAGTAAAACTAGTGTCACAGTAGTGTTTTGTTTGCACAGTAGTGTTTAACAACGAGAAAAATTTTCCCCAGTACATTATTTTGTCACTCAACAACATATAATTTAATTCACTAATATAAATTTCAAAGATTGAAGGGTATAAAAAAATCGAAATTTGAAAGAATGTAAAAGAAATGGACAATATATTTTGACAAGGTGATGCCCTTCTATCCGCCCGTACAAACATTTTTAAAAAATTTCTTTTTTGTTAGAAAGGTAAGAAATCAGAGACCCTGTCTTTTATGAGTTATATCCGTCTGTCTCGACGTCTGGAATGACTCTAAATGTCTGTCTATTGTCTACCCTTTTAAGTAGCATTTGAATCTAATTTCTCATTTAAATAGTTGTTGCCACATCAAAAATTGCATAAAAATTTACGTAAAAAATATTTGATGAAATTTTACTTTTATCCCATAAATCAGTTTCAAATGACGTAGTGAATTGTAGCACAATTTAATTATTTGATGATTCATTGTTTGTTGAAATGGACACACAGCATTCCATTCTTTTGTATAAAACACTGGATAGTTGTTACCATTTCAGTCTCAATGACAATTTGGCATCATCGTTTTAGACATTTTTTTCTATTCGTCTATAACCATTTATGATATCAAAAAACACAACATTCGATTCTTCACACTTTTTCCTATTAGAAAATATTTTTTATTAATCCCAATAGATAGCAGCCCTATATTTTTTTTAAAAATTAGGATTTTTAAAAAATGATGATGCCAAATGTCATCACTGGGACTGAAAGGGTTTAATTACACACTTTTTTGCTTATTATTATATTATTCTATAAGAGTGTTAAAATACAAATTATTCGCAATGATATGTGGTTTTGGGGGTTTTTATTCTTCAGGTGAAAGTATTGAATACCGTTGAGAGATAATTTTGATGGTGATAAATTGTTCGCTTGGGTGTTGTATTGGGCTCGCAGCCAAACTGTCAACATCTTTTTTTTCCCTCCACTTCTGTGACTGTTCGTGGTGTATTTATCTTCTGTTAAAATGGTTCTAGGTGTCAGCTATTGTTACCAAACCTGCTAGGGTTTTTTTTTATAAGAAATTCAGTGAGTACTAAAGTAACAGGGAAGTATGCCAGAGTATTTATATAGAATATATTGTTTTACTTACAATAAATAAAGAAACAAACACTACTACTTCATTTCTTTATAGATTTTCACTCCTAAAATTACAAAGTCGTACCAAAATAACAAATTATATTAAAGGTTTTTCACACATTCTGCACCCTTTTTCCGAAAACCCCGTTGCCGAAACTACAAAGGGAATATAATCCAATCAGAAAAAAATGGAGGCGTTTTACTGCGTAAAATGTACTCATGCCAACACGTGGCTTTCATTTAGTAATCCGAATTCAAATAATTGAAATTTGGTGAATTGTCGACAAATCAGTGACTCTTTTATTAATAATAATTTCATTTTTAATTGTTTAATAAGGTTTTCAATACCTTTTAGCATTATTTTTTAAAATATAAATATCGAAAAAACGCTCTTTATAGATTTATTTTTATCTAAACTTATTATAAATTTTTGGATAAACCAACTTTATCGATTTTGGCGATATTTTTTGGCGACTTTAGAACATAATGGAAGTTTTGCTGCTTGGCTCTTTTATTATTACTTAGGTATTTTTTTTGTTCAAACAGGGGTGAAATGGGGTGTTTTCCCCCTCTTTTCTTCCCCTCCCAAGGGGTTTGGCTTTTGTCATGCGAGGGGGGGTGGTATGGCATAGATTTAGTCAGCTGCCCAGTTTAAATGAAATAAAATGTTTTAAAAAAAAGTTACCCCTAGCACTAATGTGTTGCGCCTACATAATGGAAGAGTTTGGTATTTTTGGCGTGAATTGATTGCAGCCCCATCTGGTGTCGCTGCAGAAGGCAACTTCTTGTTACGAAATGTCAAATAAAGAGCCCAACATTGCTTTTTATCTAATTCAATTTAATCTGACATATATTATGACTTTATTTGTATAAATATAACATTTTTAATAATTTCGAACCTTTTAAATTTGATTTTTCTGTTTCTCTTGCGTAAAACGTTTAACTCTTAAAGTCGCACTTGATTGCACAAAAACTATTATTGTTGTTTAAATGTAATTTTTTTTATAAATAAACTTATTTCTTACAATAATCTTAAATGGTCTTGCTTTAGTAGAACTAAAAAAACTTATTATGGGTCTATTTTTGCGCAAAAATGTGCTCCGTAACTAGCAATTTGCATCTTTTGTAGTAATAAAGCAATGTGACAAAATTTAAGTTGTGTCTATAATTTGTCCAACCTCTGTATCATACATTTATAATTTAAAGCGTTTTTTTTTTTAACGAATACTGAGATTGATGTATAGAAATATGCTTGAATGTGGTTGCATATTCTTTATCCATTAAAAAATTAAAATTTTAATTCACATTTCTTCAAAACTTCTTTTTTTTTAATTCTTTATCCATTATTATAAATAAGAATTTATTATAAAACACTTATTTACCACCCTCCGTCTTGTATTTTACTTTCGGGCTTTGTTTGTACAATGATCGGTTAATGCTGCTCATGGTCAAAAATTTAACACGCTCTATTTTAAAATCTCCTTAAAAGAATATGTTTTAAACCAAAATATTCATATTTATCAAAATCTAATATTCCCAAATTTTAAACAACCCCTTGTTCAGAATAATCATTACAGTTTTCGGTGTCAGCTAATAAACACCCGCCATCAGCTCCAGGAAAAAATGACGCTTAAGAAAAATATTGAAATTCTCCGGTTTTCCAGTTTTTTTCCTGGATAGCTCCGGCGAATTTCACTCCGGGATAATAGAGAAATTCGGGAATGGGATGCGAGTTGTGAAAAACCGCATCCGCCATGTAAACAAGAGAAAGCTTTTCTCTTGTTTACTTTTGTTTATTTTATCCGGGGATTTTTTTTTCTCTTGAGAGAGATTTTTTCCCTAGTTTCCTGGATTTTCCTGGAATAAAAGATTGTGTTGAGGGCTTAGGAGATTAGTTTTTCCCGTTAGAAGGGGTAGGGGTAATTTTCATATTGCTTAAAATCAGAAGATTTTTTTTTTTAAAAATTGTTTCCTGTAATTGAACAGGATTTTTCTTGTAATTGGAGTTTTAGGATTTTCCTGGAATAAAAGATTGTGTTAAGGGATTCGGAGATTAGTTTCTTCCGTTTACGGAGGGTAATTTTCATATTTTTTAGGAATAGGGAGATTTTTAAAAATATGTATTTCTTGTAATTGGACATGTTTTTTCTTCTGCGATACGGTACTGAGAAAACATGTACACAAGTATGTAGCTCTTTTACTTTTCAGCAATACCTTTAAACCCAAAAAGTTCCATAGCATCTGCTATTTTCATGTGCACGATTTTTTCGAAAACTTTGTTATGACTTCCAACGCGTACTAGGAACACATACCAAATTTGAAATCCCTAGCTCTTTTAGTTCTATTAACTGTAGAGTGGTTTCAGTTAGAGCGACGTACTAATGTTCAAACTCCACTTTTCCGGAATCAGCACCCTCCAAAACGTCCTTTTATGATTTTCGACACACCTCAATATGAGGTAAATGAAAGTAATAAACAAAATGTAAAATACTAAAAAAAAGTTAATAAGATTATATAAAGAAAAACCTTTTTTGCCCCTAAATGTTGTTTTTTCCTGTAGTAGACTCTTAGCGTAACAAAACACCTTCTACAGAGGTGAATGTATTGAGGAAAAAGTGTTGTAATACAGGCCGAACCACATAAAATATTTCTCGAATAAAAATCACTTTACATGATATCTAAAACAGCAGGAATTATAAAGTTGGTTTCTTTCAAGTAGTAACTGGTACTTAGAGCCACTTCAACACCAGATTTAAATCAATCAAATACAAAATTCGACGAATGGCGTTTAATTTTAATTTGCGCCAAGATAGAAAATTATATCTTTTTCTATACTAAAATTGGCGCTAAATATTTAAAAACGTTTTAGTTGTTTACAGCTATAAAAAATAAAAAATTAAAGTTTTCACTCTATATACTATGCAAAAATCATAAAATACACAAAATAAATATTTTTTAAATAAAAAAATCATTTTTTTTAATTTTAATATAAAAAATCAAAGAAGTTCAACATTATTATTTATTATTCCATAAAACACACAATTTGCAAATTTAAATTATATCTAGATCTTAAATACAACATACTTTTTCTACAATAAAACACACAACAACATTGTTCATAACGAAGACTCAATCGCAATGAATCCATGTATTCCATCTTAATCGTTGCATAAGCCCCACAAAATTGCAGTTGTCTTAGAGAAGATTAGGAAAAGCCGGTGGCAGCGAAGGACACGTTATTGTCGACAACGTGCCGAAGTGGGGGGAATTACGCAGCAACAATCCAGCAAGATATTTATTGTGCTAGGGTATAGTAAATTAATTGAACTGGGATAGTATTGTTTCTAGATGAATGGAGTGCTATTGTTTGTTGTTATACTTTTTAAGTATAACTTTTTTAAACTAATTTTGAAAAACACTATGGTAATATAGTACTACTCCTCGGCGCAACAGCCCATTACTGGGCCAAGGCCCGCCGTGCCCATTTCAGCTTTCGTGACCTAGGGCTCTCGGGTGCTACACTCTTAAAACAAGCGAGTGAAATCCACTCCAGTTGGTGAAGTGCATTTTCGACACTGTAAAGGAGTGAATATTAACTCAGACTGAGTTAAAATCACTCGTTTGGAGTGATGCTGTCGAAGATTTAACACACAAAGCATCCACTCCTCAGGAAGAAGTGCATTTTCCAGACTGGAGGAGTGAAATTAACTCAGACTGAGTTAAAATCGCTTGTTCGTTTTAAGAGTGTAGGCATATGTCCCGGTGAGGTGGTCAGCCTCACGTGGAACCCTCAGTGTTTTGTTCAAAACATGCTTGGTACCCATTTTATAGACCCACTCAAGGGATGAAAGGATGGGTCAACCTCGTCCAATCCGGGATTCGATCCCCGGATCTGTGGTGTGGCAATGCGAAGCACTACCACCAAGCAACGGGGCCTCATGCTAATATAGTGTTTGTGGCTAAAATCGCACTGGATAATATTCAAACAAACAATTCAAAATGTTACCGACTTCAGAAATGTTAAATAGGGCCATATTAATTGGATAAATTTCAAACAACTTAGCAATTTCTTTTAAATGAGCATTGTGTGCATTTAATTTTGCAGTTTTTTATATAATTAAAGTACTTGTAATTCGAATTTTTTTTAGAGTTTCTATGTCTTCTAACTTCAATGCGCTGAATAATTAACGAATCCCACTTGCCCATTTGCATCTGTAGTTCGGTATATGAAAGTGGGTGACGGATGGACGACTGAACGATTATAATACCTTCCACTTTTTTTACGCTATAAATATGGCGTAGAAATTAAAAAATATTAAAGACAAATTTGCTAAGAAATCTCCCGTGAGCTTGATTGCTTTTTATATTTACAAGTTCTTCCATAAAAATAGGTTATTATGAAACATAAATTTGATTTAAAAAGCCACATATTAATATAAATTAAATTAAATATTTGGATTTGCAAACTTATATTGTAAACGGCTCTCTATAATTTCAACATTTGCGTATAGCTAAAAATTTCGAATAAAGTCTACAGATATAACGTTTTAAACACAATTTATTTTTTATATTTAAATTTCATTAATAGTCATTAATTGTCTTCAATCTACATCCTAAATAATATAAAATCGATTTGAAATTGCACCACTCATATAAAATGCGAACTTTTCCAAAAACATTAAACTAGTTATATCCGACAAATTAATCTTATTTCTTAAAATTGGCTTGTCCCTTTTTCAATCGATAAAATCCCTCTTTGATTCAAACTATCCCGATTTAATTAATTACCGGAATCCCCCGAAACAAGCACTTCCACTTGTATCTCTTAATTAGTGCTTTTAATTAAAATCTTTTTCGCTCGACTTTGTGCGGAAGGACAATTAATTGTCTTGAATATTTAATAACAATTCGCTTCTTATTAGCGTCGGAAACAATTACAAAGATAGAAAAGGCAGTTAGTAATTGCGCGTTTTTAATTTACTTGTTCTGTTGTAAGACCACACAGCAACAGGTTGTTCTTTCGTACAGAGTTTTGTCATGGCCTACACTCTTAAAACAAAAGAGTGAAATCCACTCCAGTTGGAGAAGTGTTTTCGACACTGGAAAGGAATGAATATTAACTCAGACTGAGTTAAAATCACTCGTTTGGAGTGATCCTGTCAGAGGTTTAACACACAAAGGATCCACTCGAAAAGGAGAAGTGCATTTTCCAGACTGGAGAAGTGAAAATTAATCAGACTGAGTTAAAATCGCTCGTTCGTTTTAAGAGTGTACTAAACTTCAAAGCCACAGAAGCTTTTCGTGCTTTATTTTAGAAGCTTTATTTCACAATGCATCAATTTTCTTAATGCCGCGGCATATTTAACTCGTTTCACACATCTAATTTTTTTCGCACTTACGGTGCGGTATAATTAACGGTAAAACTGTTATGTCCCATACAGCTTTCACACGAGGTAGGAAAAGGAGTGTACTTTCGGTTTTATCAAAACTTAAGTAGTAATATTAATGATGCATACCACCTGAAGTGGCAATGAATGGCAACAATATTTACATCATATCTTAAAAATGTACCGAATTTGTAATGTGAATCGGGAAGCTATATTCGGGAAACTATATTGATGTTTAAGGATAAAAAAAAATTACTATATAAGAAAATAATAATTTTACGCTGTACAATTAACAAATTTCTTGAAAATAAATGCATTGCCATCAATGCTAAGTCTATGACGATGATAATATTTTAAACTTTTAAAGAATTAAGTTCTAGCATAGAGAGATGTTTAATATTATAGTTTCCCTTAATGAATGACCATCAAAGAATTATTATTTATCTTTTTTGGAACAAAACTAAATAAAATCATGCATTAGATGGTTAAAAAATAACCGTAAAAATATTTTTACGGTATTTAAAAAGTTATTACTCAGATACCATTCCAAGATAGCAACTAATCCACAAAAATAACGAATAAACTACAGCACCATGCACTGAACAAATACAATTTCATGCCGATGCGATTCTAAAAAGAACGAATGTTCCTAACAAGTTGAGATGTACACACAAAATCAATATCCTGTTACACTCACAGCCCCAAGTGAAATCTGTATTGGCCACAAAATTGGGTTTGGGGGATAAGACGGAAGAAAATGGAGGTGCTTGGCGTTAAATAAAGTGAAGCCGGCCAGAAAGTCGCCAAGTAACCATGGTAATTACACAAGTATAGCGGCCTCGATAACCAAAGTCCATCAAAAGGATCCTCAGGGGGGAAATGAGTTACCTGGGCTTATATACTACCATTAACGTTGTAATCTGGAATAGTGGTAGGAACATGGGCGGTTAATCAGCGCCACCTAGTTGTTGATGATATTGAGGTAGCGTGTGCGGTAATCGCCACGCAAGCAAACCGCTCAGTCAAAGTTCAACCTAACACACATAATTTTATTGTTTGAAAAACTTAATAAAAAATAAACAAGTAGGTTTGTAACAAAGTCTGTCACTTAACTCTCTTCCACACTATATGATCAACATGAAAAAAGGCGCCAAACACAGTATAATTTCTATATGAAGCATTTACTCGCTAAATTTAGCTAGTTACATTATTTTATTTCAAAAATTCAATAATTATTACTTACAGTTTCCTTAATTAATTTATGTTTCAAAAAATAAATAACATTCCCCGCTTTCAAATAAAAGCAAAGCATTTCATATCAACATGCAATATCATAAAATAAAACTTACGGACAGACGTACTGAACGATTACAATACATTTAATTTTTTTAACCTGTAAACGTAGTGTGGAAGCTAAATGACTGATACCTGTAACCAAAGGCTGAAAACTGATACTTGGATCTTCTTCTATCGGACCAGGTCAATTTCAGGACTAATTGACGAGTTAGTTGCTTGTGGGGAGGTTTTAAAAAATGTCCTCAAATGGGGACGCCAGGTGGCCAAGAGGATATAGAATCACTCCATATAGTTCGCCAAGAGTTTTTGTTTGGGCTTGCTACACTCCTTGCCTACCTAAGTTGGGTAAATAGAAATATTCTATGGAGAAGATCCTTCCGCGGATGTAAAGAGTTCCATAAACTATTTGTAAATCCATCCAGAAAACATGTTTAAAACATTCATTTCGTTTAAGGTCTAACAGATTTGAATATTATTTGAAAAAATGTGGCAATTTTATCAGAATGAAAAGTGTATTTTGGTTAAATTGTATTCAGATAATTTTGTATGTAAATATTACCTTACAAGAGTTTCCCACTGACGGACCAACCGAGCGTTTCCCTATGCCTTTTTACTCTTTGTTCATACCCAAGTTAGGTTGGCTCCGAGTGTAGTTCGCCAAGAGATTTTATTGGGGAGTTTATTTGGTTCGCCAAGAGATTTTATTTATTACTACACAGCGATCAATATCATCACTTGGCAACCCGTTTTTGTATTGGTCTTCATCCGGAAGCATCTCTATCGCCTAAATTCAATGGTTGGTAGATATTCTGTTTATTGAGTAACGAAAGGCGGGAAATTTTTATTCTCGGCATTTCGAATGTTAAGAATTCCCTCATGGGAATCCGAATGGTAGAATCGTTACGGTTTTTGTGTTAAAAAGTCCTATTGAAGAAAAATAATTTTATTTTATCATTTAATTTTTGTTGGTTTTTTTAGATTTATTGATTTTTTTTATAAGTCTCTTGAGGTTTATAAAAATAATTCAGAAGATTGATTTCAATGAATCTTTATGTGAGGAAAATATGTTTTTATTTTTTGCTTTTTATTTTCGTCCATATTTTTCTTTTTTTGCAAGCATTGGTAATTTAATTATTTTGAAACACATCTTCTGAACCATAGAGGTAGTAAAACTGTGCGCTATCACCTACTATAGCGCACGGTTTTACAACCTCTATGGTCTAAACATTTTTTTTTAAATATGAAAACGTATTTATTAAAAAATAATAGAATAAAGTACTGTTCCTTTGAACTATGATATAGTTCATAGAATATTACTTAACAGGTAAACTTCAAAATAAGTAAACGTATACTATTGAATGATTTTTGCTTTTTTTTTTTTTAAAGTCTGTACTTTAAAAAAAATGATTATTCAATTACTTTACAGCACGTGCGTACGATCATTATATAAAAGTATAAAAACATATTTAATTTACAAAAATAATGAAAATAAAGTTCAATTCCGATGATCTGCGATATATTTCTTAGAATGTTATTTGACTGGTAACCTTCGAAATAAGTAAACATTGACTTATCGTAATTTGCGTGGAGTCAACAAGTATAAAAGTGAACTACATGACGTGAGAGTGATATAAAAATTAAATACAAAATCAATTGGGCACTATTTCTTCTGTAAGATTCCACATACAACTTTGTCGCAATTAATTTACATTTTAGGGTTTTAAGACTTGAAATGCCTAATGATAAAATTAGCATCACACTACAACTATTAATTAAGAGATTTTAACAAGTAGTGAACGAAACAGATATTACTGATAAGCATATTATCATTTGCTTAATTTTACTTTGAAAGTTAAACTGCATTTAGTAATCCTGTGCTTTCCCTTTCTTATTATCTCTAAAATTTTAAATTAACGTAAAAGTACATGTTACTTAGAATGATGTCCACACGACATTACTATGCATCTATATTGATATTTTTCAATAACAATGTCAATTCGTATTAAACATGTTGTTTACGAAATTGGCTGTTTCTTTTTTTTATTTTTTTTTGGAAGTTTAATTAATATGTCTATTTTTTTAATTAATACTTGTAATACTTTGAAAGGTAACGCATTATTTTTTTCCCGAGAAAAAGAAACGAAATCTATTTCGTTTAGAATTTCATTTTGAATTATGTAAATATATTTATTAAATATCTACATAAATTTTAAATTGTATTAAATTAATTAAATTAATTATAAATGGACCTATATATTAAATTTTTTAAGTGTGCACATAGATTGATTTAAATTTTATCTTTATACACGTAACTGTATATACTATACATGTACCAATATTAATTTTAATATCAAGACCGAAATTAGGTATCTTAACGTACATAAAAAAACTTTTAGAAAACTTTTCTCTATTTACGTTTTATACCCAACATAGAAACAAAAAAACTCATTTTCAGAAACCTCAGCATTAATCTAATTTTCAGTTTCTGGCATTTCAAGGATCCGATCCTTAGGGCATTCCATCGAAAATCTGCCACTGTTTTTCAAAAAAATAATGGATTGTCCTCTACTTTCTGATGTCCTAACATCTTTTTTTTTCCTTCACATATCTATCGAAAGACAGCCAACACGTGCTTCAAAAATAAATAGAGGCTTTTGGGGTCCAAAAAACAATATTGACGTTTTGTGGAAAAGCTTTGGGGGCATTTTGTTTGTTTGCAGTATTTGAAAGAATTTTTTTGCTGTTATCGAAATCTATTATTTCTTTGTTTCTAGAAATGAAAAAGAAAAGTAACAACTTTTTTTTGAAGTTGTTTTTTGGACAACTTTATGAGCTTTTCATTAAGGGGGTCTGGCACCTCAAAATCATTGAAAAAATTAAAAAAAAAAATTAGTGGCTTAAAATACTATATCAACCTTTATTAATAATGTCACAAAGTTTTAAGATGATTGGAAAAATATTTTTGACATTAAAGGCAGTTTTATTTTACCCTTTCTTTAGTGAAACTGCCCAGATCGGCCGAACGACTAAGGATCCGATAATGTTATTCCAATCAAATATTACGAGGAAGCAAAAATCCTTCGTAAGGAAATGAGTTAACAATAAAAACTTTAAATTGGTTTTTTTCTCGGTTTTAAAATTTTTGAATCATGTGAATGTTTGGGGGCACATAACTAAAAATGTTATTCATTTAAATACTTGAATTTTTTTATGTGTAATTCACAAGTATATTTAAACATTTTAACGCAGGGAATAGTCTGTAAAGTTTTTACTTTTTTTAAAAAAAAATCTTTTAGGTTAAAAATATTGACATTCTTCAACGATATTTAAAAAAAAATCATATTTAATCTAGTTTTTAGTTTTTCAAAATAATCTTGTGTTAAAATACTTAAAAATGTCTATAGATGAAACTGGGGCTGGGGAGCCCAGTCGGTTAAGCACTCGCTTAGCATGCGGAAGGTCCCAGGTTCGGGTCCGGGCATCGCCAAAATAGCTGCCGACCTATAAACGGCTTGTGCAGCCAAAAATGTCCGACGAATAATACCCCGTGTAAGGGAGTGCACGTTAAATATCCTTCAAAGTCCTAACGCTGCGTACGATGTCGCCCTTAACGGTTGCGTTGGGTGCCTATTCAGGTGTTGGCTCGTCATCTGACTGTGGTTCTAAAATACGACGCCCGTCGCCAATAGCCCTCGTGTAGCTCCAGTGCGACGATAATTCAAACCAAACCAAACTATAGATGAAACTGTGAAAATTTGAAATGGATATATTAATTAGTTAATTCTTGAGATGCCCCCAAAGTTGGACAATTTAACATGGGCTTCTATGGAGGTGCCAGACCCCCTTAATATTGACGACTTGGATCTTTATTTTTCACTGTAATTTGAGGCATTTTAATCATATCTGTATGCCAGCTGGTTGCCACATCACATTATGTTCGATCTCATTTGTTTCTGTGTTTTTGTTTAAGTTCAATTATAACTATTAATGTTTTGTTCGCCTGTACAGGAAATTTTTTCCCTTGGCGTGCCCTATTTTTTATTGGTTATTTGCTATTTTTTGTATTTGTAATAGTAAAGATTGTTGTTATTACTATTATAAGTTGTTGTTTTGTGAAATGTATTTTTTGTCACACGCTATCTGTCCGATCACTCTGGCAACTACGTTTTTTAACTTCCGTATACATTGCGTTGATAACTTAAAAATAGGATAAGTATGTATTAAAATTATTATAATTGCTTTAACAGTTTAAAAAACCAAAGTGCCTATTTAAAGACGTGCATTTTTTTTCACTGAAAAGAAAAACAATCGGAATAAATGTAGGTTTCAGTTCCGCTAACAGTTTTAATCTGTATCATCTTCCCTGTTCTTTTAAAACCTCCCCACAAATAATTAACACGTTAATTAGTTCCGAAATTGTCCTGGTCCGATAGGAAAAAATCCAAATATCAGTTTTCAGCCTTTGACTGCACGTTTCTGTCATTTTATTTCCGTAAAAAATGAAGTTGAACAAGTGTCAATACGATATTATAGCTCTTAAAAAAGTTATTTTAAACTTTTTTAAAACTTAGTTTACTAAAGTCTATTAAACTTTTTTCAACTTTTCCCAAAAGTTCTTTTAGTAGTTATTGTTAAAGACATTTTGCATTAAAAACAATGTCAAAATAATCTGTTAACTACAATAATGTGTATAAGGTCTTTTGGTCTTTTTTTGCATTTATAGCACAAAAATGTGTATATTTAGAGTTTAAGACTTGTCCCTAAGTAACTATAAACATTTTTTTTAATTTCTTTGAAAAATATACTTTTTAGCATATATGAAAAGAAGTATCTTTAAATTAAGAATACACGTGTAGGATTTTGCTCGATTCTTAAGAGGTTAAATATTTCGCACCGCCCAACTTTAAAATTGTACCTCTGGACTTAGTCCATTGATGAGATTTTGAACCAGCGAACTCTTTTTTTTACAGCTTTTTCTCTATTTATGGATACATCTATTGATTTTAATAAAATGACTTAACCATGCAAAACAAAAAAAATCATAGTGGCCTGTAGAGAATATAATTAAAAAGTATACAGATTAATTAAATATAGCCTAATGACATTAATAGTGTTATCTAAATAATAATTTTCATAAAATGCTCATTTAAGCCACTACCGTCAGTGCGGGTAACTTTGGCCAAAATCATAGTTTTTTTCACAAAAGAAGAAAAATTTAACTTCAAAAACGATTTAAACACTAAAAAATCCTTATGCATTCTAAGTATTGTACATTTAAGAATAATTTTCAGGCATTTTTGTTACATTTTATAAATTAATAAAAAATTGGTATTAATTTTAAAAAATAAGACACTGTTAGGAGCCGGGCGGGTAACTTTGGCCACCCAAGAAATACATAAGAAACATACTTTTTAACATCCTTAAAAGCTGTGTTAACGATTTAAATAACAATATTAAAACTTTAAACCCAAAAATAACAAAGTTATAAGACATAGAGTTATTTAAAATGGTATATAACTTAACATTTACATTGCAGTGCATCGTGGAATGGCATTACACGTTGAATACTAGTATTGTTTGTCGCTTAAAAGAAAGAAAAATAAACTTCTATTTTAATAAGGAAAAAATAACTTTTTTGAAGCAAGATTTAATAACAAATATATTTGTAAAAAGCAAACGATTTTATTATAAAAGGTGAAAAATAATATATTTATAATTAGGAATTTGGAAATGTTTACCTTTCGACATTTGCGATTTTGAGTGGAATACGTATCTTGCATTCTATCTTTATCTTTTTCATGTTTAAAATCATGAGATTTAAAAAAAAATATCTAAAAAATGAGTAATCATAAAAGTAAGAATTTTTTCAAAAATAGTTAAACTTAATACACTTTTACATACATTTTTTAAAGTGCAAAGTTCCATTTAGAAATATTTACATTAATGGCCAAAGTTACCCGCATTCATCGGCAAAAGCTTCCCAATTACAAATATTTAAATACAGCATAAAAAGTATTCAACTTAGAATAAAACAAATGGTGTAATATTCTTCCTCATTAATAAAAGAATCGAATAGAGTGTTTTATTTAAATATGTTCAATATTTTTTTAAGTGTTCCAGACAAAAGTTGGAAGAGATAGATTTTTGTCATTTTATGCTCGTAAGAATGAAAACAGCATTTGTAGTGTTGCCAGATTTAGAATGAGATTTTTTTTTACATGAAATGAAAGGCGATATTTCCACCTTTCCAAAAATGTAAAACAATTTAAGATTAGATCATTCTATGAAGAGAAATTAAGAAACAAATCTTTTTCCGACGCGTGGCCAAAGTTACCCTCCGTGGCCAAAGATACCCGCTTTGACGGTATTTCAAAATAAGTATAAGTTAATTACTATTACTTTAATTTAAATTAAACTAAACCTGAATTTTAAAAACATTAAAAGAATATAAGGATTTAGAGTAAAAGTGAAATTTATAACTTAACTGCTATGCTATCACCAAATTTTGTTTTAAAATTTGTAAATGTAGAGCGGAAGCTGTTTTTAGGGAGTTGCTGTTACAAACTTACTTCTTTATGTGGATTTATATATGTATTGTATATTAGTCTTAGCCGAAAATTCGTTTTAATATCCATTTTTAATTTAGTTTATAGAATATATCGTACAAACGTAATCTTTCTGTGCTTTCATAAATGGATATAGTTAAATTATAATATACACTCTTACGCGTCTTGCAAATTTAATACATATTGTAATATTTGATATGAGGTGAGGATCCAGTGTTCTGTAAAACTTGTTTCCTTACAATAGTAGGCTTGTGCTTGGAAAGTCAACAAATTGTCAATCGCTGCATACAAATAATGAACAGGATCTTTTTACTTATATATATATTTTTCCAGCTAAATTCTAGTTTACTTGCAGTTACAAACATGAAAAACATAGTAATATAACTTTCCATATTTCAAATACCTTTTTATTATATTGCTAAAAATGTATAGAAATATAAACAGAAATGTTAAATAAAATATTTTGATAGGTTTGTGTTAAAAAAAAGAGTAATACCAATCAATTCAAATGCGATAAAAATTTAAATTTCTTAATGAAAATTGAGTTTATGTCCATGAAAAGATTTCAAAACGCTCTTTAATTCTCTTAAATTATTGAACGAAATGTCTTCAAAGAATTTTCTTCCACTGAGATTATATCTTTTTAAATTTAACTAATTAATTTATGCTTATGTAAATACATTTTTAACTATCATAGCTTAAAAAGTAAGTCAAATATTAAATAATAAAACATAAGAATGCATTTCCATTTACATAAGCTAATTGGGAAAAATAGATACGCTTATTACTGACATTTTGTTTACGTTAAGACCGAGCAGTTTTATAATACATTTTTATCTGTCAGTGGCAGGCAGTAGTTACTTTTTTACAAAAATTAATGACTTTGTCGTTAATAAGGAAATGTTTTGTCAGTTCACAATCTACATGTTAATTAAAATTTTGTTTCCGAAAGAGATGGTATTATGATGACTAATAGCTGTCGGATACTTGTTACAGATTTACGAACTGTGTAAACTTTTCTTCTATAGGCTATAAAGATACTGCTGCTTTTAAATTATTCTTATAATTAGGTGATGTGTTTAAATATGATATGGCATTGCAATTTTTTAGATATAGATAATTTTTCAAGTAGGAATTTTAATTAGTTATAGTTAGACTAGTTTGTTAAATATTATATTTAATTTTTTAATAAATTGACAGTTATTAGCATAGTATGGTTTAAAGTGTAAGACAATTTTTATTAAAAAAAAGTAGTTATGCATATTTACTGTTTTTAATTTTTAATAACTAACCATTTTGTTAAAAGTATCTTAATACTCTTGTATAGTTATGTGTAATATTTTTAAACTAGCACTTCTTATAAAGAAATGCTCAGTTTCCTCCGGTATGAATATAGTAAGAATAACAAAACAATTTTGAATGTTTTTATCGGGAATTATTTTATTTTATAATTGTTTAAAAAAATTTAGTAAAAATGTGCGTTTTAAATGAAAAATACTTGTTAAAAAAGTAGTGTTAAGTTAATTTAATTATATTTTATTATTTTGACTACTTATACTTTATTATTCTCCATTTATAAGTGTTAATTGATTAAATTTGAGGCTCACCTATAATAAGTTTGCTAAAGAGAAATAGAACTACCCATAAATTAAAGCCGGTTCACAAATCAAAAACATTCAATCAACGTCTTAAATTTTTTATAAAAGCTGTTAGCCATAGAATTCGATATAAATTCTTATTTTTTTAAAGCATAATTTCAGTACTGTTTTATTCTACACAACTCCTTAAACATGTGACCTCAACATAGCTGCCGCGCAGATCCAAAATACCTACTTAAATTTTCATTACGTATTCGCTGTAGAAAGTGAGCGGGAAAGCTCTGTTTTTACAATCGCTACGGATAAAACCCAAACATATCTAAAAACCCCATTACGATTGCAGCGACAAAACCGTGGAACATGTCGCTTTTCCCCCCACTGTCCCATAGGGAACTCAGTACCCACTATGCAAACATATTAGAGGGTTGACGGGGGGGGGGGGGGGAGTACTGTGGTGCCCACCTGTCTACTATTCCCCCCCCCCCCCCCCCGGTTGATTACGTAATGTGTTGCTATGACGACGCGTTGGGTCGCAGCTGTCTGGGTCGACCCATGGTTTTCGATCTTTTTCTATTAGTGTGTTCAGATGGGATGAGCAGGAATGAACATGCTGGTTTTTAGTACTTGTTGGGTAATGTGTGAGATTTGGTGTTTTATAGAGAATAATGAAGGATAACTTGAAGGATAACTCTTAAAACAAACGAGCGATTTTAACTCAGTCTGAGTTAATTTTCACTCATTCCAGTGTCGAAAATGCACTTTCCCTATAGGAGTGGTTTTCACTCCTTTGTTAAGTTAAACCTGCGACAGGATTACTCCAAACGAGTGATTTTAGCTCCTTCTGAGATCATTTTAACTCAGTCTGAGTTTATTTTCACTCCTTTCCAGTGTCGAAAATGGGCTTCTCCTATAGGAGTGGATTTAAGTCTTTTGTTTTAAGAGTGTGCCAATTCCACCTTATCATGGATTTTACAGTACATTTTTACTAATTAATACCTAACTTTAATTAATAATTAGTTATTTTAGGCAGTTATTTATCGATGAATTATTAGACTAACAAATAAGAAGTTTTAGTACAGGCTTTAGTTAAGTCAAAAATAGCAAAAACGCAAAGGTAACAGTTCTTATGCTATACACGAATTCCGCATCACTAGCTGAAGGATGGACTGATTCTTGTTGATCTGTTGTCCTTTGTGTAGGAGAGAGTTTGGGAGAATTGGGGCGATAATGATGTTATTTATCTCTGGATGTGTTGATAAAGGATATGCTTTGTTAGGATTTTTTTTTGTATAGATGCTGAGATTTTTTCGATGAAAAGGATATTTTTTTTTATTTGTTGCGGAAACTGATAGAGAAGCTATGTATTAGTAACTCTCTTCACTCTCGAAAAAAATCAATTCATTTTTTTGTATACAAATATTTTTTAAACAATTATACATGTAAAGGTATGTTTTGTTAGTAATTTTGGACAAATTAACTTTTAATGTTTGCTAAGTAGCACGTCAAATTAGTGGAATTTGTGGATATTTTCAAGCTTGTGTGCTTGGTCAGAGACCCGCTTAAACCTCCGTCAAGTGAGACAGACACACACACAAGTGAGACATACGCGAGCGTCAAGTAGGACATACGCGACAGATGCTGCCATATATAGCGCGCCACCTCCACAATTTAGACATGTCCCTGAGGGTGAGGGAAATGGTCTCCAAGGGACCTGTACCCGTGGAAAACTGCGCAATGACCGCCCACAGAACTTTCGGACCAACAGATTTAACGAGCACGAACTCCGAATATATTCGACAAACACAAACATCCAGGCCTTATCGGGATTCGAACCCGGGGCCCGAAGCTCCAAAGACTTACACCTTAACCCATTGTGCCGCTGGGTCGGCAATTTGTGGTTTTTAGCCGGAAAAATACACATTTGTTGTTTGTTATGATTTAACAATCAGCAATTTTAGCCTTTTTTATGAATTATATTTTTGAAATATTTTCGAAATCTGCTCGACTTTCTACCGACATCTCCCATTATTTTAATCAATTAATTAACCAATTGCTCATAAATCGATATTTTTAGAATGCTTGAATATTTTAGTTAATAATAGAAGAATTATGTCGACTTGAGAAAAACTGTTAAGTCAATTTTACAAAGGTAGTTTATGGTATTGGGTTGATACATATATAATGCGGCTTGTGTGCTTGATCAGAGACCCGCTTATAAACCTTCGTCAAGTAAGACAGACGTAGAAAGATTTTTTGCTGTCACAGAGAGAGAAATTACACCCAGGGCCAAGGAGGGAATCAAACCCGCAACCAACAAATGAAAACACACTGTTGCTCCAATACGTCCATACGTTGCTACCATCCACGACATGAAGCAACCCAATGTTTTTAAATAAATTTCGATGCAAAAATTTAATTATTTAAAATATGTATTCTTATCATTATTTTAGATAAAACCTAACAGTTTATTAAGATAAAAGAGTTTTATGCTCAAGCAGATATTAAGTATTAAGATTTGCTTGAAAATAAATCGCTCGCATCGCATCTTAAATATTTCCATTAATGTCAAGAACTTCATTCAAACTATTTTTCATTAAAAACGTCGTGAAAATATGTTGTCATAAAAATTTACTTGTGCAAGCAACTGCAAAACAGTTGCATGTCTTTTATGGTAATTAGCCTGTAAAATCTAACTTTGTAACTTGTCACAAAAATGTGCGTGGAACTTTTAAGTTAAATACGTGCTAAGTAGTTTGGAAAATAACTTCGCATAAATAATCAAAGACATAATGTTAAGGTTTTTGTTTTTAATACTGCTTGTTAAACTAAAAGAAAGGCTTTGGAACAAACGTTTCAACTTTGTTAGTTAAGGTAAACGAAAACCTTATTTATTTATTTGAGTTTTCTAATGTATGAAAAGAGAAAATAAATTTAAGATAATGATTTCTTTGGATTTTATGAATATTTTCGCAAAATAATTTGCTTCGTTACGTTGTTTGAATATTTAATGAAGTGCTGTTTTATTTTTACTGAGAAATTACATTTGTTCAATGAATTATAAATAAGAAACTGCGAAAAATAAAAATTCTCTTTGTCTTTTTAAATTTCAACTCATAGCTAAAAAAAAAGCATTATTGCAAAAATATTTTGGATATGAATTCTTTGATTGCATATACGTATGTGTGTTTAATTATAAAGACTACACTCTTAAAACAAAAGAGTGAAATCCACTCCTGCAGGAGAAGTGCATTTTCGACACTGGAAATGAGTGAAAATTAACTCAGACTGAGTTAAAATCACACTTGTTTGGAGTGATCCTGTCGCAGGTTTAACATACAAAAGATCCACTCCTATATGAGTGCATTTTCCTCACCTGCGAAGTGAACATTTACTCAGATTGAGTTAAAATCGCTCCTTTGTTTTAAGAGTGAATGGGTTCAAAACAACACATGACTTTTAATTACCACATAATAATATTAATACATATTTAATCCGTTCGAATTCGGTTAAATATTTGTACGGGAAGGTTTTCGTTTTTCTCATCAATACCTTTGAAACCTAAAAAGATCGATAGCGGATACCTTTGCGCATAGTCGAGTTTCTCGAAAACCTTATTATGACGTCCGTCAAGTTCAAGAATCTCGTTTAACAAATTTAAAGTTTTTTTCCCCCTCCATTGTGGCTGCAATATTGGCATCCAAGCCTTTGCAGACTCGGCATATTCCGCAGAAATGAGACCCATTTTTTGTGGCACCATCTAGGCGGCTCTCGCTACCAATTTTGACTCACAAATTACGATGAATCTGAGCTCTCTGTGGATGTTGAAATATACCGAGATTTAACCCAAACCAAATGGGAACTTCAATGATCTTTAAAATGCCACATAATCATATAGCATGCGTACCCACGGATTTTCCCATCCAGACAATCCGACGACTCAGCCGGGGCTCGAAAACGCGATCTTACGAGGGGGACTCGTTAAACCTCTCAGCCCCTGAGTCGCTGCAAATTTAAAGTCAGTAGCTCTTTTAGTTCAATCTGTAGAGTGGTTTCAGACTAACAGAATGACAGACAGACTCGACAGACCTTATATTTCATATTAGGCAATTAAAAGTAAAAAAAAACTAAAAAGGGGCTGGGGAGCCCAGTCGGTTAGGCACTCGCCAAGCATGCGAAAGGTCCCAGGTTCGAGTCCAGGGCATTGCCAAAATAACTGCCGACCTATAAACGGCCCATGCGGCCCAAAAATTTCCGACGAATAATACCCCGTGTAGGGGATTGCACGTTAAATATGCTCCAAAGTCCTAACGCTGCGTACGTTGTTGCCCTTAATGGTTGCGTTGGGTGCCTATCCAGGTGTTGGCTCGTCACTTGACTGTGGTTCTAAAATACGACGCCCGTCACCATTAGCCCTCGTGTAGCTCTTGTGCGACGATAATTCAAACCTACCTACCTAAAAATATTCTTTTCTTGCAACGTAAGCTTCAAAAATATATTATGTGTTTCTTATTTGAAACTTAACGGACAAGAGAAAAAAAATTGTAAAAATGAAAAAAAAAAAATCTATCTTCGCTACAGTTTAGAGGAATAATCTTTTAACAGCACTTAAAGTAATTGAAGAAGCCAAGTTATCAATTAAACTGACGGGTATTGGTGCTTCGCTTGACATATAACCTACTTTTTAGCGCCAAGTTGACGCTTAAAATATTGGGGTTCTGCATTCGAAAAACTATAAAACGTTGACAGAATTTTTATTCTTGTCAATAATTTAAAGTAAATATTCACTATATATTTTATAGGAAAATATAAATCAGTGAAATAAAATTCAAATCTTTACTACACTTTTATTATTTATTAATATTCGATATTAATAAATTTTTTAATGGTTTTGAATAATTTATAATCGTAAAACGGGCACTAAATTTTGAATTTATATCAAAAATACTAATATTTTGAAATAATTCTAGAGTCATCTCATCTTTAAGAAAAATCTATGTTATTAGCTACTAAATATTTAGGTAATGAGAAAGTAATACGAATAATTTTTTTAATCAAGCAGACTTTCGAAAATCAATCCTTTTAAATTAACTCTTTAAAGAAAATTCTTAAAAAAATATATACTAGTTTTGTATAATATTATTAAAAAAATTATTGATTGTTTTATATTATTGTTTTTGAATGTATATAAATAACCCTTGCAAAAATAACTTTCTCTTACTTTACAAGAAAATTTGGTTATTACTTAAAATAAGTATTCCATGTCGTACAACCTCCACTAACAACCAAACCTTGAATTTATAGCTTCGAAAATGAAGTCACTTAAAGGTTTTAATACCGATTTCTTATCTATTCAATTTTAGATGGTTGGTGGACTTTTATTTTCAGGCTTGTATGCTTGGTCAGAGAACCGCTTACAAACCTTCGTCAAGTAAGACAGACACAACACACACATACGCGACAGATGCTGCCATCTATCGCGCGCCACCTCCACAATTTAGGCATGTCCCTGAAGGGGAGGGAAATAGTCTCCAGGGACCTGTACCGGTGTGAAACTGAGCCCACAAGACTTTGGGACTCAATAGATTTAACGAGCACGTACTCCGCACTCTCCAAACACAAACATCCAAGCCTCAGGATGTATCAGGATGCAATCCCGAACCCAGAGGTTCCAAAGGCTATCTCTCTAACCGTTGCGCCGACGGGTCGGCGTATTCATCTTAATACAAGCATTAGTATTAAAGAATAAAATAAAACTTTAAAAAACTACAAAGGTGTTGTTTCAGATAATGTATTATTTTTTATTTGTGCATTTCTTGCGATTTCATTATTTGTTTCTCTTTCACTCCCAAAATGAACGTTTCTTTCGGCTGTAATCAATTCTAGAGTTCTTTTCGTACAATTATTACGTATTTACGTAAATGATGTCATATCGGAAAAATTTCAGTTCAAATGATACTCACCTTTTGCGGAGAATGCGAGCCCACGATTTTCCATTCCAGAAAATCTGACTACTCAGTGTGAGTTCAAACCCGCATGTTAGTTCAAGGGGGAAACAAACTTACAAATACCCAAAAGATATAACAAATTGATGAAAACTTAATATTTTTTTTTTACTTTTTGTAATCGATTGTTGTGGAATAAAATTGAAAATATCCCAATCGAACTCTCCGCCATCTTGTTTTCGCACTCAACCGCAAGTTGTTTGTTTCCTAAGCAAATAAAATAAAAAAAAAGAACTTGGTTGCCTTTGTCGGGCCTTTTTCAATTAATTCCGGATGTTGCGTCGGGGAGAAGAAGTGAAATGAAATCAGACATGGCGGAAAAGAGAGATAGATACACGGGAATCGGAAATTAAAGAAAAAAAAAACTTTTGGAAAAGTTCATTTGACAAAATAAGAGAGAAAGTGGTAGTGATTTTTTTTTTCTTTTGTATGTCGGAAGTTTTTGGGAATTACAAAAGAATTGTTACATTATCGAACTTTTTTTATGTGTGGACAGCGTGTTTTTAATTGTGTGATAAATTAAAAGACGTGTGATGAAAATGCTTTAGATGCTTTAAAATGCATTTTTAAAAATTGTGAAAAAAAAATAGTTTTATAAAAAAAACTTATTAACAATATATTATAGAAATTATATTTGCAAGTTTTTAATCAAAGCCCCTCAATGTTAATGGAACTCCTTATTTGTTTGACTTAATTTTTAAAATAACTTTAAATCATCCTCATGAACTCATTGACGACGAATTTGTGATGTAATTAAGGCCTTCATTTCCGAATAAAAACATTAACTTTTTTTTGTATTTTGGTGTCACTTAATTTTTTCGACATGAATTGTTTAGGATTATATATGGTCTTCATATTTTTTGTTTATTTAAAATGCAGCAGAAACCTCAATTTCGCGTATCAAACTTTCTTGCCGATCATCGTTAAAGGGTTTAAGTGTCACACCTTTGCTCTAAAAATGCTACAGATAATCGAAAAATGTGAGTGTGTTTTTACAGGCGTGGCTTTTAAAAACAAAAAATAGATGTATAAGTTGAAGTAGCTAATTGCAATTTGTTGACAAAAAAATACTTAAATAATATGTTATTTATAAATATTTTGCTGGTGCACTAACGTCAACGGAACTACAGATTTAGCAGTTTTTATGTGCTTTGCAATCCAATCTACACGTAATATTATTTGCGACAAAAATCATAACAAAATAACTTTATTTAAAATCAATTTCTATATATTGGCGCTTTGTAGTAGCTTCTGCTGCTGTGTGGTGTTACTACGCAATTACTAAAAGAAACCCAAAAAGTTTTTCGAATTCCTTCAAAATTAAAATCAGTATTTTCAGTATCGTACAAAATTAGGAGGGTCACAATAACACGTTTTAGTTACACTCTCTTCAAAGCAACAGAAGGACTGATGGAGAAAACCGATGAGTCACTCCCTCCCATAATAAAAAGATCGTAAAAACATGCACTATTCGCTTAATTGGTTGGAAAAGTATGTAATCGACATTCAAGCAATTTACCCCTTCAGAATGAGCTTTGAAATTCATTGTATCAGCTACAATGGCCGTACGGACTCCAAAAACGAAAAACTAGAAATAAGTAAAAAAAAAAATGAAAAACAAATATTTTAATTGTAAATTAAAAAAAAACGTTCAGTATGAAACAACTTTGTTTTTGAGTTTTTTAATAATTACAAGATTATGAAAAGATCCCAATGGAAAGCTATTCTTCTAGAAAATGAGTAAATATATTTGTTTTTGTGCAGTATTCTATACTTTTCCAATAATAGTAAATTATAACATACTATAAATAACAAACTTTATGTGCCCAGTTCTACCTTTCGGAAATCCAAAATGTTGTGTGAATTAATATAAAAGCTTTGAATAGTAATAATATAATAATTTAGAAGTAAAACTGTTCAAATATGTAAAATTTCAATTTTGCAAAACCATCATTAAAATTTAATTTACCTGTAAACTAGACAAGAGATATAAGGGGTCACGCAAAATGAATTTCTTGAGTACTTTATAAATAAATGAGTACTTTATAGTTAAAATATGTGCTTATTAATTTTCAAATTCTTTACATCTCACGTTTTCTTGTATGCATCATTAGCAATTGTCAAAGAAAACTAAGTCTTCTGCTTTAGTTTATCTCAGCTTTACCTACCTGGGAGTAAAGGTAAAAAAATAAGTGTGTTAACCCAGAGATTGAATGATTTTAGTTAGTCTAAATAAACGAAACAAAGCCATGTATTAAACAATTTGTGAAGGAAAACTGAATTTCCATTATAAACGAATTTTGATAACTTACAAAATAGGTTTTTATGCGGTTGGTTATTAATGCAATTATCGAACTACTACTATCTTTACTAGGTTGATAAACGCAGATAATATCAATATAAAACTAATTTTTGACAAAAAATGTCAAAATGTTTTGTCAAACCATCTTGTTGGTGTGCGCTATCTGTGGGACACGCCCCTACATTATGAGTCAGAAGGAAGCTTTCTGAGTTTCATTCTTTAAAAAATTATGACCTATGTTGGGAGGGTGATTGAGTCAAGTCAACCTCACATACGAGTACAAATAAACATACAATGTTTTAAGTTTAATATAAATAAGTAATTTCGTGGTTGAAGTTATGGCATTAATTTGCTGGATATTATTAAAGAAAACAAATTGGAAAAAAAATCCGCAAAGAAGGTCAAACTTGTTTAAATTTTCCTTTTCCAAAATTGGGCTAAAATGAAGTGATTATTCTCATAAAGTATACACCATGTTAAATCATTAAAAAGCTGTAAGAGCCCGAATTAAATGAAGTCTCATTTTAATAAAGACATTTACTTAATAAATCGAGTTTTGATCCAAACATCAATAACTTTGAAAAAAATATTTTCTATCTGTAGATGGGGGTCGCATTTCCAAGAACGACGTGATGCTATACAAATTCAAACAAAACTTATCAAATTAGAAAACATCCGTGTTCGACAAACAAAAATACACCCTAGCTAAACATTCCATTTCCGAAAAAGGACATTGAATATCAATCCATAATTTATTCTAAACACGCTTTCCTCACTTTTTATGAAAACATCCCATCTTACTTTTATTTATCCAAACGAATTATTTAAATAAAAATTCCGGTCACTTTTAAGCCTAATCTGATTTTAGCGTGTTTATTGAAACTAGCGTTCGCGACTGTTTTTCTTCCGAGGCAGCTTAAGATGTTATTTCTTCAAACAAACCGCGAATTGGGCAAGGTTTAATCGAAAGGAACTAGGCGCCATTTAACCAAAATTGGGTTATTAGTACAGCCTTGGCTTAAGAAAACCCTTTATTTAAGGTAGAAAGTAAATAGACTTCTAGAATTGGTTTGTTTCGCGTGACGTAGTCATTCCTGCTTTCATTCCTGAATTTCGTTTGGGTTTTCGGTGATTGGGGTATGCCACGGTAAGCACAGCCCACTACCATTAGTTAACCAAAAGAGACCTTATTTTCATTCCTTCTGAACCGATGGCACTCAAGTCTTGTGTATCTCTTTTGAGGATTCTTCTACCGTCAAACAAATTTTGTCTCTTTTGACAATCCTTTCTCGCAAAATCGCTTGACGTTACTCGATGCGCATACTATCACATTAGTTTAGTTTGAATTATCATCGCACTAGAGCTACACGAGGGCAATTGGCAACGGGCGTCGTATTTTAGAACCACAGTCAAGTGACGATCCGACACCTGAGTAAGCACCCAACGCAACCGTTAAGGGCGACATCGTACGCAGCGTTTCGACTTTGGATGATATTTAAAGTGCACTTCCTCCTCACGGAGTAATATTCGTCGGACATTTTGGCTGCACGGGAAGTTTATATAGGTCGGCAGTTATTTTGGCAATGCCCGGTCCCAAACCTGGGACCTTCCGCATACTAGGCGAATGCCTAACCGACTGAGCTCCCCAGCACCCTATCATATTAGACCAAAAGGTTTCGTCAGAGCATTTTTCACGACATCATTCCGCCAAAAATGGCGACATTATTTGTGAAAATTGAGAATTTATTTAGAGAGATTACAAGGATGGAACGATATTGCTGAATTCTTCGACACTTTTATTCCATTAAGTAGGGTGATAATATCTTATTTTAATAAACTAGCTTTATAAGGGTATCATACTTGATATATTTTTCGATTTTGTTGTCTTGTGTATTGTTTTTCATTTCACTCAAAAAAAATTCTTTTTACTAAATAAAATTCATTTGACTCTAACAGTTCAACCACATAAATACATACATCGTTCATGTACTGACACCAACTACATAATGGCCTCATATATATTTTGTAAAGATACTCAAACGTCCTATTTATACGAGAAAATTATCTGTGAACTTATTTTTCGTATTACAAAACGAATTTCTTCAGAAGTTTTATCCAAATATGGTTTTGGGTCTTAAAACCTTTCAGATAAGACGTTCTAATTCTTCTAAAAAATGCTCGGAAATCCGAAAAACTTTGAGCACTCTTCGTTTCTATGCCAACCAAACCCCTCGGAAGAAAATCCGGAATATAACCGTAGAAAAATAGTTTTTTTCCTGCGAAGATTTCTTTAACGACGTATACAAGCTTCTATTTATTTGTAATGTTGAAAGTTATAGTAGAAAAATAAATATAAACATGTTCCCAGTTACTGATTCTTAGAATAACGTTTTTTCTTTCAAGACTATTTATTATTGTAAAAAACTACTTTGAAATATGGTTTTGGGGTTATTTTTAATTTTGTCAACAAGTAAAAAAGAGTGATAAGAATCAACGCTTACATTGAATTTAAAAATAAATGCTTTTATTAAAAATATTTTTTTAATAAATTGGATAATATTTTAAAACATAGTTGTATGAAAGCAAACTGGTTTGGATTTGAGATGCTTCAAGTCTGGTGCTAAAAAACTTAAATTTGAAAAAAAATTATAAAAAATACATTTAGAAAATTATCTAATTAAATTACGATGAGTTTTATTATGTAACTAAATACCAATTAATTTTTGTTTGTTGGAAAAACTAGAGAAAATTTAAATTTAAAATTATTATCGTGCAAGACATGAACAGCTTTTAAAAAATGTATCATGATTTCACTTCGAATTCAATAAAAAAATTCAAATACTTATCCCTAAAACTATCGATACGTATTTATTGCTAATACTATTGTGCAATTTGGCATGTTTTCTTTCACTTTTTACTGCAGAAGAGACTATGGTTCAAACATCACAAGTGGATAACAAATATTGCATAAAAATATGAAACATTACAATATTATGTTGTACCAATACAATAATTTGGTTTATGATTAACGAACAGAAATTTGTGTTGCTCTGAAGCAACTAACGATCGCGAGAGGAGACGATTATTTTGTCCATGCGGGGGCCCGGATGGCCGAGTGGTTTGGACCATTACGCCAGCAGTCTGCGAGCTGTATCGGGTGCGGGTTCGATTCCCGCCTTCGCCCTGGGTGCACTTTCATTTCTCTGTGACAGTAAAAATTCTTTCTGTGTCTGTCTCACTAGACGAAGGCTCATAAGCGGGTCTCTGATCAAGCACATAAGCTGGAATATATATATTAACCATCCCATCCCATGTCCATGCGCGATTGACAACAAAACTGTTACATTCATTATAAAGTACCTGTAATCTATATATTTTTTTATCTTTAGTATAGCTATTTATCAGCAACATTAAAGAGGAGATACCGAACTGCATTTCTAAAGAACACATGTGCCTTCAACACAATTTTTTTTATTTTTCAAAACAACTTGTAATAACTGAGAAAACACAATTTTTTTATTTTTTCAACACAACTTGTAATACCTGAGAAAAACGCAATTTTTTTTTTCAACACAACTTGTAATAACTAAGAAAAACACAATTTTTTTAATTGAAAGCCAACGCATGTTGTTTTAGTGTACAATATGTCAATTGAGTACTTGATGATAAGAAACAATTATTATCAGATAATGAAAAGTAATATTTGTTTTAAGTTTGCTTCTTTGGTCACGCATGCCTAAAACAACTAAGCGCACTGTAACAAAGCCAATTCTACACTCCGTGCCAACCTAACTTGGGTAAAAACAAAGAGTAAAAAGGGAGAGGGAAAAGCGCGATTGGTCTGTTATTTAGAAACTCTTGTAATGTAATATTTACATACAAAATGATATGAATACAATTTAACCAAAATACACTTTTCCTTGAGATAAAATTGCCAAATTGTCTCAAATAATATTCAAATCTGTTAGACCTTAAACGAAATTAATGTTTTAAACATGTTTTCTGGATGGATTCACAAATAATTCATGGAACTCTTTACATCCGTGGAAAGATCTTCTCCACAGCATATTTCTTTTTACGACACTCCTTGCCAACCTAAGTTGGGTAATTCACTATAAAATAGCAACAGAAGAATATATCTCTTTCGAATAAAGAACTAATTTTATAAAAATTCCTTCCGTTTGAATCGAAAAGGAAAGATATATGGAGGGCTTTATCCGATACCAGTATTGCAGATATTTCAAGAGCTCTTCGCCCAAACCGCAGTGGAATTTTATTTTGATTTTAAACTCGAGTGAGAAAAATTCCAATAAGTTTCATTATTTGTGCTCAATAGTGTAGTTTTGAAAGTTCCGATTGATTATTCCGATCCTTTGTTATGATGTAGTGAAGTGGTTATTTGAGTAACGTGAAGGGTTTGGAATAAGTTTGTTAGGCTTAGAAAAATGTTGATTTAATGAATGTAACAAATAAGATATATAATACAGATGCATGTATTTTAAAAATGGGTGATGTACAATTGGCTTATTTTATGTGACGTAATTTCTTCCTGCTTTCATTCTTGGATTCCTTCGATCGATGCTCTGTTTCTATTTCTAAGTGTCATTGAGTCACCAATATATGTTCGAGATATCAACCAATCTCATTGCACTTGTTCTGTTCTTCAAACTACTGATTTCGGATACAGTCTCTTAATATAATTAAGTTATATACTTCGACAAAGCGTAAGTTCATGAAAATAAATAACGTGCATAGTAATTTGTAAATCCAAATGGCTTGCTCTATTTAATTTTTTTTTTTTTGTCTATGCCATTAAGAATCCTTGTTTGAAGATATCAATAGTAAAGTTATGATATATTAATCGAGGTACTCAATTTAAAATAATCATGAGTTTCTTTATTGTAATCCCTATTGTTTCTCCCTAAAATAAACTGCATTGGTTGGTTGGTAGACATATATATTTAGGCTTGTATGCTTGGTCAGAGACCCACTTATATACCTTCGTCAAGTGAGACAGAAGCAACACACACACTTGACAGATGCTGTCTGTCATCTATCGCGCGCCACCTCCACAATTTAGACATGTCCCTGAAGGGGAGGGAAATAGTCTCCATGTTCCTGTACCCGTGATAAACTGCGCAATGACCACCCACAGGACTTTCGGACCCAACAGATTTAACGAGCACGTACTCCGCATATACTAGGTGGGTCTTCAATGGTACCGGGACCCGATCTCGGGACCTACCGATCCGGAAATCAAGATCCTAACCACAGGGCTCCCCACAGCCCAAACCTTCCCCCTGCACCATAAAATCGTTCCAGTATAGCATCGGCATCTCGACCATCTAAACAATCTCTTCACTTCATGACCACCCTCTCCCTCCAAAAAGATATCTTATACTCCAGCTTATCGCATTATCGTCTGCAACCCTTTCGGAATTAAAATTCGCTCTATTTCCCTCACCCCCACCCTCCCTTTTTAAAATTTGCATAAACCATCTTCTTGTGCTTGGGTGAAGCACGTGTTGCGATTCTGGTATGAAATTGTTTTGGGGGTCCTCTGCAAAGTGAGTGCTGGGCTTGATGGTTTGCAGTGTAGTTGAGATGTGGTTGTATGTAATGAATGAATGGTCCCTTAATGATTGTGTATTTGAAGTATAGTGTCAGATGGGTACATGGTAGATACATGTATATTTCGGCTTGTGTGGTTGATCAGAGACCCGATTATATAAGCCTTCGTCAAGTAAGACAGACACAGAAAGTATAATTACTGTCACAGAGAAAGGAAAGTACACTCAGGGCATAGGCTAGAATTGAACCCGCTCCCGTTACACTCTTAAAACAAACGAGCGAATTTAACTCAATCTGAGTAATTTTCACTCCTCCAGTCTTGAAAATGCACTTCTCCGAAAGGAGTGTATCCTTTGTGTGTTAAACCTCCAACAGGATCACTCCAAACGAGTGACTTTAACTCAGTCTAAGTTAATATTCACTCCTTTCCAGTGTCGAAAATGCACTTCTCCAACTGGAGTAGATTTCACTCATATGGTTTAAGAGTGTACTGCGAAGTATAGTGTCAGTATTATGTGGTATATTAAAGGATATACGAATACGATATACGAAAACAAATTTGTGTGAACACAACTTACAATTGCGAGAGAAGACATTTATTATATACATCAGCGATTAACAAAAGGAACTTGTAAACTATATTTTCTCCAAAAATATGTATACAAATTATAACATTCATATTTTAAAGTACTGTAATACATTTTTTCTTAACTTCAGAAGAGAAAATGCTGAACTATACATTTTAAAAGAATTCATACGTGCTGAACCGTGAATATAATTTTTGTGCTAACCATGCATTATAATTTGGTCGCAATACCTTTTTTGCATGCTTCAACAGAACTTGTAGTTTCTAGAAAGAAAGAAAAAACTTTTTTTTTCATTGAAAGTCGGCCATTTTTTTCTGAGAGTTTTAAAAAAATAACTTTTATTACAATACATAGTTTTAAAAGACTTTTTAACAATTAAAATTATAATTTTTTTAATCTTTAAATTTTATCAGTGTGTTTTAAAAAACGATAGTTTAGTCGGGATTAGAAGTTTGCATCCTTTAGATTTAAAGAGCCCCGTTCGTCTTCCATGTATAAGGTCCCAGGTTCGGGTCGTCGTCGTACGGTCCCAGGTTCGGGCATCGCAAAAATAATTGCCAACCTATATAAACGGACAGCCAAAATTGTCAGGCGAATAATACCCCTCATGAAGAGAGTGCACCTTAAATCTGCTCCAAAGTCCAAATGCTGAGTATGGTGTCGCCCTAGTTTGCGCTGAATGCCTATACTGAAGTGTCGCTTCGTGACTTGACTATATATGGACGGCCGTTGCCAATAGCCTCGGGTAGCTCCAGCGCAACGATATTTTAAACTAAACTTGTTCTGTAATAACATTACATGATGTTGCAGTTCTCACTCGTAATCTCTATAAATAAAACACAATTTTTTTTATTGAAAGTCAAAAAAGTTTTTTTCTGAAGGAAATTGAAAATAACTTTTATTGCAATATGCACTCATAAAACAAACGAGTGATTTTAACTCAGTCTGAGTTAATTTTCACTTCTCCAGTGTCGAAAATGCACTTCTCCTACAGGAGTGGATCTTTTGTATGTTGAATCTGCAACAAGATCAATCCAAACGAGTGATTTTAAATCAGTCTGAGTTAATATTCACTCCTTTCCAGTGTCGAAAATGCACTTATCCTACAGGAGTGGTTTGCACTCCTTTGTTTTAAGAGTGATATGATTTTAAAAGACCTCTCCACAATTAAAATTAGAAATTGCTTGTAACTCTTTAACATATATCAATGCGCTTTATAAAAAAATCATTACTTCTTAATAGGGTGTAGAACTCTGAATCCTTAAGATTTAAAAAGAAAACTTTGCAAACGCCCCCCACTTTAAAACAACCGGATGACTCAAAAGGGTGTTTGGGCTCCAGCGGACGACGGATGGATCTTAAATGAAAATTAAGTACTGAAACCCCGGACGGATGAGTCAGACGATTTTAAAGTGTTACGGGGGGGGGGGGGGGGGTCCTCTGACAGGATCAATGATTGGCCCCCTGCTGCTGATACGATACATGATGAGGAGGGCTGAAAGGGTTAGATTTCAGGTGCATGAAAACGTTCTAAAAGAGAGTGACTAATGTTCGGATGAGGCCTGTTGAGTAATTGTTGAAGGTTGAGAGAGGGTGATATCTTATTTTTAAAATGCAACAGTTTCGGTTATTGTGTCGATTAATCAAGATTTGGATTGTTTTTAATTAGGATACTTGGGGAGGAGAGTGGAAAAGGTTAGAAGAATTGTTAATGAACGATTGTAAATAAGGGGGTGACGTTAAAATAAAGGATATTGAGAAATTGTTGATTGTTAGGTGTTAAGTTTCGATTTGAATTTTAGCTTAATTTATAACGTAACAATTAGGGTAGACTGACCAGTGAATAAACAGTTGGTAAATGCATTTAAAAAGTAAGGATTAAAAATCATTCCACTGGATGGATTGGCAACACTGACTTCCTCTCATCTAGTAGGAAGCTATCTGACATATGAATGGTTGTCCTGGTCATTAATTAAAACCCAACATGTTTATTGACTGGACATTTTTGTGTTGATTCACTGGTAAAAGAACTGTTCATTCACTTGGCTTTTGTACCACTTTTTATTTGGACCCCCAAAAGACCCAAAGAAATGCAATATGAAGTCACCTCCTTTTTTTTGTAGAATTTAAATATAATGACAGATGTGTTTACATTGTCATAAACCAACAAGCAATATTTTCTTAAAATGTATGAATTTTCTTAAAGCAAACTGTGCTTAAGCCTTCATTCACAGGTTAGTCTAAACTAGTAAACAGTTTATTTTTTTAACTAAATATCTTTCGTAAATTTCTCATGAACTGCATTTCATCTAAACCAAAGTTTTCCAACATGACTGACTTTTTAATAATGCTGCGCATACTTAAAATTTAATCAAATTAATGCCGAAATAGTTTAATAAATAGAAACAAATGTCACGAAAAGAATTCAAAAATAGAACACAGTAGACGAAAAGACCATCCATTAATAGTGAAACCAAAGTAACCAATGAAATCGCGGAAATGCAAGAATGAAAACTGAAAAGAAATACATCATCTGAAACAACCCAATTTCAAATGAATTAAAGAGATCGAGCGAAATGATATCTTTAATTATACATTTTTCTTACGACGATGTTTTATAAGCGGGTCCTTGCGACCAAGCACACAAGCCTGAAAATATATGTCTACCAACCAACCAACCAACTACATTTGTCTTAAGGGAGAATGGGGGCTCTGGATAGCGGGTCTCCAAAGCGAAGTGCATCAGCATTAATCTAATGGAGAAAAAAATATGTTCTCTGCCACATTTCTCCGGCTGTATTGACTATTTTTACAAACGGATTTTTTATGTGATAAATGTAGCTAACTTACAGGTCCCGACAATCCCACTTTTTGAAATTGGTTCGATTTTTTCTAATTCTGTATAAATAATTTCACAAAAAGTATTCGAAGCAATTAAAACAAGGAGGATTATAGAGACCTGTAAGTTATCTACATTTATCACATAGAAAAACCGTTTGTAAAAATATTCAAAACAGCCAGAGAAAATACTTTCCCCCCATTGGATTAACATTGAGGCACTTGAGTTTGGAGACCCCCGGTCCAGCGAGCCGATTCCCCTCTTAAGTTCTAGCTTCTTTCAATTTTATAAAAAAAATGAAAAAAAAAGCATCTTATTTGAAGAGTACACGGGAAGAACCGCTTTATTTCGTAGAAGTGTTTCCTATTTGCCTCTTTGGGGATGATAGCGAGAAAAAACCTAAACTGGCGTGAAGAAACCGGTTACTCGCTTTGTTTATCTTTCGCGGCAACCCTAATTCACGCCATATATCAGTGGATACGACACACACGTTTGAACCGCAAATGAAGAACCGAAAGCGAAACCGGTTTTCGGTCGCCAATGTCCGCCAAGCAGGCACAATTACGGAAATACTCTAAAGAAATCAAGCGGTTCTTCCCGTGTACTCTTCATTTGATATCTCCAGCCCAAACTCCCATTCATCAACGCAGGCTTACGTGAGAAAATTGAAGAGCTTAGTGGAAGAACGTGCTAAGTGACATTTTTGAAAAAATGGAAAAGTTTATGTAACTGAACATATTACTAATTTCTTTAACAAATTTTTCCTTTATCATCAACTTAATGTTTAGTATATTTTTTATGCTTTACAAGTTCCGTTTCCAACAGATCTTGGTGCAAACGAAAAACTTTATAGCCCATTTTCTTGTTTTCATCTTTGTGTCCCTTAGCACGTTCTTCCACTAAGCTCTTCAATTTCGCACTTCTTTCCAATCAACCAATTGGGCGCCATGTTTAATAGGATTTTATTGTTCGTTGCCATTAATTTAAAGTAATTGACGTTGACGAATTTCGAAACTTTTTTTTTTCATTATTCGACCTTGTTCTGTGTCTTCTGCGAGAATTAAAGAGAATAAAACAAAAAAAAAGGGAAGGGCTCTTAGATTTAATTAGAGTGAATGCATTTTTAATTGTTCTGGGAATTAGTGTATCGAGTTGAATATAATTAATTTAATTAGTTTCGTTTTAAATAGTGCCTCTTAATACTCGGATTAATTCTTAATTAGGTTATCGCAAAAGAATGCATTAAGATGCCTTATTATTTTGCAATAGATTTTCCAGGAACTCTTTAATTGATTTGTACCATGTAAGAGAATTGGTTTTAAAAAAAACTAGTGACATAAAATTAAATCAATTAATAAATTAAATTGATCATATAATTAAAACCATACTTGTAATTCTAAATTTGTCGATAATAAGTCTTCATTAACTGCTGTAATAAATGTAGTGCATACTGCTTTTTCACATTCTTTAGTAAATTTCTTTGAACAATATAAAATAGCTTACTAGTTCTTTAATAACTTATTGATAAATTACCCATTATAGTTATATTTAAGTTGAGAACACTTTTTTGTACTAACATCTAATTAAATAGAAAATAAGTTTATAATAAAAAATCTTTTAGCTGAAAAGTTTCGCCGAAATCAATCCGTAAAACATAATGATATCTTAAAATGAAATGGTTATTTATAACATCCATCCTCTTTATTAGGACATGTAACATTCGAAGTTACAAATGCCAAAAAAAAATTAATTTTTACTTTGCATTTAATGTCTTATATATTATATTAGAAAACAGAAACTTACTTTGAATATGATTATTGAATATGATGATATTATTATTAGTTGTGATGAGCGCTACAAAACGAATTTCTTTACTTTAGAACCTCTGTCACATGAGAAACAACCTACTGGCTTTCTATGTTTAATGTGGTTCTTTTAAAATAACTTTTAAGAAATGTCTTTTTAACTTAATAAATGTTTTATTATACTCTATCGTATATAGTTTTTAATTCTTGCTGGGAAACTGTGTCTCAGCGTAACAAATGGTATACAAATATGTTAAAAATACCCCCAAGTAAATGCCAAAGTTTTACATGACGTTCTGATAACATATATTAATCGGGGTAAACAATTTTAGTCCCAGTGATGTAATTTGGCATCATCATGTTTCTGATCATAATTTAAAAAAAAAATAATAGGGCTGACATCTATTGGGATTAATAAAAAATATTTTCTAATATAAAAAAGTTTGAAGAATCGAATGATGTGCTTTTTGAAATCATAAATGGCTACAGACGATCAGAATTTTTTTTCTAAAATGATGTCAAATTGCCATTGGGACTAAAGAGGTTAAAATATATCTACATTAAAAGTATAGAGACTGCTATTTACCACATCAAACTAATTTTTTATAACAACGTGCAAAAAAGTTCACTTCTTATATCATATTCATTCATAAATCGTTTCGAAAATGACACTTTACGTGCTTAAGTCACAGACAGTGGCAAAAATGGGATTTTTGGCACTAGTGTGGTAAAGTAAATAAGAGTATCTGATTGGTAGAAAACAAAATGTCATGACTATTTCCATGGAAGCTAAATGGTCATGAAACTCACTTATTTCTATTGGTTCATTACTTTTGCATTTTCTAATGTCTCCATGGAAACTACAAGTACTACAGAAATTATTAAAGGAAATTAAATAAGACAAAAGTAAGAACACAAATTTCGCGCTTTTGCACGTTATTATAAAAAATATTATAAACAAGCACCTGTCAAATAATACTTTATTAAACTCTTGTCATTAAAAGCCACTCGCTTAATAAAGTGTTATTTTCGACACTAGTTGTTTAAGGGGGTTCAGTACCCCAAAATCGGTGAAAAAATCAAAACAAAAATTATTGGCTTAAAATACTATTACAACCTTTAATAATAATGTCACAAAGTATCAAGACGATTGGAAAAATATTTTTGACATTAAAAGCCATTTTAATGTCATGGCTTCGTAAGGGAATGGGTTAACAATAAAAACTATAAACGCGTTTTTCTCAGAACTTGATTTTTTGAACTTCGATATACCTTTTCTCAAAACTATGCTATGTTTTCTCGTAAACTTTTTTTATATGATGTCATACATATAAAATATTAATCTGAGGTTATATATTTTAATAAAACTATAGTGAAAAAAAATTTATGGGTCAAAAAAGTGAAATTTCATGATTTTTTGTGTTCTTTAAAACTTATTTTATTAAAAAAAATCTAACAGTTATTTAAAAAAAAACTTTTAACCTCAGATTGATATATAAGGTTGGTATAACACACACAGAAAATTTTAAGATGATCTGATCAGTAGTTATTGTGAAAAGGTACATTGCAATTGGCCAATTTAACATTACCGATATACACTGTAAAAAAATTCAGGAACGTTACTGGGAAATAATGGGCAGCTGAGCTGCCCAATTTTTACCAGTAATGTTCCTGGAATATACCAGAAACCTTCCCCAAAAATATTGAAACAATCCCACTTAGAGCCAGTAACTTCACTGGAAAATACCTGGAACCTTTCTGGAAAATAACTGGAACTTTTCTGGAAAACACCAGGAACCTTCCTAAAAAGAATTTTCAGAAATCTTTCCATGTACTCGGACCCATGCGTCACGAATTGGATTTTCTACTCTTTCCCAACACAGATATCCGACTTAAAGAATGACTGGTAGTAGGTGGGATTCGAACTCCCGAACTCTTGAGAAGGCTGAATCCTGAGGCGGACGCCTTAACCACTCGGCCACATGATAATTAACTTCGATATACCAACAACGTTAGAAAACAACTGAATTTGAACGAGGCGCCACGAGCAATGGTGGCGGTTCATAGCAAACGTTGCCAGGTTTGAAAGGGAAAACCTGGAAATCCCAGGAACTTATCACGAAGCGATGGATACTTAAAAAAGCCAGGAAAGTTCCTGGTATATATACGGAAAGTTAAGGAAATTTTTTACAGTGTACAACATACCGAACCCCCTTAACCTAATTTTGTTCCTCTTTATTTCCAGACCTGTCGGCCCCCTTGGAAGTGCTGGTCGAGAAGACCACCACCAGCTCGGTGCACCTCAAGTGGAAGCCCCCGCCCTCCCCGAAAGGGCCCAACCTCAAGCTGTTCACCTACTCGCTCACTCTCACTCCCCTCACGCAGTACGGACACGGTACGTATGAAATACTATTCTGTTAACAACAAGAAATGGCGGCTTATAGAAATTCGACAGCGCATGATTTCGTATTTCTCAATTGAAGAGTTCGGGGAAGAATCGCTTGATTTCTTGAGTCTTTCCGTAATTGTGTCTGCTGGGCTGACATTGGCGACCTGAAACCGGTTTTTCTTTCGGTTCTTCATTCGCGGTAAAAACGTGGGACTCTTGTCCACTGATCTCTGGCGTGAATCAGGATTGCCGAGAAAGATAAACAAAGTGATTAACTGGTTTCTTTACACCAGTTTAGGCGATTTCTCGCTATCATCCCCAAAGAGGCTATTAAGGAAAGCCTTCCCTGAAATAAAGCGGTTCTTCCCCGTACTCTTCAATTATGAATATGAAGAGTACAGACAAAAAAAACCCTTCATTTCATAGGAATATGTTTGCATCAGACCTCTCTGGCAACAAAAGTGAGTCATCGCCTAAATTGGTGTAAGGAAACCAGTTTTTTCCTTGATCTGAGGCAACCCTGATTCTTGCCAAGCACAAATCTCATGTTTGTACCGTGAGAGAAGAAACAAGGGAGAAACTGGTTTCATGTCGCCAATGTCCGCCAAGCATATCTGATTGCAGAAAGGTTTCTATGCATTCAAAGGGTTCTTCCCCGGGACTCTTCCACTGATAAAACTTCCACTGATGCTTTAAATGAAAGATGGCTTTATTAACGGCTCCTCTAGGCTGACACGGCGGCGCAATGGTTAGGGAGCTAGCCTTTGGAGCTTCTGGGTTCGGACTCGAATACCGGTAAAGGCATGGATGTTTGTGTTTGTCAATAAATGTTGTTATTCGTCTATGTGTTTGTGTCGTCCTTAATTCTTTGTGTGTCTCTTGTAACTGTCTCTTCTGGCGAGCGGGGTAACGGGCTACAAAGCCTATGCTCTTCCTTTCTAGAAGGCGCAATCACTGTCATTTGTCATGTTTGTTCCGGAGATGAGATGAATTTTTGTGCCAAATTTCGTGACGATCTGTTGCGCGGTTCTTTAGATCTCGTGTCTTATACAAACAAACAAAAAGACAAACGGAAGTTGCCTTTTATGGATATAGATATTAAATAACTCTAAGTAAGTTTCTCTTTCCTCCCACTAGGTCTGGAGAAGGAGTTCTCCCTGCCCCCCACCATCACTTCCAAGCAGGTCGAGGGCCTGCTGGAGGGCACCCGCTACGCAGTCCAGCTGTCGGCAATCTACGGGGACCCCACCCGTGCCCTGAGCCACGACGCGCTCGTCAGGGTGGCAGCGCCCAAGTTCACCGTCCTCGTCCCGCACGAGGTGCAACTTGACATTCCGGTGGGGGACGACGGCATTCCGAAAGACGAGCCGCGTAAGCAGTAGTAGCACTTTTCGTTCCATCTTACCTTACCAGCTTTATTACCGCGTACCTTACTTTTAGTAGTGTCGAATGGTGTACCTTTAAGGCCTTATCACACGAGAGTCGTGCGAACAGGTCGTTCACGACAGGTCGTCACGAACAGGTCGTTCGCTCAGCGACGTCCCTACGCCGTTTCAAAAACAGGTTTTTCGAGCAGCTTTTGTTGGCTGAGTTTTTTCGAGTCGACGTGAAAAAATCCTGTACTTTTTCGCTGAGTGAACGGCTGCTCCAGTCAAAAACGAAGTTCAGTCGTGACGTCATGACCGAGCCTCCTCCTTGTACCTCGTCCTCCAATACCGCGATAGTACCGCTTTTAAGTCTGTGATGTCACGCATGACGTAGCTGTCGTCTTGTGTGACGTTTTGCTGAACCAAAAGTTTTTCGATGAGCGACGTTCCTACCGTCTGATAAGGGCATTATCTTTAAAAATATGCTTGTCTTTTTCAATTGGGGTAACTCTGCCTTACTTATGATTAAAAAAAATATTCAAGAAGTAAGTCTGTACTAGGGTTTTTATGCTTGAGCTAATGTTATCCTCAAGGACAAGTTAAGGCATTCGGTGCTAATTGATTTTTCATTTTGCACATTGCCATGAATTTTAATTTTAACCCTTACTAAAACATCTGTTGCTATAGTAGATTCAACAGTTGCCGTATTCTGTACACAACCTAAGGTTGGTCTCACACAATTGTTTCAGTAATAATTGTCATACCGCTAATGGTGCCACTTGATGACTGGGCCAGTGTTGAAGTCAATCTGAACGTTCACTTGCAATTGTGGGGAAAAACGTATTTGCGGTTTTTATATCAATGATATTCTCTGAAGTACTGGCAATAATACCTGAATTACGCCTTAAGTTCAGCTGTCGGCCATCTACGGGGACCCTACCCGTACCCTGTCGAACCACGACTGCCTCGTCAGGGTGGCAGCCCCCAAGTTCACTGTCCTCGTCTCTCACGAGTTGCAACTGAACATACCAGTGGAGGACGACGGCATTCCGAAAGACGAGCCGCGTAAGAGCTGAACTTTTTCAACTAAAAAATATAAACTAAACGCAACTATACTTCATTGAATGAAGTAAGTCTGTAGAGCCGATATTGCCGGGCTAGGAAACAAATGCAATTGGCAACCGGTCACCTGATTTTCTTCTTATTTTTGCGGTTTTAATTAATTTATTGTTCTGGGTTATTGTTTTTTTCTATTTTTCAGTTTGTCTGTTTTCTTCCTCTTTTGTTTACATGCTCCAATCTCATGCTTCATCATGGATTCCAATGATGTAAAATCAAGTGCTTCTGCAATTTTTTTTTTAAACTTATTTTTCTGTATTTCCCCGCAGCTTGCAACTGCAGCGACGCCGGTATGGTGGCCTGCACGCGCCGCCCTGGGTTCGTTGAGTGCGCCTGCCAACCCGGGTACTCGGGCACTTGGTGCGAGGAGTGCGCCCCGGGCAACTTCAGGGCAGGGAAGGAGTGCCGCATTTGCCCCTGCTCCAACCTCACGTCCACTGCTGAGTGCAAGATGGGTAAGTTGCAACTAATTTTTTGGTAGTTAAGAAATGAGGCTTCTTCGTCAGGAAGAGGTGGAAGGGAGGGACCATGCCTTTTGAGTTGATTTATCATGCAGCGTTTTAGTAATTAAATTACAGTCCCCCTAGGTGGCTCTTAGACGCATTTAAAAAAAAATGTTCGAAACTGTGATTGCATTCGAATAATTCAGAAGCCATTTTTGTGTGTTCAGATTCGCGCTTATTTTTTTAGCTCCCATTTTCGTTCGCAAATTTATACTCTAAGAAGGAGTGAGATGATTTCCAACTGTAAGTATTATTCAAAAAAACTACACACTTCATTCAATCCGGAACAGAGCAGGTATGCATTCAATGCAGATTACGAAATTAAATTATTCTGCATCCCACTACATTGCACGATGGCCATATGCTTACTGTTTGAAATTATTTGATTTATCATACCATATACAACCCCTGGCAAAAAGTATCCGATCACCGAAAGCAGTGCCTACGTTACGTTCATATCAGTCATTTTTTTACAATTTTAATATTTTTTTCAAACCTTTGAAGGTTTTTTGTGAAATATGACTAAATTAGTCTAAGAATAATAAATATAAACGGAAAATAAATTATAGTTAATAATTTTCAGGAAAAAATACATTGAACCGTGAAGGAAAAAAGTTTCCGATCATCCCTTTGTGGGGAAAAAAGTATTCGATCAAGTCACTTTAATATTTTGAGGGTCCTCTTTTTGCCTTGATTACTGCATTTAAGCGCCGAGGCATGGATGTGACAAACTCGTGGCATAAATTTTATGGAATTTCACCTCAGCTTACCTTAATGGCTAGGCATAGTTCTTCCATATTTGTTGGTCTTCTCTTATCATTGTTTCTTTTCATAACATTCCAAATATTTTCTAGTGGATTGAGTTCCGGACTATTTGCAGCCCAATAAATAATCTTTATTGGAGATTTACATATCGATTAAAGAAATTCTTGACCAGTTTACTTCAATGACATAATGCGTTATCATCTTGAAAAATGAAATAGGGGGAGTCTCCAATCCTTTTCCTCGATGATAGGAATAAAAAAAAATTTAAATGTCTGTATAACACTTTAGAATTAATTGTTTGCAACATTATACACATTTTACCGACTCCTTCGGAAGTCATGCAACTCCCCACCATATAAATGAACGCTGATGATATTTAGCTTTAGTTTTGCGGCAATCTCTTGAACTTTTCAACCGTTCTCCTCCTCAAAGATTCCAACACTTTCTCCAGTTCCTAAGCATATACGATATTCGTAACTAAAAATAACCTTCTTCCAATCATCAGAAGACTAGCTTTTATGTTTCTTGCACCAGTGCAGACTACTTTTGTTACGTTTGTAGTCATATATGGTTTCGCTTTGGCTTTACAGAAGTGAAATCCTTTATCGTTATGTTAAAGTACTGTTTGCGGGGAAATTTGGAAAATATATCGCTCTACTAATGATGTCAAAATCTTCCTCTAAGCGGTAGCCCACATGCAACATCAAGTAGGCAGGACAGAATATTGGTTGATATTGCCAAATCTATGAGAGGTTGTACGTTGAAACAACTTAATACTGAGTGGTCGAAATATCGGGTAAATGTATGTGCACGTACAGTGCGAAATCGTTTAAACGATAAAGGATTTCCCTTCTGCAAAGCCAAAACGAAACCATATATGACTAAAAACATATCAAAAGTCGTCTGCACTGGTGCAAGAAACATAAAAACTAGTCTTCTGATGATTGGAAGAAGTTTTTTGTAGTAACGAATCTCGTCTCTGCTTAGGAACTGGAGAAAGTGTTAGAATCTTTGTGTGAAGGAGAACGGTTGAAAAGTTCAAAAAAGATTGCCGCAAAACTAAAGCTAAATATCAGCGTTCATTTATGGTGTGGAGTTGCATGACTTCCGAAGGAGTCGGTAAAATGTGTATAGTGTTGCAAACAATTAATTCTAAAGTGTTATACAGACATTTTAAATTTTTTTTATTCCTATCATCGAGGAAAAGGATTGGAGACTCTTCCAATTTCATTTTTCAAGATGATAACGCATTATGTCATCGAAGTAAACTGGTCAAGAATTTGTTTAATCGATATGGAAATCTCCAATCAAGATTATTTATTGGGCTGCAAATAGTCCGGATCTCAATCCAATAGAAAATGTTTGGAATGTTATGAAAAGAAACAATGATAAGAGAAGACCAACAAATATGGAAGAACTATGCCTAGCCATTAAGGTAAGCTGAGGTGAAATTCCATAAAATTTATGCCACGAGTTTGTCACATCCATGCCTCGGAGCTTAAATGCAGTAATCAAGGCAAAAAGAGGACCCACAAAATATTAAAGTGACTTGATCGAATGCTTTTTTCCCCACAAAGGGATGATCGGAAACTTTTTTCCCTCACGGTTCAATGTATTTTCTCCTGAAAATTAAAAACTATAATTTTATTTTCCGTTTATATTTATTACTCTTTGACTAATTTAGTCATATTTCACAAAAAAACTTCAAAGGTTTGAAAAAATATTAAAATTGTAAAAAAATGACGACTGATATGAACGTAACGTAGGCACTGCTTTCGGTGATCGGATACTTTTTGCCAGGGGTTGTAACATGCAGACATGGTCTGTTTATTGTATGCAAGCGATTTGTAATTTTAACTCAAAATCAGGCGAAGCTCCAGATCATAAAACTGCCCATGAATATTAATCTGCCGAACTCGGGTTCGAACCATGAACCTTTAGATTTCCACAGTTCTCCTAATTAATTGTTCCATATGAGTTTAATAAACAGTTTAGAAGTTTCTTCAGTAGTTGCCGTATTAGACCGAGAGCCCAGGGCCCCCAGACCTAAGTCATTTTGGCAAGGATGAAATGTACGTGATTAGGTTCAGTTTTCATTTACTTTCAGTGTATGCATACCCGTTAGAGTGGACCGACGGTCAATTTAGAGGTATCGGGTACAAAAAGTAGGTAAAATATAAGTTAACCTAAGTCATTTTGGAAAGGCTGATTTTTACATATGTTTTAGAAAATAATGTTAAAAGTGCATAATAAATTTCCCAGACACTTTCCGTGGGCCGATATTTCTCCCAGACGCTTTAAACGTCTTCATCAAGCTCAGACTTTGTCAATCACATCTAGCGGCGTGAGATGGCGCTACAACCGTTCTCGGACATCTAGGAAGGGAAGTTAAGCAAAAAAGAACGATGTGTCTATTGGAGATATGGTTGGTTGATTGACTTATATTCCGGTATAAAATAATATATATTGATTTAATTGAAAAAAAATTAATCCAAAAATAGATTAATAAACAAGTTTTCATAGCTGCCTAGCTTACTACATTTTCACATCTCCAATAATCAAGCACACAAACCGGAATATATATGTCAATCAACCAAACATATCTCCAATAGACACACAGTTCTTTTTTGCTTAACTTCCCTTCCTTGATGCCCGAGAACGATTGTAGCGCCATCTCACGCCGATAGATGTGATTGACAAAGTCTGAGCTTTATGAAGACGTTTAAAGCGTCTGGGAGAAATATCGGCCCACGGAAAGTGTCTGGGAAAATTATTACGAACTTTTAACATTATTTTCTAAAACATATGTAAAAATCAACCTTTCCAAAATGACTTAGGTTAACTTATATTTTACCTACTTTTTCACCCGATACCTCTAAATTGGCCGTCGGTCCACTTTAACGTGTATGCATACACTAAAAGTAAATGAAAACCGAACCTAATCAAGTACATTTCATCCTTGCCAAAATGACTTAGGTCTGGGGGCCCAGGGCGCTCACTCTATATGTATCTAGACATTAAAAAAAACGTATTTACTTTTTAACAACATATATCTTGAGAGAAAAAAATTATTGAAACAAAAATACCTGTGGTTTCTCCTGCAAAACTAAGAGATATTACTTAGTATAGAAACTTAGATATTACTTAAAGTATAGAAACATGCATAATTGGGGGCATGAGTCCGCTAGGCCGCGAGTCTCCAAACCAAAGTGCCTCAGTGTTAAAATATAATGGTGAAAATTATTTTCTAAGACACATTTCTCCTGCTGTATTGTATAATTTTATAAAAGTCTCTTTTGAGTGATAAATGTAGCTGACTTACAGGTCCCGACAATCCCACTTTTTTAAATGGGTTCGAATATTTTTTTTATTTTTAATAAATAATTTTACAGAAAATGATCGAGCGATTTCAAAAAGTGGGGTAATAGAGACCAGGAAGTTATATACATTAATATTTTTTTTAAACCTGTCATGGGGAAAATATTCATTACAGTCGGAGAAATGTGACTAAGAAAATACTTTTTCCAATAAGTTAACAAGTTTGGTTTGGAGACCCGTGGTCCAGCGGGCTCATTTACCCTCAAGCGATTATAACCTCTTCTAACCCCCTAATTCCCCTCTTCCCCCAGAGCCCTCCGGTCAGGTATCGTGCGTGCAATGCCTGCCCGGGCACCGGGGCAGCATGTGCTCAAGCTGCGCGGCGGGCTACCAGTGGCTGGAGGACGAGGAGAGGTGCACGCCCCTGGACTGCCTCAGCGTGCCCCTGTGCGCCGAGCAGAGGTACGCCCCTGGATGCGAGGGCTGCGTGTTCCTGGAGAACAGGAGTCCCGCCACTGCGCACAGGAGCAAGTCGGGTGAGTTTTGGGGTGCAGTGAATGGTTTACAGGATGTCCGTAAAAGAATGTCCTAGTTTTAATGGTATATTACTGGAGTTTATTTTATACTAAATATAACAAATCATACATGAATTTGAAGGAAAAGTAACCTAGTTTTTATTATATCAGTGCTCAATAAGTGCGCCTTTAGTGATACGCCGCACATCCAAGCGAAAATGCAGTTCTTCCCATACTGTCTGCAGCAAGTCCGAAGTACTGGTAGCAACAGCCTGTGCAACTGTGAAGACGATGTAGCGGTACAAGCGCATGCGCTTATCTGAAACTGTTAAAGTTTTTCTTCATTCGTCACCTATTCAACCACAACTGTCGAACGATTACAGCTGATACTATTTCGATTTGAAACTCGAACATTCTTTTACGGACATCCTGTATATGGATCTTTTGTATCTGTTGACAGTGTATCAACACCAAAACACACCTTAAGTTTGCAGATTAAAATGTTCTACGCGGAGGAAACGCTCGTAAACAAACGGAATTTTGCCTCTCTGATTGGTCGCTCCTACGCGATACATCCGCCCTGATATTCGTTCGCCCAGTTACCTCAAAATCGAAGGAAAAATTAATTAATATTACACTCTAACTGAAGCAAAAACAAATAAAAAATAATAAAAACATGTCTTGAAATAACGAATAAATGGGTTTATTGATTGTGTGAAAAACCTTTTTTCATTCGATTCTCGCACTCGGAAATGAGAACTATTTACCCTTCTTCTGGTAGAACATTTCTATACTGCAAACTTAATATGGGTTTGACTGTAATAAACAGATAATCACTAACTGTGTGAAGGGGCTGGGGAGCCCAGTCGGTTAAGCACTCGGTTAGCATGCGGAAGGTTCCAGGTTCGGGTCCGGGCATCGCCAAAATTGCTGCCGACCTATAAACGGCCCGTGCAGCCAAAAATGTCCGACGAATAATACCCCGTGTAAGGGAGTGCACGTTAAATATCCTTCAAAGTCCTAACGCTGCGTACGATGTCGCCCTTAACGGTTGCGTTGGGTGCCTATTCAGGTGTTGGCTCGTCACCTGACTGTGGTTCTAAAATACGACGCCCGTCGCCAATAGCCCTCGTGTTGCTCTAGTGCGACGATAATTCAAACCAAACCAAACTAACTATGTGAAACATTCCAGACCGCAGCATAGCGGACGGCACCCTTCCCCTGATAGCGGTCATCGTGACTCTCGGCGTCCTCTTGCTGGTGGCTGCCATGGCAACGTGCTGGCGATACTGGGACCACAGGCGACACCAGCCGCGGGTCCCGTTCTGGAGCATCGAGCTCCAGCAAGACGAGAAGAGCGACCTGCACTCGCACTGCCACTACCAGCACCTGGACGCCAGCAAGAACGGACATCTCCAGAGCCAGCCTGCCGCGGCGGAACAGCGGGGCGACTCGATCCAGCGGACTTATAATACCATGAATGTGTGAAGTTGTGATGTGAAGTGGTTTTTGGGTGTTTATTATCACTTGTACACTGTTAAAAATTTCAGTTCAACGTTGAACCAAATATTGGTGAAAAATCAAGAACGTCTTGTAGATACACCATAAAATGGTTCAACCAAATAGTATTACATTCTGGGAATAGGCATGCTTTCACCAAAAATTGGTCCAACTTCTACTAACTACAACCGATAATTTAATTGTTTTTCAAACGCGGGCAACATTACAAGTATTGCTTCAGCTTAAGAATTGTTGTCCGTCCGTGGGCGAGTGGTTATGGCATCAGCCTAGAGATTTCACCTTCTCAGGAGTGTGGGGGTTCGAATACCATCTACTGCCAATTATCCTATAAATCTGATCTCTGTACTGGAAATAGTAGAAAAAATCCTCAAATTGGGAGACCCTTTTTATGGTTCAACCTTTTACTATAGTCACGCGTTGGGAAAATCCCGTATATCGTTCAACCTCTCACCATAGTTACGCAATTTGAAAATACCGTTTTATGGTTCAACATTCTACCAAATCGTGGTTGCAGCAACTTTGAACAGTAATTTGGTTCAACCTTGAACTATTATTTTTAACAGTGTAGGGATGGTGGTTTGGGTCGGGGTCCGGTTTAGGATTGGATATGTAACTGTAAAAAGTGCTTCCATATAGAAATTGTAGGGGGGAGAGGTCCATTGTAAAGGGTGGCCCAAAAGTAGTAGGCTTACAGTTAATTTCGGTTGAAATGTACCACTGGTAAGAATGTTGGGTTATTTAGAACAGGAATTTGACATGATTTCTTTTAGTTTTGGTGGCTGACTAAAATTAAAATGTACAACAGCGTATCGGGTCCAAAGAGAAGCGATTTGTAGACTTTGTTTAGTTTGGTTTCGAATTCGCTTCGGTTTATTTATTTGATGCCCGAGAATTAAGCAAATAATGTCACCAGAGTACGTAACTTCAAATGCCGCCATCTGCCAGTTATCCTATAAAAGTATTAATGCTTGCGAAAAAAAATAACTGTTGCTGTATAAATAACTGTATGGTATAACTAACTGTGAGCCTACTTTTGGGCCACCCCGTATAATAGAACGCTGGTCATAAAGAAGTGTCGGGAAATTAAATTAAAGCCAATTTAAAAGCCTTGTGGAAGAACGTCCTAAGTGACAAGATTGTGAAATCGATAAACTGAGATTTATGTTTTTAGTTTGCACTTAAATCTATTGAAAACTGTACTTTTAATAAAAAAAATGGGATTTTTTTTTTATCTTTGAGGGATAGAATAACATGTTCATTAACACAAAAATCCCATTTTTTTTCTAAAAATGTCACTTACACTCTTAAAACGAACGAGCGGTTTTAACTCAGTCTGAGTAATATTCGCTCCTCCAGTCTGGAAAAAGCACTTCTCCTCTTGGAGTGGATCCTTTGTGTGTTAAACCTCCGACACGATCACTCCAAACGAGTGATTTTAACTCAGTCTGATTTAATATTTACTCCTTTCCAGTGTCGAAACTGTACTTCTCCTACTGGAGTGGATTTCTCTCGTTTGTTTTAAGAGTGTAGCACGCTTATTATTATGCTTCGTATACTGCCCAAAACGTACTTTCACAACAGTTAAAAAACTCACTCTTTAATTTTGAAATAACTTTTACTACTGCCATCTATGAGGATTATTAGTTACGTTGCCAAACGGCAACTGTATGCATCAGAGGGTTAAACCGGACTTCGACACAAAATACATTTCCCTCTTGGTACACACTAAAATGAAGGCATTTACAATTATTTGTTGTATGTCGCTACCACGCTTGCTTGCCTAACTAGGTTGCCTTTAACCCTGTGAGAAATATTGATGTGTCACGTTATGCTAAACCAATGAAGGCCGCTAATGGTAAGTCAAGGTATTTTACATGCCAACGTGCAATGTATAGTGGCATATGACATAATGTATAAGGCGAGAAAAAAAATTATATTTTCTAAATTACAAAATAGCATTAAAAAGTAACGGTAAGACGGTTATTATTTCAAATCATACTCAATATATCAATTAAATATTCGATTTTTTAACTTGGATCAGATGCAAGGGTTAAAAACAAGCGATTTAACTAGAAATATTCCTTTTAAATTTATTTCTATCATTGCCAATTTTAAAAAATCATTTATTTTGACTTTATATTTAGGTTTTTTTATTTTAATTATTCTTTTCCTTAGTTTTAGATCATTTGATTTTCAAAATTTTGGAAATTCATAAAAAAGTACGATTCCTGAAATTTTTATCCTACTAACCTCCTACTACCAACTATGATCATAGTCTTAGTAATTTGGCATAACATAACCCTTTTTGAAATAATGCCATAATTATTTAGTTAAATTACGTCATATTCATAATACATCATGATTTGAACTTTCAAAATTTGCATTAACCTTGCAAATTTCAATTTAAAACGCAAATTGATCGCAATAGTGGAAATTAAAACTACCGATATCGTCTTCATAACTTCATGTGACTGCTTTGACAGTTCTTGTATGTAAACTAGTTAGTTTAGTTTTCCTATTGTTGTATATAATTGTGTCAACACTGTATGGACGGTAGTATTGCACCTTTTTATAAAAGGTCACTTATACCTGCTGTGTGCTTTGAATGTGGTGAAAATCAATTTTTTAAAAAATTTATTTATATGTATTTATTATGACTTTTTTTACTTTTTGTGTTACATATGAATGCGCTAAGTTTTCATAAGGTTTTTCTTTGTATTTTATTGTGTGATGACTTTTTTTTTTAAAAAATTGAAGCTTAGTGGAAAAACTTGCTAAGTAACAAAAGCTAAAAACGAGAAAATGAGCTACAAAGATTTTCTTTTTGCTCTTAGCTCCGTTAAAAACGACGCTTACAAAAGGTAAAAAATATACTTTAATTAAAGTTTATGAAAACTGTGTTAAATCTTGATATCTTTATAAAGGACGGACTAATATATTCATTGAAGTAAAAATATCAATATTTTCAAAAATGTCACTTAGCACGTTCTTTGTCTAAGCTCTTCAATTGATGTTGCTGTAAATTTTGAAGTGGGAGACGACAGCAAATATCAAAAGGTCCAATAGTAATTCTTTACTAAGCTAAACAATATATATTCATGTATATTTTTGTATGTTTTTTTTATAGTTTTTGTAGGTGTTGTACATAGTATAATTAGGTAGAGAATACGCGCACGGGCCCCGTTTACGTATTGCGCGTACAGTAACTACACATGCCGAAAGTATTTCAAACTGGAACCATGTAAATTGCTTGTATCAGCATGAATTATACTTGAAACTTGAGATCAAACTATTTTCTGAGCCGCGGGCAATTAAAAAAAAAAACGCCTTATAGGCGCGTTTACATGAGCCATCGAATCCATGGAATTCTAAACCCTCCATTAGGGGAAAAGTGGTCGAGCAGGATTTCTAACCCAAATGATAGTCTGTGGCCGAATCCTTGGAATGAAACATTAAACCTTCCTTCATTATAGGGCGTGCGAAACCCCCCAATGAACCCTGCAATTCCGGTTCTGCCTGGGCGAAAATCGGCAAGAGGGAAAAATGGCGGAGTTTGCATTTCCTTCTATGGTTTCAATGGCTCATGTAAACGCGCCTTATGTGTGCGTTTAAAGATAATTTTCCGATTTATTATATTTTTTGCTACAATTTCATCGGCTTCTTTATAACATCGATCAAACCAATCACGTTAGCTCAATGTTTGAGTCAAAGTCAAAGCTAAAAAATAATGTGGGGTCTCCAGTGCCGGATTAAGACTCAAGGCCCATAGGCACTTGACATTTAGGGCCCCCCACCATCTCGAAGCTATTTTGGAAATTTAGCAAATTAAACCTTTAAGTCCCAAAAATTTACTACACTACGGATCTGATATTCACAAAATAAGCTTATTTTCGGTCAAAAATAAGATTTCCATAAGAAAAAAAAACATTTTAATTTTTTGTGTGGTTTTTGAAATAATGCCAAAAATTTGTAACTGTGGAAAACAACAAAATAAAAATATACATATTACCTAAAAACACTTTGAGTTATGTATATTAAGGTATCCCTGACAATGTTATTAAAAAAAATTTAATAATTATTTTAACCGAAATGGTTTAAATTGTGTTTTTAATATGATAAACTGAAGTGAACTTTTCAAAAATCAGGTGAAACGCTTGTTAGCTATTTTCTGAATAAATAAAATAGTAGTTCTGCTTTCTATTGAGACGAATGTAAAATATTGTCTAATAGAACAAAGTATGAAGAATCGAATGATGTGTTTTTGGATGTCATAACCGGGACATAAACATTTATAAAAAAAATATTGAAAGTGATGATGCCAATGGCATCACTGGGACTGAAAGGGTTAAATACACTAGTAAAGAACATATAATTTTTAATCGACTTTAATAAAGTATGTTACTATGGTTATTCAAAATTGTAATTTGATTTTGGCAATTTTTGAGGCCGTCATCAGGAAATAGGTTTTCGGAGTTTGGCGATTTTCAAATTTTTTTCGGCGATTTTATCTTTTAAAGGGCCCTCTTCCTGACTGGGCCCCTAGGCCCGGGCATTTTAGGCCTAGGCCGAAATCCGTCACTGGGGGTCTCAGACAATTTAAAAATTTATTGACATTTTGGGAGTTTACGGTATTTATCATAATGGAAACTAAATTTTAGGGAGCCTCATGGTAACTGTAAAAAAACCTGTTGTTTTTACAGTTAAAAACTGTCAACTTTGACGCCAGTTAATAACTGTTTATTTTATAGTTTAAAACTGTAATTTTTTTACAGGCAAACTGTAAATTTAACAGGGAGAAACTGTTTTTTTAGCAGGGAAAAAACTGTTAAATTAGACGCGCAAAGAGTCACGTGATTGAGATCATCGTTAAGCACAAATACCCAATACTAGCCCTCACGAACGAGTAATTACTTTGTCGCAGTCGGATCAGTATTGGATTCGTACACAAGAGGTTCCTGGATCAAAACCGGGCCAGATCTAAGATCTAACTCTGCCAAGCGGCACAGTATTGGGCTCTTGCATGCGAGCCCAATACTGTGCCGCTTGCGATAAAGTAATCACTTGGTCACGAGGGTATTTTAATATATTATATATACAGGGTATTATAATATACAGGGTATTTTATTTTAGCAGGGGAAAAATTAACAGGGTTAAATTAACAGTTTTTCCCTGCTAAATTAACAGTTTCTTCAGTAAAATTACAGTTTTAAACTGTAAAAAAATTACAGTTTTAAACTGTAAAAAAATTACAGTTTTAAACTGCAAAAAAATTACAGTTTTAAACTGTAAAATAAACAGTTATTAACTGGCGTTGAAGTTGACAGTTTTTAACTGTAAAAACAACAGTTTTTTTTTAACAGTGTAATTATATGACCCTTATGGAGGCTCGGGACTTATGGCAAGGTCATGCGTACGCGCAATGCTTGTACGGTGCCCGTGCACGTAGACAATCCAATTTAAAAATATTTTGAAAAATCCAAATTGAAATTACCAAAGTATATGGATATCTGTAACGCATATGCTTGCGTAGTACTTGTAACGCTAAGAAAATTCCGGTGATGTCTGTGTGTTTTATTGTACTATTAAACATTCTAGTTTGTCTAACTATACTCATAATAAAAAAATCTATGCAAAATTCATAATTTTGTATGTATATTTTTTTACGAATCGATTTGTTATCAAAGTATTACATAAATATGGTTTTAAATAGTAAAGTATTACCCTTTAACGTTTCTGAAAAATAAATTTTAGATAATATGTGATGTATTTTTTTTAAACTTTTCCTTGTACATCTGATCAGTATTTTAAAAGAGTAAATTTTGTTTTTGATGTCTTTGTTTTGAAACTGCTTCAAATCGTTGAAATTCATTATTTTCTTTTATCAATTTAACTTTACAAACTATTCATTACTACTAATTGTGTATAGCTTTTTTTTGCATCAATACCTACTTCTACTATACATAATTTATATTTTGATGTTACACATGTATGTTTTTCGAAATGGCATTCCTAATTTATTGAAAAGTAACATGCATTCAGCATCTGTATATAGCTTATCTGTCTTTCGCATTGTGATATACGAGTAGTATTTTGCTAAGCACATTTGATTATTTGATAATAGGAAGCACTGTAAATGTCATACTAGTCACTAAAAGTACGTGTTTTCTCTGATATAGGGTAGACTGACCAGTGAATGAACAGGCCCCAGTGAATGAACAGTTGGTAAATACATTTAAAAAGTAAGGATTAGAAATCATTTCACTGGATGGATTGGCAACACTGACTTCCTCTCATCTAGTAGGAAGCTATCTGACATCTGATTGGTTGTCATGGTCATTAATTAAAATCCAACATGTTTATTGACTGGACAATTTTGTGTTCATTCACTGGTAAAAACTGGTACTGTCCATTCACTTGGCTTTTGTACCACTTTTTATTTGGACCACAAAGCAATGCAATATAAAGCACCTCCTTTTTTTGTATAATTTCCATATAATGACAGATGTGTTCACATTGTCATAAACCCACAAGCTACACTCTTAAAACAAACGAGCGAATTTAACCCAATCTGAGTAATTTTCACTCCTCCAGTCTTGAAAATGCACTTCTCCGAAGGGAGTAGATCCCTTGTGTGTTAAACTTCTAAAAAGATCACTCCAAACGAGTGATTTTAACTCAGTCTGAGTTAATATTCACTCCTTTCCAGTATCGAAAATGCACTTCTCCAACTGAAGTGGATTTCACTCTTTTGATTTAAGAGTGTTTATTTTCTTTAAATGTACGAATTTTCTTAAAACAAATTGTGCTTAGGCGTTCATTCACTGGTTAGTCCACCCTATAAAATTTCATCTCGCTGTTTACTCCATTTAGATAAGAGAAATAAAGTGCAGGGTTTTCCAAAATTTTTCTTAACGGTTGCGTTGGGTGCCTATTCAGGTGTGGGCTCGTCACCTGACTGTGGTTCTAAAAATACGACGCCCGTCGCCAATAGCCCTCGTGTAGCTCTAGTGCGACGATAATTCAAAACCTAACCTAACCAAAAATTTTCATCTTTTAATTGAGAGGGAATGGAAGCTCAAATCCCTAAATCAAAATTTTCTCTTCTGTGTTTGTCCCATGTTTAAAAAAAAATGTTTTAAGCCTAGTTACTCCGGCTATATTGAATATTTTTACAAACGATTTTCATGTATGATAAATTATCTGTGTAATGCTTTTGTCTGTTTTTTTTTATGTGTTTTTCTTGTTTGTTTTATCTCCTAATTGTTTGTTCAATGTGCATTGTAGTTATTTTTATGTGTAATGTGCATTTTAAACTGAATAAATAAATAAATGTAGCTGGATATTATACAGGGCTCTACACTCCTTGCCAACCTAAGTTGGGTAAATAGGAATATGCAATGGAGAAGATCCTTCGCGGATGTAAAGAGTGCCATAAATTATTTGTGAATCCATCCAGAAAACATTTTTAAAACATTAATTTCGTTTAAAGTCTAGCAGATTTGAATGTTATTTGAGAAAATTTGGCAATTTTTTATCCGAATGAAAAGAGTATTTTGGTTAAATTGCATTCAAATCATTTTGCATGTAAATATTACCTTAAAAGAGTTTCCAACTAACGGACCAACCGCGCCCTTCCTTCACTCTGACCATTTAGTCTTTGTTTCTACCGAAGTTAGGTTGGCGCGGAGTGTATAATTCTACCTTTTTGAAATTGGAACGAATATTTTGTGGAAAAATTATTGAGTTGAAGTCAAAAAAGAAAAAATTCGTAGAAATAGCCCATGTATCCGGAGTGATTTGACTTGAAAATGATTTTTTAAAGGGGATACGGTATCCGAAAATTGGTCAAAATATCGATTTTTCGGTTTTTACTTCTTATTATTCACAATATTTTTCTGGACATTTACTGAAAGTTTCATAAGGATATCTTCTGTAGAAAAAAAGTTATCAAATATTTTCTGGAGTCATTTCAATGAGTTTGAATAAGTATTTCTTCTTCTTTTATCTCTGTTTCTAACTTTAACCTTTTAAACCTTTGTAACCCTCTGTAGACTTTCATCTCTGGGTTGCGTTTTTCAATTATTGTGTTTAATTAATCCCTATGACTTGTTAATTAATCCCTATGGCTTGTTAATTAATTTAAAATTTTGTAAATTTTTAAACTGTGTTTTTATATATATGGTGAACAAAAGTGTGCATGGAATTAGGTCTGTGTACAGTTTTCTTTTAAATGTTAAATTCAATAATTTGTAGGGGTTTTTTGTGATTTACAGTATAAATTCATGTTATATTTAACTGTAGCTCACATTTTAAAATCCTTACGCAGTTCTTGAAAAAATAGCACTAAAAACAAACTATAAAAGTTTGGTGGAGTTATTCTCAAAATTGAAAAAAAAAATGTAGCGTTTTAAAAAAAATTCAAAATTTGTACTTTACTTGAATAAATGAAAAACTACTTGTAAATATTTGTTTTTATTGCTAAAAAATGCTTATTTCGAGTGAACATTATATAAAACCACTATAATTTGCAAATTTATGTTATTTCCAGAAATAATATTGTGGGTACTGTATCCCTGAAAGAAATATTTGGAAGCCCGGCTTCCGTCTCCCCCTTAAGGGGGAATGGGCGTGCAGGACCGGGGGTCTCCAAACTCAAGTGCCTCAATGTTAATCCAATGGGGAAAAAGCTATTTTCTTTGCTACATTTCTCCGGCTGTATTGAATATTTTTACAAGCGGATTTTTTTATGTGATAAATGTAGCTGACTTACAGGTCTCTATCTTCCCACTTTTTGAAATTGCTTCGAATATTTTTTGTAAAATAATTTATTGAATATTAAAAAAAATATTCGTAATAATTTCAAAAAGTGGGAAGATAGAGACCTGTTAGTCAGCTACATTTATCACATAAAAAAATCCGCTAGTAAAAATATTCAATACAGCCGGAGAAATGTGGCAAAGAAAATAATTTTTTCCCATTGGATTAACATTGAGGCACTTGAGTTTGGAGACCCCCGGTCCTGCGCGCCCATTCCCCCTTAACCATTTCAGTCCCAGTGATGCCATTTGGAATCATCCCTTTCAATATTTTTTTTTTTAAAATGTTTATGTCCGTTATGACATCCAAACACATATCATTCTATTCTTCACACTTTGTTCTATTAGACATATTTTATATTAATCTCAATGGAAGTCAGAACTACTGTTTTTTTTTTTTATTTAGAAAATAGCTAGCAAGCGTATCACTTGATTTTTGAAAAGTTCACTTCAGTTCCGCATATTTAAAACACAATTAAAACTATTTCTGTTAAAATACTTACTAAATTTTTTTTATATAATATGATATAACTCGAAGTTGTTCTTAGGTAATATATATATTTTTATTTTGTTGTTTTCCACAGTTATAAAATTTTAGCATTATTTAAAAAAAACGTATAAAAAATTTTAATGAATTTTTTTTCTTATGGAGCTCTTATTTTTGACCTAAAATAAGCTTATTTTGTGAACATCAGAATTTTCTGTAGTGTAGTAAATTTTTGGGACTGAAAGAGTTAATCAAATAGTTTTTACACAAAAAGTTTTTGTTCTTTAATAACATAGTTTCTGTCAAAGTTTTACCTGAATAAAAGCTAAAACCTCACGTTCCCTATGTGAGAATGATAAATTGACAATTTTCTGGAAGTATAATCAGCAGTCAATTTTGTTTGATGTGCTTTAATTCACTTGATTAAAAACTGAAAGATATTTCGTATTGCATACGGAAAAAAAGAATATTCCCCTTAGAATAATTTGTAAGGGAACATATCTTTTCCTCGCACGTTGTGAAACGTCAGCATTGTGATTATTTTTTTCAAAAATTTGTTTTGATAAATTATTTTGTTACCAGTAGGTTCAAAACCCACAGTAGCTGTAATTCAAAATCATGTCGTAAACTTCAAGTTGTTAAACCGACAACAATTGAAAATGTGTATGAATGTGTTAAATAATGAAGTTTTATTTTTAAAACGCATAGTTGTCATTATCACTGTATGTTCATATTTATAATAAAATGCACTGTAGAAGTCCTTTGGTGTTGCTTTATTTTTAGTCCGTTTATTCAAGATTTCACCGAAAAAAGCATACCATACAAAAATAACAATAATATTTTATGATTTCTTTCATTTCAATTTGGGATTCTTTTCATTTATTTGGGATTATTTTATATTATATGACTTAACCCATGAAAATAATACCATAAAATTAAATGAATTTATATGTTCCTTGATTTTTTGTTATCCTTAATTTTGAGGTATTGCATGTTTATTTTGTTTTGAGGGGGAATGGGACCGCAGGACGGGGGGTCTCCAAACTCAAGTGCCTCAATGTTAATCCAATGGGGAAAAAATATTTTCTTTGCCACATTTCTCCGGCTGTAGTGAATATTTTTTCAAGCGGATTTTTTTATGTGATAAATGTAGCTGACTTACAGGTCTCTATCTTCCCACTTTTTGAAATTAGTACGAATATTTTTTTTAATATTCAATAAATTATTTTACACAAAATATTCGAAGCAATTTCAAAAAGTGGAAAGATAGAGACCTGTAAGTCAGCTACATTTATCACATAAAAAAATCCGCTTGAAAAAATATTCACTACAGCCGGAGAAATGTGGCAAAGAAAATATTTTTTCCCCATTGGATTAACATTGAGGCACTTGAGTTTGGAGACCCCCCGTCCTGCGGTCCCATTCCCCCTTAAGTGTTTTAAAATGTATTAGGGATCGACCGATGGCGAATATCGGCCTGGCCGATGGTTGGTTGGTTGACATATATTTTCAGGCTTGTGTGCTTGGTCGCAAGAACACGCTTATAAACCGTCGTCAAGTAGGAAAACACAAGACACACACAAACACATATGACAGATGCTGCCATCTGTCGCCACCTCCACAATTTAGACATGCCCCTGAAGGGGAGGGAAATTTTCTCCAGGAACCTGTACCCATGGTGAACTGCGCAATGACCGACCACAGGACTTTCGGACCCAACAGATTTTACGAGCACGAACTCCGCATATACTCCGTAGGTCTTCAGTGGCACCGGGTCTCGAACTCTCAACCTTCCGATCTCGAGTCCAAGATCCTGACCACTAGGCTCCTTACAGCCCTACTGGCCGATGGAAAAACCAAAATATATAGTTTTTATGCAAGCACTAATTAACATAATCAGGGCCGGATTTAAAGATTCGCCGCCAGTAGGCTACGATCGATTAGGTTTTTAAATAAGTATATTTTTAATTTTAAAGAAGTTATAGTTTAAAATTTAGGTATAATATTACAAGAGCTTAAAATGTATTATTCATACATGTATTTATTTTTAATATAAATTTTAACAGCTTAAAATTTATGGTAGTATGGTAGGTACATTTATATTCCAGCTTGTGTGTGTTCAGAGAACCGCTTACAAGCTTTCGTCAAGTGGGACAGACACAGAAAGAGTTTTTATGTACAAGCACAAGAGACACACAAAGAATGGACAACACAAACACATAGACAAATAAAAACATTTATTGACGGTAACAAACATCCATGCCTGACCGGGATTCGAACATGACTCCAGCAGCTCCAAAGGCTAGCATCCTAACGATTGTGCCACCGGGGCAGCTCTTAAAATTTATTATAATTTAATAAATAAACACTTATTATACTAAATACCAGCACACAGAGATAGCACTCTTGGTTACTTAACTTTTGCAAATGTCAAGCTATGATTTACTATACTCGATACTCTAAGATTTGGAGGGAATATCAACAACACATGTACCAACTTAACAAAAAAAAACTCAAACGATACACTCTAAAAAATGAATGCTCAAAAACGACAGCATTTTCCTTAATTTTGACGATTTCATTACTGGCAAATGCTCCGAGTTTTCGTTTCCTCAAAGTGAGGAAATTTGAATCGTCATTTTTATGATGATTTGAATGTCGTCTAATCTAAAATAATATTTCGTCATTTTTGAGCATGTGAGTACAACAATAAGATTCAGTTTCCTCAAAATAAAGATACAGAATCGTCAAATCACGATCATCGTAAAAATGAGGATTCGCGTTTACTCAAAACTCACGTGATAATTTGACGAAACAATCCTCAAAATTAACGAAATGAGGCTTGAGGATTCATGAATCGTCAAAAAGGAAAGTGTTATTTCTGAGAGTGTAGGAGCACTTCACGGTGGTTATTCCGGGAACTCTTTGATCAAGGTAGTACAGATCATAGTTAAAGTATTAGAGTGGCGGATCACGTGACCTCCAATGCAAACGACGGGATGCGAATGGAGAGCAAAATTGGAAGGGTATGAGGCCAATTACAATAAAAATACTAGCCGAATTTCGGAATATTTTTGTTCTCTTTAAAAAAAAACGTGAACTTTTTTTTGTAATTTTAGAAATAAATGATATTTTTTCGTAGTATTCTTTTCCTTAATGTGCTGGCAACACTGGTTCTTTGAAAGCACATAAAGGGTCGTTGGCTGTAGGGAGCCTTGTGGTCAGGATCTCGGTCTCGAGATCGGAAGGTTGAGAGATCGAGACCCGGTGCCACTGAAGACCTACCGAGTATATGCGGAGTACGTGCTCGTTAAATCTGTTGGGTCCGAAAGTCCTGTGGTCGGTCATTGCGCAATTTACCATGGGTACAGGTTCCTGGAGAAAAATTTCCCTCCCCTTCAGGGACATGTCTAAATTGTGGAGGTGGCGACAGATGGCAGCATATGTCATTTGTTGTATGTGTGCGCCTTGTGTTGTCCTACTTGACGATGGTTTATAAGCGTGTCCTTGCGACCAAGCACACAAGCCTGAAAATATATGTCAACCAACCATGCGCGTCCCACTGATCTCTAGTGGCGCGTCCCGTCGTGTCGTTAGCATTGGAGGTCACGTGACCCCCACTCTAATACCTCAACTATGATCCATCTCTAGGGTTTTGGATTGGATTGGTTTACATATATTTTCAGGCTTGTGTGCTTGGTCGCAAGGACCCGCTTATAAACCATCGTCAAGTAGGACAACACAAGACACACACAAACACATATGACTGATGTTGCCATCTGTCGACAGATGGCAACATCTGTCGCCACCTCCACAATTTAGACATGTCCCCGGAAGGGGAGGGAAATTTTCTCCAGGAACCTGTACCCATGGTGAACTGCGCAATGACCGACCACAGGACTTTCGGACCCAACAGATTTTACGAGCACGTACTCCGCGTATACTCGGTAAGTCTTCAGTGGCAACATGGTCTCGAACTCTCAACCTTCCGATCTGAAGTCCGGGGTCCGGACCACTAGGCTCCTTACAGCCATCTCTAGGGTAGTATGCATAGGTAGTATGGCAGTAGGGGAGCCTGGGTACGGTTGTGCCAGTTTTCAGTCAATCGCTTATAAATTCTTTAGTATGCCTGGTAGGTAGCTGGATGAAAGTTGCATTAATAGTAAAGTGCAACATTGGTCTACGTATAAATAAAAAATTGTGTCCCTAAGTACAATAGTTTACTTATATGAGCAAATTAGAAAAAAGAGGAAGTAGTGTCACAACCGACCCCCCGGTTGTGACAGGTTCAAAAAAGACACCAAAATGGTATAAAATCACTCTTTTTGCAGCATCTTTAGTTATTACAAATTCAATATTTAAAATAATAACTTTTAATTCATCATTTAATTATTAAATTTAATAATTATAGATAAATTTATAATTATTAATACAAACTCTCCATATTATCACTATTATCAAAAAAGTTAACTAAATTATTTATAATTATACATTGCTGTAACCATGTCAAAATACAAAACAAATAAATAAAAATGTTTTTAAAAAATGCACAAATTATCTTATCTACTTAAAAAAAAATACATGTTCTTATATAACACAAATAAATCTTTTTGAGTTACACCTGTTTCGTCAACAATGCATATATCCTGTGGCTCATAGTTGTGCATGTACATAACAATTTGCATATTGTCATAAAAATATTGCACATTGGAAGCTTGTATCGATACAAATGCATCGTAACAAAGACACGATTAATTTGGTGATTTTTTGCAGCTCTTCGTAATGAAATCCCACGTTTCACTCCTATAAAAACTTCTTCATATTTTCTAAGGTCACACTGTGCCCTTTCTGCCTCCCTCAGGCGTTTTATAGGCATCTAAAAAAAAAAAAATACATTTTACTGTGTTGGCGCAACCGTACCCAGCTCCCTCTTTTGCAAAAAATCAATCGCTATGACAATACAAATAATATTCATTCAAAGTAGTCCCTGGGTATTTCATTATTAAAGTCTAAAGTAAAACGAGGAAACAATTCATTGCTCTATCTGTACACATAAAAATAATAACAGTTATGAAAAGAAGAGACTTTTGAATCGAAATATGAAGCGGTCAACAACGCCAACTGAGCACTCTTGAAATCCAAAGTCCTCTCAAAGTAAGGCATCAGCAAATGATATGGGGAAAAGTGACCCATTTCAGTTTCCCAGATGTCTAAGCATAGCCTTCTACATTATCATGCCATCCGAAAACGATCAAAATTGGCTATCGTGAGAAAGCTATCAATACTTGGCGTCATTTAGCGTCCACGTGCTTTTGTTTCGCTATGTCCACACAACAACAATACAAAATGACATGTACAGGCATGCGCGCATACCTACCTAGAATGTTAGAAATTGTATATGAATTTCAATGCGCTCGCATTTAATGTCAGTTTTTATTGTCGCAGTGTGGACATAGCCTTTGTTTATACCAGTTCGCTGCGATTGCGATAAGAAATTTTATTTACTAGAATTCGAAATTTGTAATTTTTTTTGTAAACTTTTGTAAATTCAACGAATAATGGCTAGTTTTTTTGCATCAGACCATCTTAAAAGTAAAAGGAAGAGCGAAGAACATGGTGTTTCAATAATTCCATATAGGAATTCCTACGAAATATGGAAGATAAGGTAAGGAGTTTTTTTAAATTATTCTTTTTTGGTGAAAATGCATCGTTCATTCTAAATATTTTTATTCTTGAAACTTTTCGAAATGCATTCATTATTAATTATTATAATTTGTTTTTTCCCTCCTAATATATAGTTTAAACACATATTCACTTTTGTTCTATCTAGATTTATTTTTGATTTGGTTTGGGCATTCAGTTTTCTAATATATGTGCTTTCGAAGTAATAAGTTTTGAAAAAAAACTTTTTAATATATTTTTCACGTAAATTCTAATATTTATATACAATTTATAGTTGAGAATTAAATGATCTATCTCATTTTAAAATTCTGTTTTCGTTCGAAATTATAATATTATTATTAAGGGACTGTTATTCTTAACAGAAGCATTTTTAATAAGTGTTATATATGTATTTATTAAATTTTCTTTAAGAAGACAAAACTATTTTTTTAAAAAATGTAACGTCTGAACAAGGTTCTCATTACTTGCGTTTTACTCTTATTAGATTCTTATCAGGGGATTTTGTTCTGCTTGCAGAATCAAAAAAAAATATCTCATTTGGTAATTATTTACTCGGACTGAACGGTATTCGAAATAGCCCGATGGATTCTTCATTTATTGCGAATACATTCCTACCAAAATATAAATATGCGAAGACTACCAACAGATGGCGCGACCTGACTTTTTGTGAGGATAGCCTGTGAATCTATGTTATTTCTATTTCTCGATTGCTAGACGGCATGTTAATGTAGGACGCTATGGTCTTAGTTACCAAATTTTTGCAGCTGCGTTAAAACTCTAAATAAAAACTGCAACTAAGCCTATCTAGTCGTAATGGCTCCAAAACAAATCCGTATTAGTTTGGTGTTGTGGTAATAATATTTTTAACGTGAAAAAAAAAGTCAATAGTTACTTCATTCAATACTGTACTATATTTTCGAAAACTCAATTTTAATATGTTTTTGCAACGCAGGTATCTCTATGTATGATCCGCAGTCCAGATGTACAAACTGAATAATATTGTACTTCCCTTTCAGCATTGGTAAAACATTATATTCTCATCAAGACTGTTTCATAATTTTATTTGATTTGAAAATCATAATCAGGTTGTAAAAAACAATTTACGAATTTATTTCTAAGCACAAAAAAAGCTTTATTTACCTGCCTTACATTTCATGAATGCATGAAAAACAAGTAAAATTATTTTAATTAGGCAGTCTTCCAATAAACTGAAAAATAATAAACCGAAAAAAGCCACATACAAGTGAGATATACCTTAGAATGTTCTAAAAACAGTGATTAACAAGCACGTACATCCTCATTAATTGTAAAAAAAACTTCCCAGGTAGTTCTAAGCAAAAAGTTCTTACCAATGAATAATCCCGAAGAGCAAAATTTCATGCCCACTAAGGAAAACCCTCATACAGGTGAAAACAAGAAACAATTATGTCTAAAACCTCAACTCAAACAGCATCTTGTAGTACACACTGCTGAAAAACTTCATGCCTGTGAGATTTGCAGTAAACAGTTTTTTCTGAAGTGTTACCTCAAAAAACACCTTCTTATTCACACTGGCGAAAAACCTCATGCCTGTGAAATTTGCAACAAACAGTTTTCTCAAAAGTGTAACCTTCAACAACACCTTCTCGTACACACTGGTGAAAAACCTCATGCATGCGAGTTTTGCAACAAACAGTTTTCTCAAAAAGGTGACCTAAAACAACACCTTCTTGTACACACTGGCGAAAAACCTCATGCTTGTGAGATTTGCAATAAAAAATTTTCTCGTATAAGTAACCTCAAACAACACCTCCTTGTACACACTGGCGAAAAACCTCATGCCTGTGAGATTTGCAATAAACAGTTTTCTACAAAGGATTCTCTCAAAAGACACCTCCTCACTCATTCTGGCAAAAAAACTCATGCCTGTGAGATTTGCAATAAACAGTTTTCTAAAAATGATTCTCTCAAAAGACACCTCCTCATACACACTGGGGAAAAACCTTATGCATGCGAGTTTTGCAACAGAAGGTTTTCTCAAAAAGGTGTACTCAACACACACCTCCTTTTACACACTGGTGAAAAGCCTCATGCTTGTAAGATTTGCTATAAAAAATTTTCTCAAAAAGGTGACCTCGAAAAACACCTCCTTTTACACACTGATGAAAAACCTCATACATGTGAGGTTTGCAACAAACAGTTTTCTCAAAAAAGTATCCTCAAAAAACACCTCCTTTTACACACTGCTGGAAAACCTTATGCATGTGAGGTTTGCAACAAACAGTTTTCGCAAATATTTTTTCTCAAACAGCACCTCCTCATACACACTGGGGAAAAACCTCATGCTTGTGAATTTTGCAACAAACATTTTTCTTCAAAAGGTGACCTCAAAGATCACCTCCTTTTACACACTGGTGAAAAACCTCATGCTTGTGAGATTTGCAATAAACAATTTTCTCAGAAAAGTGAACTCAAAAGACACCTCCTTTTTCACACTGGGGAAAAACCTCATGCTTGTGAGATTTGCAATAAACAATTTTATCAGAAAAATCACCTCAAAAGACACCTCCTTGTACACACTGGTGAAAAGCCTCATGCCTGTGAGATTTGCAACAAATGGTTTTCTCGTAAAAGTAACCTCAAAGATCACCTCCTTATACACACAGGTGAAAAACCTCATGTATGTGAATTCTGCAACAAACGGTTTTCTCATAAAGGTCACCTCCAAAAACATCTCCGCTTACATGCGGGTCTTTAACCTCACACCTGTGAATTGTAAAACAATCTTGTTTAAAAATATGTCTGAAAAGGCACCGTCTATCGCACCCTGGAAAAAAGCCTGATATTTGCTAGACAGGCAAACGATTAATCTTTAAAGGCAGTCCCCCATGTGCCTTAATGGATAAACATCGTAAAATGTCACTCAAAACGCATCTCCAGGTATACATACTGAAGATGACTATTCTAATTGAAGCAAGTCTCTCGTATAGTACCTACTATTGCAAGCTAGTAAAATAACATCCTTGGTGAGTTTTGTTACAATTTTTTTTCCGAGAGTTTTTTCTGGGAGTATTATCTTCGCCTGTACATTATTGTGATCAACTCACACTTGCACAGCCGCATCTCTCCCTTACACACTGAGATCTGAACTCGAAAATACTCCATGAGTGGCTCCTCTAATGGGATGCAAATCCACTCCAACCAATGCAAAAAGATATTTGTCTTGTGAAGCTATTGCTCGCTTGAATAATCTTTCATTTCGAGTTGAATGCAGCTTCAATAGTTTTCTCCACAACCATCTCAATCTATTCTTATCTCTACACCGGGGCCATTTTTAGTGGTTCCACCCTTTACATCTTCTAATACACCTAGAGTAAAAACCTCATTTCTGTGCTTTGCAATTTCTGTAACAAAATATTTTCGTTTACAAATTGAAGTGACTGGGAAGCATATAAACTGCCTGTGCAGACAAATAGACTGACAAACAATACCCTGTGCAGAGGTATTACACGTTGAATATGCTCCAAAAAGCCAGAGCTGTGTAAAATGCCACCCTTAGAAGATGCATTGGGTGCCTATTCAGGTGTTGACTCAATACTTATCGGCGGTTTTAATTATGATGCAAATAACCCTCATTTAGCTCTTCTGCATTGTTATTTCAACTCTCTAAAGTTGCCTTAAATATATATATATTCTCATACACACTAGTGGAAAAGCTTGCATATGTAAATTCCACTTGAAGCATTTTATTACAAAAAGGTGCCTCAAATGCATGTTCTCATATACACTCTCAAAAAGCCTTATTTATGAGAGTTTTTCAAAACATTCTTTCTTGCTGTCTGATTTTCCTGGAACATATTTAAGAATCATTTTTTGATATTATGGGTGAAAGCTTAAACTAAAATTATCTTTAAAAAGTAAATTTTTTATTATTATAATGTGTGGAAATATATATACTTCTGTCACCTTAAATAAAACATCTATGTATTTATGATGTCTATGTACATTATGCTTTGTTATTTTATATATTTTCATTCAGATGCTGTTTAAATAATCTAAATATCCTAGCTTAAAACAAAAACTTGTCACTTATGATACAAATGTAATACTGTATCTCAACTTTTTTGGCGATTCCATACTGGCATCCTTTCACATTGTATTAATTTAATGGCATATGTTACTGTTAGGCTAATGTAATGCAATATGTAACAGTTTTGTTCTTTTATTAAAGTCCCTCCATTTTTTTTTATCTAAGTGTTTTACTATTTAAAAAACATTATTATTATTGATTACATTCTATGTAAAATGTTGTGTTTATAAGATACTTTTTTTTGTCTTGAAAATAAAATTATCAACATGAAATTAAACATGCGATTTGATAAACATATTAAAGGTAGTTTTCTAAGTTCTGTTGAATGTTTTATGTGAGGATGCAATGTGTAGATTGCATGGGAAATCCAAACCAAAGTGCCCCTGTGTTAATCCAAAGGAAAAACATAATTTTCTAAGACATATTTCTCAAGCTGTAGTTATTTATTTATTTGTTTCAGATGCACATAACAGAAAAAATCCAATTACAATGCACATCATGACAGACAATGCAAACAACAAGAACACACAAAAAGAAGACATTAAAATGACGGACATGTTAAAAAAGACAGTGTTACAAAGAGAATAACCTCCGACAATTAGCCTTAAAAACATTAAAAGGCATAAAAAATATATCCAGTTCCTCAGACACACCGTTATAAGTTTTATAAAATTTATACAGGCAAAAATTTTGAATACAGTTATTCCGATTTGAATTCAAATAATTCAATTAAATATATTAACAAACTACTCTTTTATAGGATAAATGAAAATGACTTACAGGGTGTAATTCACTTTTTTGAAATTGGTTCGAATGTTTTTTGTTTTTCAAAAAATTAATTTTACAACAAAATATTCGAACGAATTAAAAAAAAAAAGAGTGATTAATAAATCCTGTAAGTCAGTTGCATTTTTCATATAAAAACGCATTTTGTAAAATCGTTCAATGCCGCCGAAAAAAATTCTTAGAAATGTATGATTATTTTTCATTGGATTAACACATGGACGCATTAGTTTGGAGACCGGCAGTCATTTTCCCCTTAGCTATAAAACCTCACATCTAAATGATCTTGAGGATTGAAATCTTTTGTGTATCAGAGACAAAGTTTCAGAGCAGAGGTCATAAACAGTTTCCGTTTTCAGGAATTTTATGTACGATTTGAAATGTGGTTTGGGGAGTCCTCTGAGCAAAATCGTAGTTTGAAGGCGCTATAAGTCACAATATCCAGCAACCTTTTTCTTTTTTCCATGAGCAGGAATATCTTGCTCTTGTTATTATAACGCATGGAACTTTTTTTTTTAAACCCCACATGCACGCGTTTTTTTTTTATGTATCTTATTCATCATTTCTGAGCATGCTGAAATTCCATGCTTTATATGAAGGAGGTAGAATAGTAGTAACCCTAGATGGAATCTAATTCAATCCCGATGACTTTTGGCTTTATGTTAAGAATTTTTCCAAGCCTTAAATCAGCATTTCAACTGAGGAAATTTACCTTTTAAAAAAAAAATGTTGTGCAATTAATAATAATAATCATATTTTTATTACTACATTAACTTTTTGTGTTAAAGAAATGGGAACATAATTAGTTAGAATTTATACTTGATTAAAACTTATATTATGATTAGGTGAGTTTTTTTTTATTGTATCGTTGTGTAACTTAGTTTGGTAAAAGCAGATGAGTTTTTAAACAAGTTTGTTTTTAATTTATTAAATATTAATTTTAAAGAAGTCAATTTAAAATTTTTGATAACATTTTTGCAGTTTAAAATATATTATTCATAATTAACTTTTATTATTATAATTATTATTTTGAATTTATTATTGGACATAAATTCCAACAGATTAAAATTCATTTTATTTATTGAATAAAAATTTAATAGTTTAATAATCTAATTTTTTTAAAATTCATGATTCATGAAAATTTGCTATGCATAAGTAATTAATTACACTTTTAAAGTTCAATGGAATGCGACACTTTGCTAAATCCAAAAACGGAAAAGAAAATGTCAGTGCTTTGAAACTTGAATCAAATTATGAAGTGATTAACAACGCCAACTTCCTTAAAAACAGAAGTCATCTCACAACAAAGTATCAGCAAGTGATGTAGGGGAAAGTGATCCATTTCAGAGCGACGATTTCTAAGTTACAAAAGTTTTGTAGCTGTGTTAAAGCTCTAAATAGAAACTGAAAATAAGCATATCTAGCCGTGATGGCTCAAAAACAAATCCTTGTTAGTTTGTTTGGTAACAATTTTTTTTAACGTGAAATAAAAAAAAGTCATCAGTTAATTCTTTCAATACTATACTATGTTTTTGAGAATTTCATATTAATATGTTTTTGCAACGCAGAAATCTCTATGTATGATCCACAGTCCAGATGTAAAAATGTCACCTGACTGTGGCTCTAAAATACGACGCCCGTCGCCAATAGCCCTCGTGTAGCTCTAGTGCGACGATAATTCAAACCAAACCAGATGTAAAAATAACTAATTGATATTGTACTTCCCGTTCAGCATTGGTAAAATATTATACTCTCATCAAGACTGTTTCATCTCTTTATGAAAGCTTGAAAATCATAATCAGGTTTAAAAACCAATTAAGGAATTTATTTCTAAGTATAAAAATATGCCTTACCTGCAATACCTTGCATGAAAAACGAGTAAAACTATTTTAATCAGTCTTCCAATAACCTGAAAAAAAAATTGAAAAATAATAAACTAAAAAAAAGATGCATACAAGTGAGTCGAACAAAGAGTGTTCTGAAAAGAGTTATTTTTACACACAAGTACATTCTTATTATTTGTAAAAAAAACAAACTTCCTAGCTAGTTCTGGGCAAAAAGTTCTTACCAATGAATAATCCAAGAGAGCAAAATGTCATACCCACTAACGACAACCCTCATACAGGTGAATATAAGAAACAATTCTGTCTAAAACCTCAACTCAAAAGACACCTCCTCACACACACTGGAGAAAAACCTCATGTATGCGAGATTTGCAACAAACAGTTTTCTCAAAAAGGTGGCCTAAAAAGTCACCACCTTACACACACTGGAGAAAAACCTTATGCATGTGAGTTTTGCAACAAACAGTTTTCTCAAAAAGGTGACCTAAACAGGCACCTCCTTTTACACACTGGTGAAAAACCTCATGTTTGTGAGATTTGCAACAAACAGTTTTCGCGAATATTTATTCTCAAACAGCACCTCCTCGTACACACTGGGGAAAAACCTCATGCATGTGAGTTTTGCAACAAACAATTTTCTCTAAAAGGTGACCTCAGAAGACACCTACTTGTACACACTGGTGAAAAACCTCATGCTTGTGAGATTTGCAACAAACAATTTTCTCTAAAAGGTGACCTCAGAAGACACCTACTTGTACACACTGGTGAAAAACCTCATGCTTGTGAGATTTGCAATAAGCAATTTCCTCATAAAAGCGCCCTCAAAAAACACCACCTTTTACACATTGGTGAAAAACCTTATGCATGTGAGTTTTGCAATAAACATTTTTCTCAAAAAGGTTACCTCAAAAAACACGTCCTCCTACACACTGGGGAAAAACCTCATGCCTGTGATATTTGCAATAAACAATTTTCTCAGAAAAGTGAACTAAAAAAGCACCTCCTTATACACACTGGTGAAAAACCTCATGCCTGTGAGATTTGCAACAAACGTTTTTCTCAAAAAGGTGACCTCAAAAGACACCTACTTGTACACACTGGTGAAAAACCTCATGCATGTGAATTCTGCAACAAACGGTTTTCTCAAAAACGTCACCTCCAAAAGCATCTCCGTTTACATGTGGGTCTTTAACCTCACACCTGTGAATTGAAAAACAATCTTGTTTAACAATAAATCTTAAAAAGCACCTATCACACCCTGGGAAAAAGTCTGATATTTGATAGACAGGCAAACAATTAATCTTTAAAGGCACCCCCCCCCCATGCCACGAAGGAGAAACTTCTTTAAAAGGTCTCTGCAAAGCATCTCCTTGTAGACATACTGAAGATGACTTCTAATTGAAGCAAGTCTCTCATATGGCACCTACTGTTGCAATCGTGTAAAAAACTCCCTAAGTGAGTTTTGTTTAAAGAAATTCCGAGAGTCACCCTTAAAATACAGGGTGTCGCAAATAAAAGTAGCCCAGTCATGGGAATTGGAATAAGATAGAATTGTAATCAAGTTAAAAACTATCCACAATTACCTCTAGTTTGCTAAGTGATTCCATTGATCGCTCAAATATTTAGCCCAAACAAACGCTTGGTGAATAATTTGCTGGTAACAATTTTGTAGTTTGATTCGCTTGTTGGAATACAACATGAAATGACGGTTTCTGCAGCTGTTTGAAAAAATGTACACTATAATTTTTTTCGGCCATTATTTATCCCAGAGAAAAGACCTTTTTTGTTGTTAATAGAAGACGATCTATGTTGACAATGCAAGACAATTGTTTGCAAGAGACAAAAAAAAGTGTTCGAACCAGTTTCTGAATGCTTTTGGCCTTGTTCAAGACAGATCCTGCCTGACGCCATTTCTCAACTAATCATTACATAAAACTCCATTTTGGCCATCTTGCATCTTTAAATACTTTAAAAAACAACTGGCTACATTTTATCCAAGATTTTGCTTTAATTAAATAACTATCTACAATGAACGCCCTTTGTTGTACTGTGAGTATCATCTTTGCATGTGCATTATTGGGATCAACTCACACTTACCCAGCCGCAACTCACCTTTACACAGCCACAACTCACCCTTACACACTAAGATCTGAACTGGAAAATAGTCCATGACTGGCTCCTCTAGTGGGATGCAAATCCACTTCAACCAATGCAAAAAGAGATTTGCCATGTGAAGCTATTGCTCGCTTGAATAATCTTTCATTTCCACTTGAATGCTTTCAGAGGGCTTCAGCATTTTTCTCGACGAGCATCTCAATTTATTCTTATCTCTACACCGGGGTCACTTTTATTGGCGCCACCCTGTGCATCTTCATATACAACTCGAGTAAGACCTCATTTCTGTGCTATGCAATTTCTGTAACAAAATATTTTCTTTCAAAAGTTGCTGGAACTGGGAAGCGTATAAACTGCCTGTGCAGCCAAATAGACTGGCAAACAATACCCTGTGCAGAGGGATTACACGTTGAATATGCTCCAAAGTGCCAACGCTGCCTAAAATGTCACCCTTCGAAGATGCATTGAATGCCTGTTCAGGTGTTGGTTCGATACTTATCAGCGGTTTTAATTTACGACACAAATGCAACGTTATTTCACACACATGTGCAATGTTGTTTCAACTCTCTTAAGTTGCCTTAAATATATATATTCTCATACACACTAGTAGAAAAGCTTGGACATGTAAATTCTACTAGAAGCATATTAATTAAAAAAAGGTGCCTCAAATGCATGTTCTCATGCACGTTTAAAATGCATTATTTGTGAGGGTTCTGCAAGAAATTCTTTCTTACTTCTGTATGATTTTCCTGAAACATTTAATAATCATTTTTGATATGATGGGTGAAATCATGAACTTAAATTATCTTTAAAAATTAAACTTTTATTATAATGTGTGGATATATATACTTCTGTCACCTTAATAAGATATCTAAGTATTTGATGTATATTCTTATGTTTTGTTATTGTATATAATTTCATTCAGACACAGTTTAAATAATCTAATTATCCTTGCTTGAAAATAAGAAATTTAGCATTTACGAGACAAATGCAATGCTGTTTTTGAACTTTTTGGCAATTCCTTACCTTGATCCTTTTACATTGTATAAATTTAGTGGTATGTATGTAATTGTTAATTGTTAGGCTTTTTTGCATGTTTGAAAAGCAAACCATGATTATGAATGATTGTAAATCAAAAGGAAGTACTGCTTCCATTAGCTCAAGGCTTTGAGCATGCAAATATAATATTGTATGTGAACTTTTTTTGGCAATTTTCCTTACTGGGATCCTTTTGCATTGTATAAATTTTATGTCATATGTAACTGTTAGGCTAATTTGATGGTATTTGCAACAGCTTTGTTCTTTGATTAAAGACCCTCCATTTATGTTTATCTAAGTGTTTTACTATTTTAAAAAAATACTATTACTGATTAACATTTTATGTAAAATATTATGTTTATAAGATACTCTTTTCATTCTTGAAAATTGATTATCACCTTGAAATTAAAAAATTATTTGATAAACACGTTTAAGTTAGTTTTCTGTATAAGGTCTGTTGAATGTTTTATGTTAGGATATGCTATGTGTGGATTTGATGAGAAATCCCAACCAAATTGCCTCTGTGTTAATCCAATGGAAAAACATAATTTTCTAAGACACATTTCTTCAACTGTATAAAATATATTTACGAACTACTTTTATAGGATAAATGTAACTGGCTTACAGGGTGTAATTCCCTTTTTTTGAAATTGGTTCGAATGTTTTTCGATTCTCAAAAAAATAATATAACAAAATATTCGAATGAATTTTAAAAAAAAATAGTGGAATTTTTAAACTCTGTAAAACACTTACATTTTTCTCATAAAAACGCAATTTGTAAAAATGTTCAATGCCGCCGAAAAAAATTCTTAGAAATGTAGGATTTTTTTCCCATTGGATTAATACATAGGGGGAGGTGGGGGAAAATGGTGGTAGGGGGGAAAATGAGGGTATGTTAAAAAATATTAATTTTTCAACTATACATTAAATTTTTTTTAGACTTTTTCTTTGAAATATTATTTTTAGATGATCTCTAATTACTTTTATTTGGTTTTTAGAATCTGGTAACACCATTAATTCATTGAAATTCTTGTTCTTAAGCTAATTTTGTTTCAGCTGTTAAAATTCACTCTTAAAAACTTCGTTCTATTTATTCTATAAAACATGCTGTGCTCTTAAGCCTTGTTACATGCAATAGCCACATTTTCGAAAAGTATTTCTGTAAAACTAGCTAAGAAAAATTCGAATTTTTTAATTTGTTATAATTTTTTTAATGTCGTGGGGTAAAGTGGTGGTATGGTTAGGCTTAGCTATGCATGCAAGATATAATGGAGTTTTGGGTCATGGAATGAACTTAAATTGGATTATATTGGAAGATATTTTTTAAAAACCATTTTGGTGTTAATAAAATATACAGCATTATTAAAAAAACTTATTTTATGATATTTGTTCAAATTTAACTTAATATATTAAGTTTACCAATGCATCTTTTAGAATATGTCCAGAAGCAATTAGTAATTATTTGCAATTAGTTATTCTCAATTAATTTACTAAATGTTACAAACTATAAAGTAAAATACTTAACCAAATCAAAGATGGAAACTAATATAATTTCCAGAGATATACGATGCAGATCATTTTGTTATGTTCGGCGCAATATGTAAAGTTTTACAGAGCCTCAACTTAATAGTAGAGGACAATACTCTCTTGCTTAAATATACTACTATTATTATTATCTCTAAGTAAGCTTTTCTGAAATAAAAGTGTAGAGGAATATTAGGAATGAGTTTGCTTCAATTATTTCTTTATATTAATGATTTTTGATTTAATCATATCTTTAAATTTTGGCTGCCCCCATTTTCCCCCACCCTGGGGGGTATAAAACTAAGTTCCCTAAATTGCCAGATATTAAAGCATGTTGTTTAAAAAAATTATATATTCGAAATCTAAACAGTTCAAATGTATGTTACATACAAAAAAAATCTAGGAAAATTAGTTAAAAAGTAGGTGTTTAATGAGATGATTTTAAAAAAGCTCGATTTTACCCTCATTCCCCCCCCCCCCCCCTAGACACTTTGGTTTGGAGACCGGCAGTCATTCCCCCTTTTACCATAGAACCTCACATTTATATGATCTAGAGGATTGAAATCTTTCATGTATCGGAGGCAAATTTTCAGAACAGGGAGGTCAACTGTTTAGAAACAATTTTCATTTTCAGGAATTTTATGTACAAATTGAAATTTGATGTGGGAAGTCCTACATGGAATTTGTTTTTACCTCACACACATGCACACGTTTTATGTATCTTGTTCATCATTACCTTGCATGCTCAAATTCCATGTTGGATATGGAGGAGGTAGAGTAGTAGTAACTGCTTTTCATCCCTTGGGTGGGTCGAGGGTGCCATGCATGCTTGATAACTAAACACTGGGGGTTCCGTGTGAGGCTGACCACCTTACCGGGACATATGCCTAGCACCCCATAGCCCTGGGTAATGAAACTGGAAATAGGCACTGCAGACCTTTGCCCAGTGATGGGCTGTTACGCCAGGGAGTTTTTTTTCTTTTTTTAGAACAGTAGTAACCCTAGATGGAGTCTAAATAACGAGGACTTTTGACTATGTCAAGAATTTTTACAAGCCTAAATCTGCATTTCAACTGAGGAAATGTGCCAGTTAAACAAAAATTGCTGTGCATTCATTTTTTTGTATTAAAATTAAAGGATGAATTAAAATATGAATAATAATAATCATATTTTTTACTTAATTTTTGTGTTAAAATAATTGGAAAATAATTAGTTCCAATTTATACTTTTTTAAAAGTAATATCATGATTAGGTGAGTTTTTTTATTATACAGATTTGTATTTTAGTGTAACTTAGCGTGGGAAAAGGGAAATAGTTTTTAAATAAGTTTCTTTTTAATTTTAAATAAGTTAATTTAAAATTTAGGTCTAACAGTTTAAAAAGTATTATTCATATACGTTTTTTAAATTAATTATGGATATAGATTTTAACAGTATAAAATTTATTATAATTCAATAAAAATTGAATGGTTTAATAATATAAATTTTGATGTTTAAAAATTTATTTTATAATTGCGTGAAAAAAAGCCGACTTTTACATTATAATTTCAATATCAGACGCGTGCACAAAGCTAGACTTTTTGAAACAGTGAAAAAAAGTACTTTTTTTCACCCAAAAGCAGTGAAAAAAAGACTTTGTCGCACTCTTTTTATAAGATGCCAACATTTCAAGTAAAATTTCGATTTGATAATACTCATAAAATCCAAAGATTTATCGATCTGCTGTATTTGAAAATAGTATGCGCGTGTATTATTTTTGAATCAATGAATTTTTTTTCTCGCGATGGGAATATTTCTTAAGTCACGCCCTTCGAACTGCGAGTTCATTGGTTGCTTTCTTTGACAAAATGTTGAAACACGCTTATTGGTTTTTTATAGCGACACGCGCTCCGAACTGCGAGATCATTGGTTGTTTTCCTTGACATCTCTTAGTCTATTTTAGTCTAATTAGCACGTGAATTATTTTTGAACCAATTAAAATTTGATTTTTTTCACGCAATTATAAAAAATAGTGTATGAAACACGTGCGAAAAGTAAACTTTTTAAAACACGTGTCTTTATTTCACTCGCTCGTACCTCGCTCGTGAAATAAAATCCACTTGTTTTAAAAAGCATTACTTTTCGCACTAGTTGCATAAATAACTATTATTCATTGTAGTGATTTAAAATTTATTATAAATATAGAACATAACGGTTAAAATTTTTCTATGCATAAGTAATTACAATTCAAATTAATAAAATACTGTTTCAATTACTTTAAAAGTATTTTCATTTTTTCTAAATTATAATAAATACTAATGGAGCAATTATATTTATTTAAAAATAATCATGTAAAAATATTAAAGTGTAAAAACTTCACTCGTTTGTAAGGGAATGCGGCACTTTTCTATATCCTAAAATAACGGAAAAGAATATGGCATTGCTCTGAAACTTAAATCGAAATACGAAGCGATAAAGAAAGCCAACTTTGCAAACCTGCTAGTCTAGCTCATTGACTTGTCTTCTCAAAGTAAGGCATCAGCAATTGATTTGGGGAAAATGATCCATTTCAGTGGCCCCGATTTCTAAGTTACAAAATTTTGTAGCTGCGTTAAAGGTCTAAAAAGAAACGGAAGTTAGGCATATCAAGTCGTGATCGCTCAAAAACAAATCCTTGTTAGTTTGGTGTTATGGTAATAATTTTTTTAACGTGAAATAAAAAGAAAGTCAACAGTTACTTCAGACTATGTTTTCGAAAATTTACTTTCAATGTGTTTTTGCAACGCAGAAATCTCTATGTATGATTCACTCCAGATGTACAAATTACTGATTGATATTGTAATTTTCGTTCAGCATTGGTAAACGATTACATTCTAATCAAGACTGTTTCATAATTTTATGATAACTTGACATAAACAGGTTGTAAAAACCAATTAAGGAATTTATTTTTAAGTATAAATATATGCCTTACCTGCAATACCTTTCATGAATGCATGAAAAACAAGTAAACTTACTTTAATTAAACAGTCTTTCAACAATCTGAAAAATAATAGATGGGGGGAAAACACGCATACAAGTGAGATCTAAGAAAGGATGTTCTGAAAACAGTTACTTATACAAACAAGTACACCTTATTAGTTGTAAAAAAAAACTTCCCAGCTAGTTCTGGGCAAAAGGTTCTTACCAATGAATAATTCCAAAAAGCTACAATTCATACCCACTAAAAAAACCCTCATACAGGTGAATACAAGAAACAATCCTGTCTAAAACCTCAACACACTGTTGAAAAACTTCATGCCTGTGAGATTTGCAATGAACAGTTTTCTCTAAAGTGTACCCTCATAAAACACCTTCTTATACACACTGGCGAAAAACTGCATGCCTGTGAGATTTGCAACAAACAGTTTTCTCATAAAAGTAGCCTCAAACATCACCTCTTTGTACACAATGGCGAAAAACCTCATGCCTGTGCGATTTGCAATAAACAGTTTTCTAAAAAGGATTCTCTCAAAAGACACCTCCTCACTCACTCTGGCGAAAAACCTCATGCATGTGAGGTTTGCAACAAACAGTTTTCGCGAATATTTATTCTAAAACAGCACCTCCTCATACACACTGGGCAAAAACTTCATGCATGCGAGTTTTGCAACAAACAATTTTCTCAAAAAGGTGATCTCAAACAACACCTCCTTGTACACACTGGCGAAAAACCTCATGTCTGTGGGATTTGCAATAAACAGTTTTCTAAAAAGGATTCTCTCAAAAGACACCTCCTCACTCACTCTGGCGAAAAACCTCATGCATGTAAGGTTTGCAACAAACAGTTTTCGCGAATATCTATTCTCAAACAGCACCTCCTCATACACACTGGGGAAAAAACCTCATGCATGTGATTTTTGCAACCAACAGTTTTCTCAAAAAGGTGACCTCAACAGACATCTCTTTTTACACACTGGTGAAAAACCTCATGCTTGTAAGATTTGCAATAAAAAATTTTCTCAAAAAGTTGACCTCAAAAAACACCTCCTTTTACACACTGGTGAAAAACCTCATGCATGTGAGATTTGCAACAAACTGTTTTCTCTTAAAGGTGACCTCAACAGGCACCTCCTTTTACACAGTGGTGAAAAAACTCACGCTTGTGAGATTTGCAACAAACTGTTTTCTCTAAAAGGTGACCTCAACAGACACCTCCTTTTACACAGTGGTGAAAAACCTCACGCTTGTGAGATTTGCAATAAAAAATTTTATCAAAAAAGTGAAATCAAAAAACACCTCCTTTTACACACTGGTGAAAAACCTCATGCTTGTGAGATTTGCAACAAACAGTTTTCTCAAAAAAGTACCCTCAAAAAACACCTCCTTATACACACAGGTGAAAAACCTCATGTATGTGAATTCTGCAACAAACGGTTTTCTCAAAAAAATCACCTCCAAAAACATCTCCTTTTACATGCAGGTAAATAACCTCCCACATGCGAATTGTGCAACAATTTTCTTAAAAATTTAACTCAAATTGCACACTCTCCTACATACTGAAGAAGACTTCATTAGAAATCTGGAGCAAGTCTCTCATATAGCACCTCTATTTCCAGAACTATATATACTTCTGTCACCGTAAGGAAAAAAAATCGAAATATTTGATGTCAATCTATCTTATGCTTTGTTATTCTATATAATTTCATTGAGACGCAATCGAATGATCCTAGCTTAAAAATAAAAAACTTGTCACTTACGATACAAATGTAATGCTGTATATAAAATTTTTTGGCAATTCCTTACTGGAATCCTTTTACATTGTTTTAATTTAATGGTTTATGTTATTGTTAGGGGTTTTTTTTGTACTTTTAAGGGGAGATCATAGTTAAAAATGACCAAAAAATTGAATTTTTGATACCAGTATTTTCTGATAGATGGAAACCAGATCTATCGAATGAGACCAATTTTGTATCGATTGGCTAATTATTTCTTATAAAAAATTTTAATTATAAAAATAAACACATGCGTCACGCCTCCTTTGAATTACTAATTGTATGCTTGTATTATTTATGTATTACATTATAAAATATGATTTTTTTGGTGTTGATATTTGAAAACTATTCACTGGTGCAATGTAAAAAATTCTGACGATTTACATGAAATTCAGTTAACAAGAAATGTTTCGGTGGTCATTTTGAGTTGGTGTTAACGGGATCGACTGTATTTGTTTTTTTCCAAACTATAATTTTCAACACATAGATACACTTTTCTCCAAATCTATTGATTATTTTTTAATTTAAATACTAAAAATTGCTCATTTTTGCTGTCGCTAACTATGATCCCCTCTTTAGAAGCCATCAATGAATATGTGTGGTTGTTGTTGTTGTTGCGTGCCTCCAGGGTAGCCGGAAGGGAAGGAGGAGTGGCGTAACTTCCATTGGCTCAAGCCTTTGTGCAAGCTTGAGTAGGTGAATGAATGACTACTGCTCCGAGAGTTAACCAGCTCCCCAATGAAGGACATTAAGTGCAAAACAAGTTAAATAACAAAACAAGTTTTTTTCCAAAAGGGTCTTGGATGAAGTTTTTTTTTAAAGAGGGACTTAAAGTTTTTTTCAAAGTCCCTTTTTGAAAAAAAAAATGAGTTGGTTAGCTTTTTATACAGATTTATACATATTGATGATTATGAGTAATTATAATCGTGTGTACATATACATCAGAATTTTTTTTTGTGCAAATCAAAATGTTGGTGGATCCCTTCCTACAATACCTGTATGAAAACCTAACCAACTCAATTTTTTCCTGTAACTTGTTTTGCACTTGAGCTCTTCAATTTAGAACAGGTTTAGAGGGGTAAATTTCTCCTGAAAACCTGCACCCATGGTACTGTGCCATGACCGCTCGCAAGAGTTTCAGGCCCACAAATTTAATGAGCGCATTCCGTCTGTGCATTGCATGTAATTGGAATATTATTACTGTAAAAAAATTTTAAAGCATAAGCAAAATTTAGATTTTAAATAGGATATCAATAAATATGTCCAAAATTATTCTGAAAAATTGATTATTTGTGTGTTGGAGGCTTATTATAATTAAGTGTTCTTTAAAAATAATAGCTTTGTACTTTTTATGTACAATATTCCTTTTTGGAAATACACAAGGTTCTTGAGCATTTTAATTTTCTTTCATATTTAAAAAAATATTCCATGGATTCACTGGCTCATGGAAGCGCGCCAATAGTCCATGTTGAATCTTATGTAAACCAAAACCGGCAGTTTCTCATGGGTACAGGTCCTGGAGACTATTTCCCACCCTTTCAGGGACATGTCTAAAATGTGGAAGTGACGCCTGATAGATGGCAGCATCTGTCATCATCTGCGTGTGAGTGCGTGTTGTATCTGTCTTACTTGGCGACGGCTTTTAAGCGGGTCTCTGACCAAGCACACAAGCCTGAAAATATATATGTATACCAATTAACCAACTAAACCAAAAACCCATGTGTACTTGTCAAGAAATATGAGATTACGTTACCCATGGTCTTCAAAACCCCGATTCCCATGTAAACGCCTTATTTGACGAGAAGGGGGGGGGGGAGTGATTGCGGAGTTTGGGTTAAAAATCCTGTTCGACCACTTTTTCCCCTAAGGTATTCCATGGATTTGATGGCTGATATTGTGTATAGTTAAGCTATTACTGAACTATGATGAATGATAAATGCCATTGCAGCATTAGTATTTTATGTCGTTAATTTTCGCTATATATACGTTTCCAAACTCTCCAAATTAATAACTAAAGCGCAGCGAATGAGCAAAATGTTTTTTATAAATAATTTATAAGCTGGCTGGTTGTTCGAAGGTCATTGTGCTAGAGCTGTTTTGAGTGCTTGTAGTTACATATATTTTCTCGCCAAATTATTTCCCAAAACGCGCCAAAGAAGCTCAAAGTTTTTATGTATTTATGAGGAAATCGGAATTGTAATGACATTTATGAGTGCATTTTATTACGTATTTTTCATTTTGGAATTTTTAGGCTAAACGTGATTTTTTAATGCAGTTTGGTGCAGTTACATTATTTTGTTTTATTAATGTAATTTTTTTTTCTAATGTGTATAAATCTAGTGTTGAAACGATTATTGATGGCATTTACTGTTAGGATTGTAATGATTTAAAATATTTTAATAAATATTTATTATAATGATTTAAAAGTTATTATGAACATTACATTTTACGGTTAAAAAATTGCTATGCATAAGTAATTATAATTTAAATTAATAAAATACGTTTTTAATTACTTAAAAATTATTTTAAAAAAGAAAGAGCCATTTATTTTTTTGTAAATTATAATAAATACTAATATTTTGGATCCTCGCTTGCCTTGATGCATACCAGGGACACCGAGCTATCGGCTACAAAATGAACCGGACGCTCGTAACAAGAAGTATAATAAATACTTATGGAACAATTATATTTAATAAAAAATAATCATGTATAAAAACAAGTATTTAAGTACAAAAACTTCACACGCTTCTAAGGTAAAAATAATGAATATGGAATTTTAATATTATAATATACCGGTATGGTATGTTAGAAAACAATGAACAGAATACATGATAGAAGTTCAGCATACAGAATATATTTTTAATTCATTAAAGTACAACGGAATGCGTCAATGTTCTAAATCCTTAAACGGAAAAGAATATGTCAGTGTTTTGAAACTTGAATCATGATATGAAGCGATTAACAACTCCCCAATGAAACTTCTTAAAAACCTATGTCTTCTCAAAGCATGACATCAGCAAATGATGGGGGAAAAGTGATCCATTTCGGTGGAACAGATTTCTAGTTTACAAAGTTTTTATAGCTGTGTTAAAACTAAAAATAGAAAATGAAACTAAGCATATCTAGCCGTGATGGCTCGAAAACAACAAATCGGAGCTGTGAAGCGCCTTGCGATCAGTGTCCCGATCTACGGATTGGAAGGTCCTGCGATGGGGTCCTGATCGCTGAAAACTCACCGAGTATATGCAGAGTGCGTGCTTGTTAAATCTGTTGGGTCTGAAAGTCCTGTGGGCGGTCATTGCGCAGTTTCCCACGGGTAAAGTTTCCTTTAGACTATTTCCCTCCCCTTCAGGCACATGTTTAAATTGTGGAGATGGAACGTAATAGATGGCAGCATCTGTCAAGTATATGTGTGCATGTAAGTGTGTGTGTTTTGACTGTCTTACTTGACGAAGATTTATAAGCGGCTCTCTGAGCAAGCACACAAGCCTGAAAATATATGTATACCAACCAACCAAAAACAACAAATCCTTGTCAGTTTGGTGCTGTGATAATAATTTTTTTTAACGTGAAATAAAAAAAAAAGTTGACAGTTACTTCATTCAATATTGAACTATGTTGTCGAAAACTTAATTTTATTATGTTTTTGCAACGCAGAAATCTCTATGTATGATCCATAGTACAAATTACTGATTGATGTTGTACTTCCCTTTCAGCATTGGTAAAAGATTATATTCTCATCAAGACTGTTTCATATCTTTCTGATAACTTACGAATCATAACCAGGTTGTAAAAACCAATTTATGAATTTATTTCTGGGCATATAAATATGCCTTTCATGATGGCGTGAAAAACGAGTAAAATTATTGTAATTAGGCAGTCTTCCAATAAACTAAAAAAAATTTGAAGAATAATAAACTGAAGAAAGATACATACAAGCAAGTCGAACAAAGAGTGTTCTGAAAAAAGTTTTTTTACAAACAAGTACCTCATTTATTGTAAAAAAAAACCATCCTACCTTAGTTCTGGGCAAAAAGTTCTTACCAATGAATAATCCCAAAGAGCAAAATTTCATACCTACTAAGGAAAACCCTCATACAGGTGAATGCAAGAAACAATTCTGTTTAAATCCGCAACTCAAACGACATCTTCTGGTTCACACTGGCGAAAAACCGCCTACCTGTGAGATTTGCAATCAACAATTTTCTCATAAAAGTCACCTCAAACGTCATCTCCTTGTACACAATGGTGAAAAGTCTCATGCTTGTGAGATTTGCAACAAACAGTTTTCTCAAAAGTGTAGCCTTCAACAACACCTCCTTTTACACACTGGTGAAAAACCTCATGCTTGTGATATTTGCAACGAACATTTTTCTTCAAAAGGTAACCTCAAAAGGCACCTCCTCACACACACTGGTGAAAAACCTCATGCTTGTGATATTTGCAACAAACATTTTTCTTCAAAAGGTGACCTCAAAAAGCACCTCCTTACACACACTGGAGAAAAACCTCATGCTTGTGAGATTTGCAATAAACAGTTTTCTCAAAAGTGTAGCCTTCAACAACACCTCCTTTTACACACTGGTGAAAAACCTCATGCTTGTGATATTTGCTATAAAAAATTTTCTGATAAAAGTCACCTCAAACGTCACCTCCTTGTACACAATGGCGAAAAACCGCATGCATGTGAGTTTTGCAACAAACAGTTTTCTCAAAAGTGTAGCCTTCAACAACACCTCCTTTTACACACTGGTGAAAAACCTCATGCTTGTGATATTTGCAACGAACATTTTTCGTCAAAAGGTAACCTCAAAAGACACCTCCTCACACACACTGGTGAAAAACCTCATGCTTGTGAGATTTGCAATAAACAGTTTTCTCAAAAGTGTAGCCTTCAACAACACCTCCTTTTACACACTGGTGAAAAACCTCATGCCTGTGAGATTTGCAATAAACAGTATTCTCTTAAAGGTGACCTCAACAGACACCTCCTTTTACACAGTGGTGAAAAACCTCACGCTTGTGAGATTTGCAATAAAAAATTTTATCAAAAAAGTGAAATCAAAAAACACCTCCTTTTACACACTGGTGAAAAACCTCATGCTTGTGAGATTTGCAACAAACAGTTTTCTTCAAAAGGTGACCTCAAAAGGCACCTCCTTACACACACTGGAGAAAAACCTCATGCTTGTGAGATTTGCAATAAACAGTTTTCTCAAAAGTGTAGCCTTCAACAACACCTCCTTTTACACACTGGTGAAAAACCTCATGCTTGTGAGATTTGCTATAAAAAAATTTCTGATAAAAGTAACCTCAAAACACACCTCTTTTTACACACTGGTGAAAAAACTCATGCTTGTGAAATTTGCACTAAAAAATTTTCTCAAAAAGCTGACCTCAAAAAACACCTCCTTGTACACACTGGCGAAAAACCTCATGCTTGTGAGATTTGCAATAAAAAATTTTCTCTTATAATTAACCTCAAACAACACCTCCTTATACACACTGGTGAAAAACCTCATGTATGTGAGATTTGCAACAAACAGTTTTCTCAAAAAGGTGCCCTCAAAAATCACCTCCTTATACACACTGGTGAAAAACCTCATGTATGTGAATTCTGCAACAAACGGTTTTCTCGAAAAGGTCACCTCCAAAAACATCTCCTCTTACATGTGGGTGGTTAACCTCACACATGGGAATTGTGCAACAATCTTCTTTAAAAATATATCTCAAAATGCACCTCCTATTGCACACTGGGAAAAAGCCAAATGTTTGCTAGACAGACAAAAGATAAATCTTTAATGGCACTCTCTCATGCCACAATGTATGAATTGGATTTTTGTTAAAAACCACCATCTTTAACGTGTTCTAATTTAGATGGCGGAGAGTATGGGTGAGTTTTGATACAATTTTTTCGGAGAGCGACCCTTAAAATACTAGGTGGTGTGCAGAGAGATTACACATTGAATATGCTCCAAAGTGCCAACGCTGCGTAAAATGTCACTCTTAGAAGATGCATTGGATGCCTGTTCAAGTGTTCGCTCGATACTTATCAGCGGTTTTAATTTACGACACAAATAGCCCTCATGTAGCTTTTGTGCGATGTTATTTCAACTCTCTGAAGTTTCCTCAAATATATATATTCTCATACACTCTGGCAGAAAAGCTTACACATGTAAATTCCACTAGAAGCATTTTAATTTTAAAAAAAAGGTGCTTTAAATGCAGGTTTTCATATACACTTTTAAAATCCCTTATATTTGTGAGGGTTCTGCAAGAAATTCTTTCTTACTCCTGCATGATTTTCCTGAAACATTTAATAATCGGTTTTTGGTATTATGGGTGAAATTAAAACTTAAATTATCTTTAAAAAAAATGAAACTTTTTATTATTATAATGTGTGGATTTATATACTTCTGTCAACTTAATAAGACTTCTAAGTATTTGATGTCTATTCTTATGTTTTGTTATTGTATATAAACTGTCACCTTTATAAGACATCTAAGTTTTTGATATCTATTCTTATGCTTTCTTATTGTATATAATTACATTCAGACACAGTTTAAATAATCTAATTATCCTTGCTTGAAAATAAGAAACGGCATTTACGAGACAAATGCAATGCTGTTTTTGAACTTTTTGGCAATTCCTTACCGGGATCCTTTTACATTGTATAAATTAAGTGGTATGTATGTAATTGTTAATTGTACGGCTTTTTTGCATGTTTAAAAAGCAAACCATGATTATGAATGATTGTAAATCAAAAGGAAGGACTGCTTCCATTAGCCCAAGGCTTTGAGCATGCAAATATAATATTGTATGTGAACTTTTTTTGGCAATTTTCCTTACTGGGATCCTTTTACATTGTATAAATTTAATGTCATATGTAACTGTTAGGCTAATTTGATGGTATTTGTAACAGCTTTTTTCTTTTATTAAAGACCCTCCATTTATGTTTATCTAAGTGTTTTACTATTTTAAAAAAATACTATTACTGATTAACATTTTATGTAAAATATTATGTTTATAAGATACTTTTTTCATTCTTGAAAATTGATTATCACCTTGAAATTAAAAAATTATTTGATAAAATCGTTTAAGTTAGTTTTCTGTATAAGTTCTGTTGAATGTTTTATGTAAGGATATGCTATGTGTGGATTTGATGGAAATCCCAACCAAAGTGCCTCTGTGTTAATCCAATAGAAAAACATAATTTTCTAAGACACATTTCTTCAGCTGTATAAAATATATTTACAAACTACTCTTTTATAGGATAAATGTAACTGGCTTACAGGGTGTAATTCCTCTTTTGAAATTGGTTCGAATATTTTTTGATTTTTAAAAAAATTTTACAACAAAATATTCGAATGAATTTTAAAACAAATAGTGTAATCTTTAAACCCTGTAAAACACTTAAATTTTTCATATAAAAACGCAATTTGTAAAAATGTTCAATACCACCGAAGAAAACTCTTAGAAATGTATTTTTTTTCCATTTGGATTAACACATCGACCCAAACGGTAACATTAATCATTGTGCATTAGAGGGTTAACACATAGACACTTTGGTTTGGAGACCGGCAGTCATTCCCCCTTTTACCATAAAAGCTCACATTTAAATGATCTAGAGGATTGAAATCTTTCACGTATCAGAGGCAAATTTTTAGAACAGGGAGGTCAACTGTTTCGAAACAATTTTCATTTTCAGGAATTTTATGTACAAATTGAAATTTGATGTGGGAAGTCCTACATGGAATTTGTTTTTACCTCGCACACCTGCACACGTTTTATGTATCTTATGCGTCATTTCAGTGCATGCTCAAATTCCATGTTGGATATGGAGGAGGTAGAATAGTAGTAACTGCCTTTCTTCCTTTCAGTGGGTCGAGGGTACCATGCATGCTTGGGAACTAAACACGGGGGGTTCCGTGTGAGATTGACCACCTTACTGGACACATGCCTAGCACCCCAGAGCAGTAGGTCATGAAACCTGAAATAGGCACGGCAGGCCTTTGCCCAGTGATGGGTTGTTGCGCCGGGGAGTTTTTTTTCTTTTTTTAGAATAGTAGTAACCCTAGATGGAGTCTAAATAACGAGGACTTTTGACTATGTCAAGAATTTTTACAAGCCTAAATCTGCATTTCAACTGAGGAAATGTGCCTATTAAAAAAAATTTGCTGTGCATTCATTTTTTTTGTATTAAAATTAAAGGTTGAATTAAAATATGAATAATAATAATCATATTTTTACTTAATTTTTGTGTTAAAATAATTGGAAAATAATTAGTTCCAATTTATACTTGATTAAAAGTGATATCATGATTAGGTGATTTTTTTTAAATATATTGATTTGTATTTTAGTGTAACTTAGCGTGGTAAAAGGGAATTAGTTTTTAAAAAAGTTTCTTTAAAATTTTAAAGAAGTTAATTTGAAATTTAGGTATAACATTTTAACAGTTTAAAAAGTATTATTCATAATTGTTTTTGAATTTATTATGGATATAAATTTTAACAGTATAAAATTTATAATATTCAATAAATAAAATTGAATGGTTTAATATTATAAATTTTAATGTTTTAAAATTTATTATTCATTGTAGTGATTTAAAATTTATTATAAATATAGAAAATAACGGTTAAAAATTTTCTATTCATAAGTTATTACAATTTAAATTAATAAAATACTGTTTCAATTTTTTTAAATGTATTTTCATTTTTTCTAAATTGTAATAAATACTAATGGAACAATTATATTTATTTAAAAATAATCATGTAAAAATATTAAAGTGTAAAAACTTCACTCGTTTGTAAGGGAATGCGGCACTTTTCTAAATCCTAAAATAACGGAAAAGAATATGTCATTGCTCTGAAACTTGAATCGAAATACGAAGCGTTAAAGAAAGCCAACTTTGCAATCCTGATAGTCTAGCTCAGTGGTTCCCAACCTGGGGGGCGATCGCCCCCAAGTGGGCGATTTGTGTTATCAAGGGGGCAATAAATAGCTTTGGGGCGATAGGGGGGCGATGAGTATTCAAGGGGGGGGGGGATATTAAAATATACTGTACTATAGTACAGTAAAACCATTCTAATTTTTTTTATCACCATGACAATTGAATTTCAAACTGACATTCTTACAAGTTTTGAGGATTTGACCAAGTTAAAAATTCCTGATTCTATTGTTGATCCATTCCCTTTTGAATCTGTAGGTTGTGGATAAGCTTGATAACTCTTTGTAGATGGAGTTTGTAGATTTGAAGTACGACTGTGAGGCGAAACTCATTTCAGTAGAGAGGTTATGAGTTAGCCTGCGTGAAACTTATTTACACTGATTCTAAACTGTGGTAAAAAGCTGAACTACCTCTCATCTCGTTCCGTCAATATATTTAGTTAAAAAAGGGTTAGTTCTGTTATCCAGCTCCTCACTAAACAAAGATATCAATTGGACATTTGCCTCAAAGACTTGCGCATGAACTTGAAAATAGATAGAATAAAAAAGTTTTCAACATTCAATTTTTTTCGTTAATTTTTATTGTCAACTCTCTTAAATTTTCCAGAATTGAGTTTAAAGATCTTAGTTAATTATTTTACTTTTATTCTTTGAAAAAATATAAATTTAAATATAAAAAAACATATTTTTTTCGATTTTATTTAAGAGTAACCGAATAAAGCTGCTTTGGTTATTTTTATATATGGTAGTAAGTATTTGAAATGATAAAATTGCTTTATTAGTTACACTTTAACTCAAATTATAATTGGACAAATTATAAAAATTAAAGGGGGGGGGGCGATATGTGTTAGTCATCTTAAAGAAGGGGGCGATGTTACAGAAAAGGTTGGGAACCACTGGTCTAGCTCATTGACTTGTCTTCTCAAAGTAAGGCATCAGCAATTGATTTGGGGAAAATGATCCATTTCAGTGGCCCCGATTTCTAAGTTACAAAATTTTGTAGCTGCGTTAAAGGTCTAAAAGGAAACGGAAGTTAGGCATATCTAGTCGTGATCGCTCAAAAACAAATCCTTGTTAGTTTGGTGTTATGGTAATAATTTTTTTTAACGTGAAATAAAAAAAAAGTCAACAGTTACTTCATACTATGTTTTCGAAAATTTACTTTTAATGTGTTTTTGCAACGCAGAAATCTCTATGTATGATTCACAGTCCAGATGTACAAATTACTGATTGATATTGTAATTCTCGTTCAGCATTGGTAAACGATTACATTCTAATCAAGACTGTTTCATAATTTTATGATAACTTGACCTAAACAGGTTGTAAAAACCAATTAAAGAATTTATTTTTAAGTATAAATATATGCCTTACCTGCAATACCTTTCATGAATGCATGAAAAACAAGTAAACTTATTTTAATTAAACAGTCTTTCAACAATCTGAAAAATAATAGATGGAGGAAAAAAACGCATACAAGTGAGATCTAAGAAAGGATGTTCTGAAAACAGTTACTTATACAAACAAGTACGCCTTATTAGTTGTAAAAAAAAAACTTCCCAGCTAGTTCTGGGCAAAAGGTTCTTACCAATGAATAATTCCAAAAAGCTACAATTCATACCCACTAAAAAAAAAACCTCATACAGGTGAATGCAAGAAACAATCCTGTCTAAAACCTCAACACACTGTTGAAAAACTTCATGCCTGTGAGATTTGCAATAAACAGTTTTCTCTAAAGTGTACCCTCATAAAACACCTTCTTATACACACTGGCGAAAAACTGCATGCCTGTGAGATTTGCAACAAACAGTTTTCTCATAAAAGTAGCCTCAAACATCACCTCCTTGTACACACTGGCGAAAAACCTCATGCCTGTGAGATTTGCAATAAACAGTTTTCTAAAAATGATTCTCTCAAGACACCTCCTCACTCACTCTGGCGAAAAACCTCATGCATGTGAGGTTTGCAACAAACAGTTTTCGCGAATATTTATTCTAAAACAGCACCTCCTCATACACACTGGGGAAAAACCTCATGCATGCGAGTTTTGCAACAAACAATTTTCTCAAATAGGTGATCTCAAACAACACCTCCTTGTACACACTGGCGAAAAACCTTATGTCTGTGGGATTTGCAATAAACAGTTTTCTAAAAAGGATTCTCTCAAAAGACACCTCCTCACTCACTCTGGCGAAAAACCTCATGCATGTGAGGTTTGCAACAAACAGTTTTCGCGAATATCTATTCTCAAACAGCACCTCCTCATACACACTGGGGAAAAACCTCATGCATGTGATTTTTGCAACCAACAGTTTTCTCAAAAAGGTGACCTCAACAGACATCTCTTTTTACACACTGGTGAAAACCTCATGCTTGTAAGATTTGCAATAAAAAAATTTCTCAAAAAGTTGACCTCAAAAAACACCTCCTTTTACACACTGGTGAAAAACCTCATGCATGTGAGATTTGCAACAAACTGTTTTCTCTAAAAGGTGACCTCAACAGACACCTCCTTTTACACAGTGGTGAAAAAACTCACGCTTGTGAGATTTGCAATAAAAAATTTTATCAAAAAAGTGAAATCAAAAAACACCTCCTTTTACACACTGGTGAAAAACTCATGCTTGTGAGATTTGCAACAAACTGTTTTCTCTAAAAGGTGACCTCAACAGACACCTCCTTTTACACAGTGGTAAAAAACCTCACGCTTGTGAGATTTGCAATAAAAAATTTTATCAAAAGAGTGAAATCAAAAAACACCTCCTTTTACACACTGGTGAAAAACCTCATGCTTGTGAGGTTTGCAGCAAACAGTTTTCTCAAAAAAGTACCCTCAAAAAACACCTCCTTATACACACTGCAGAAAAACCTCATGTATGTGAATTCTGCAACAAACTGTTTTCTCAAAAAAATCACCTCCGAAAACATCTCCTTTTACATGCAGGTAAATAACCTCCCACATGCGAATTGTGCAACAATTTTCTTAAAAATTTAACTCACAAATTGCACACTCTCCTACATACTGAAGAAGACTTCATAAGAAGTCTGAAGCAAGTCTCTCATATAGCACCTCTATTTTCAGAACTATATATACTTCTGTCACTGTAAGGAAAAAAATCGAAATATTTGATGTCTATGTATCTTATGTTTTGTTATTCTACATAATGTCATTCTGACGCAATCGAATGATCCTAGCTTAAAAATAAAAAACTTGTCACTTACGATACAAATGTAATACTGTATATAAATTTTTTGGGCAATTCCTTACTGGAATCCTTTTACATTGTTTTAATTTAATGGTTTATGTTATTGTTAGGTTTTTTTTTTTTGTACTTTTAAGGGGAGATCATAGTTAAAAATGACCAAAAAATTGAATTTTTGATACCAGTATTTTCTGATAGATGGAAACCAGATCTATCGAACGAGACCAATTTTGTATCGATTGGTTAATTATTTCTTATAAAAAAATTTAATTATAAAAATAAACACATGTGTCACGCCTCCTTTGAATTACTAATTGTATGCTTGTATTATTTATGTATTACATTATAAAATATGATTTTTTTGGTGTTGATATTTGAAAACTATTCACTGGCGCAATGTAAAAAAAATTCTGACGATTTACATGAAATTCAGTTAACAAGAAATGTTTCGGTGGTCATTTCGAGTTCGTGTTAACGGGATCGACTGTATTTGTTTTTCTCAAATTATAATTTTCAACATATAGGTACACTTTTCTCACACAATAATTTTTTTTGTGTGTTATAAAACCATTTTAGATCTTTTTAAGTCATCTTATTTAGTCTTACAAATTAAAAAAAAAAATATTTTATTATTTTACACTTTTCTTCGTTGAAAATCAGACTTTTTATGAATGTAGAATATAATGTTTTTAAAATAAAACTGAAAAATTATTTTAGGCAAAAAAAATAGGTGCGACTTAAATAGACCTAAAATGGTTTTATAACACGCACAAATAATTATTAAGAAATATTTAATAGATTTGGAGAAAAGTGTTCCGAAAAAATACTTGTATTTTTGAAAATTAGTAATTGTATGTTTCAAAAGATGTCTTTTTTCTTAAAAAATAATTTTTAAAAATAAGATTCTTGGGTGTAAATATAATAATAAAAGTACAATTAATAGTTTGGTACAATTTTTTTTGTTGTACCATAATTTTAAAATTATTTATAGCCTTTCGAAATCAATACTAAAAATTGCTCATTTTTGCTGTTGCTAACTATGATCCCCCCCTTTACAAGCCATCAATGAATATGAATGATTGTTGTTGCCTGCCTCCATAGTAGCCGGAAGGGAAGGAGGAGTGGCGTAACTTCCATTGGCTCAAGCCTTTGTGCAAGCTTGAGTAGGTGAATGAATGACTACTGCTCCGAGAGGGAACCAGCTCCTGAATTAAAGACGTTAAGTGCAAAACTCATTAAAATTGAGTTGGTTAAGCTTCTCATACATTACGGATCAGATACATATTGATGATTATATATGAATAGTACACGAGAAGAACCGATTGATTTATTAGGCGAACGCCCGCAATTGTCTACTTGTCGGATATTAGCTTCAGAAAACCGGTTTCTCTCTTCTTCCCTTGGTCCAAGCGTCTGGATCGTCAATCGCCTGAATCTTGGTTGCAAGGAACCACAGAGATAGTAGTTAAAGTATTAGAGTGGCAGATCACGTGACCTACAACACTGGCTTCATTGGTTCTCTTCTGTGAGCTCCTTGCATGTCCCGTCTTTAGCATTGGAGGTCACTTGATCTGCCACTCTATTACTTTAACTATGATCTCTGTGGTTTTAACTGGTTTACTTACACAAGCTTACGCGATCACTCGCTATCATCGCCAAAGTGGTCTGCTAAGGAAACTTCTCTACAAAATCAATCGGGTTTTCCAGTGTACTCTTCATATATGATTCAACTTTTTTTTTGTGCAAATCAAAATGTTGGTGGATCCCTTCCTAGAATACCTGTATAAAAAGCTAACCAAGTCAATTTTTTCCAAAAAGTGATTTAACTTGTTTTGCACTTGAGCTCTTCAATTTAAAAACAGTCGCTGGAGAGGTAAATTTCTCCTGAAAACCTGCACCCATGGTACTGTGCCATGAACGCTCACAAGACTTTCAGGCCCACAAATTTAATGAGCACATTCCGTCTGTGCATGTAATTGGATTATTATTGCTGAAAAAAAAAATTTAAAGCACAAACAAAAATTAGATTTTAAATAGGATATCAATAAGGATGTCCATTATTATTCCGAAAAATTAATTACTTGTATGTTGGAGGCTTATTATAATTAAGTGAGCTTAAAAAATAAAAGCTTTGTACTTTTTATGTACAATATTCGTTTTTGGAAATACACAAGGTTCTTAAGAATTTTAAATTTTCATCATATTTTTAAAAAAATATTTAATGGCTCATGTAAACGCACCTGAGTCCATGTTGGATCTTATGTAAACCAAAACCGACAGTTTCCCATGGGTACAGGCCCTGGAGACTATTTCCCTCCCCTTCAGGGACATGTCTAAATTGTGGAGGTGTCGATCGATGGCAGCATCTGTCACGTATGTGTCTGTCTGCGTGTGAGTGTGTCTTGTGTCTGTCTTACTTGAAGAAGGATTATAAGCGGGAGCTATCGGCTACAAATGAACCGGACGCTCGTAACAAGAAGTATAATAAATACTTATGGAACAATTATATTTAATACAAAATAATCATGTACAAAAACGAGTATTAAAGTACAAAAACTTCACACGCTTCTAAGGTAAAAATAATGAATTTGGAATTTTATTATTATATTATACCGGTATAGTATGTTAGAAAACAATGAACTGAATACATGTTAGAAGTTCAGCATACAGAATATATTTTTAATTCATTAAAGTACAACGGAATGCGTCAATGTTCTAAATCCTTAAACGGAAAAGAATATGTCAGTGCTTTGAAACTTGAATCAAAATATGAAGCGATTAACAACTTCCCCTTGAAACTCCTTAAAAACCTAAGTCTTCTCAAAGCATGGCATCAGCAAATGATGGGGGGAAAATGATCCATTTTGGTGGAACGGATTTCCAGTTTACCAATTTTTTATAG